>CM053030.1:41726386-42139673 GCA_028564925.1 Lithobates sylvaticus
CATGAGCATTAATATGGAGTTTCTACTACTCCCCCCTCTCCCCGGTGGGGCTGTATCACCCTCTACTCTTTTGGGAAGGATTGACACAAGATTTTGGAGTGTGTTCCTAAAAAATTGTGTCCAATAAGCTAAAAGATCATTTGTGAGGTTGGCTGTTGATGTTCAAGAAGACCTGACTCAATCTGCCTTCCAATTCATGCCAAAAATTTTCAGTAGGGTTGAGATCAGATTTGCAGGATACTTGAGTTCCTCTATTTTAAATTGATCAAACCATGTCTTTATGGTGCCAGCTTTATGCACAGAGCCACCATCATATTGGAACTGAAAAGGGCCTTCAATAAACTGTTGCCACAAGTTTGGAAGTGCACAATTGTATAAAACAGGGCTGGCTAGCCCCATCCTGGTCATGCACTACCTGATGCAGTTGTTGGCAAATCCCAGCTGTCATTATGACAGCTAAGATTTTCTCTTTACACAGTATGCAAAAATGGCTGATACTTCTCTCTCAGGTCAACAAGTTCTCATGCTAGATAGGAGAGTCTGACATGGAATGACCTTCCAGCTCTCACAGCCCTGTCAAGGTCCCATTCTTCCATTCCACTATCACCCATTCCCAGAAACTGAAAATCACTAAAGCAAAAATGGTTCCCCTAATGAAGTGGAGATATCCCTGATAGGTATGATCATTCATAACCTTGATTATTTGTTTGGGGGGAAGAAGGGGGGATAATTATATGAAGCTGTCAAAGAGCACTTCCATTTAGCATGTAAAATATTTAGGGAATTGTTAAAGGAATCCAAAAAATAAAGGTTTCCCGAAACCTACATCATTTTCACAGACCACCTAACAGGGTAATGCCCCGTACACATGGTAGGAAATTCCGACCACAAAATCCATAGGATTTTTTCCGACGGATTTTGACCGACACTGGTGTTGTATACACACGGTCGGACAAAGTTGTCGGAAAATCCGATCATTCTGAACATGGTGACGTTCGTTGCGTACGACGGAACTACGTAGAGGCTATTAGCCAATAGCTTTGGTCTCATAATTTGATCTGAGCATGCGTGGCACTTTGTCCGTCGGAATTCTCTACACACGATCGGAAAAAGTCTGATCAGATTTTGTTGTCGGAAAATTTGAGAGCAGGATCTCAAATTTTTTCCGGCGGAAATTCCGACGGAAAAAGTCCGTAGGAGCCCACACAACATGGTTCGATCGGACATTCTTCGTCGGAATTTCCGACCGTGTGTACGGGGCATCAGAGTGGCAGGGTCCTTCCTGAAACAGAGTTTCCCAAGTAATTTACACTCTCTAATGTATGTATCACCAATGAGATTTAAACTTCCCAGGCAGGCTTAAATTTGATAGGCCCAGAAAAAACATTTTTCTATTGGTCAGTCAGTCCTTTTACGTGACATCACAGTCCTCTTTTTCCACTGTGGGTTGGTCTTCTTCTCCTAGTCCAGGGTGGATTGGTGACACATGTCCAGAAGACAGTTCCTTGATGGCCTAGGCTCACTGGAAGTGGGTTGAATGACTCAAGATGTTTTTCAACCTAGAAGAGGACCAGTGCTTAGTCTGTGGAAGACAGAATTAGAGATAGGGTTAGTATTGCAAAACGACTTATTTTATCTTTAAAAGTGATAGGCAAAGTTTTATTTTTTATTTTTACCCTAAACTGGAGTTGAACTTTAATGTTGATTGTTAATGTCATCCTTAATTTACATTGCTCGCAAATTTTTTTTTCTTTAAGACAGATTCTCACAGCTTCACAAATACCTAGTACAGTGATGGCGAACCTTGGCACCCCAGGTGTTTTGGAACTACATTTCCCATGATGCTCAACTGCACTACAGTGTAGTGGAACATCATGGGAAATGTAATTTCCAAAACATCTGGGGTGCCAAGGTTCACCATCACTGACCTAGTATGTCCACCACCCAACTTTGAAAAGCTACTATCTGCAGCTTGCAGAAAACCTCACCACATCCACAGAGATTTATCAAATATAATCACAAGAGTTCTCGGGCTTGACAAAATGAAATGTCAAAACAGATACATTTCTGCTGTGACTCTCATGTTTAATTAAAAGCCAATAAAGGGACCTGGGCTGTCTCTTTAAAGACTGAAGAGCACTGGGACTCCCATAGCAGCAGCAGTTCCATTACACCATGCAATGTTGGAGTGACAGGAGCTAGCAGCTTGAAGCTGTAAGATAAGGAAAAACATGATTACATGTCATTCTGCTGTATGTTTCTACCCTAATTGCCCTTTAATATTCATTGGTGGTCTCTGTTGGCCCAACTATTATAACAATCCTAAATCCTGAAATCTTAAATATTGAGGTTACCATTGCTGACCTCTCCTGAAAATAATTGTTGTTTGGCTGTCATGATGATCTAGTGGCTTTAATGCTCTGTCTCGAAAACATTCTGCTCATGAAAGCTTCCAACTTCACTCTGATTCCAGTTGCTACATGTTTGTTTAGGATATGTGAATCATAAGTGTAGCGGCCATAACCCCCTATGAATTTGCTAGGCTTACCAATTACCTCCTCCTTGTAGCTCGTCGTTCGTTGTCTAGGGGTTCCCAGGGTTAGTACCCAGTAACTTCAGAAGCTGACACGCAAAAGTCCTTTTAAGGATTTTTATTTGCAAGGGTAACATCCAACTATAACACAGTCTCTCAATTGGGAATAGAGGGCACGGGTGATAAAACTCAGGCACTTCAGAACTGCTGACATCAATTGAATGTCTCTTTAGATAGCCCAGAGAGTAGCCACTCGCAACTGGGCGCTTCACTGCTGGATAAACGTCTAACTGTAGATTTAGCAGCCAACAAGTGACTCGAAAATTTGCAAAGTCTCTGCCACAGACTAGGTTGTAACTGAAGATAAATTAGGAACTTTTCCCATGGTACCTGGATCTTTCAGCCGCCTTGGCGATATCGGAAGAAATGTGTATTCTCTAGTGTCCATACAACTTCAGCTCCCAGGCTCTTACCGAGCAGCCAGCTTCTTGGCCCTCCTACGAAGAGTCCTCCCCTGGTCACTTGTACGAGTTGCCATGTCTCTCCAATGCCGAGAGCACACTGGGACACCTCCGAATCCTCCTTCAGTTACTGGGCATCGAACTAGCCAGTTCCGAGGCTCGGGAACGAACGGATCCCCACCCCAGACCATGAGGGCCTCTGGGGCTGGTCAGGGTGACCAGGCTTACGGGGGCAGCAGACACTCCTCGCGGGGTTGGTCCGGACCGGAACAAGGAATCAAAGAGCAAGCCGAACCCTGAACACGTGACTTCAGCATCTTAAATACCCCTTCTCAGACCACACAGCGGGGCCAGACGCACCCACCGATTAGCTCAGAGAAAGATTGGTACCTAATACGTCCAACCAGGCTTGGTTCTCAGCCTGTCACAGGTGCCTCACTGCACCTATGACCAAGCAGAACTCCAGTACAGCCCAGCCAGACTGATGCCAAAGTAAAAGACCTATACAATTAACCCCCAGAACTCCGTTACAGTTCTGGAAAAACTAAATTTGCATTATAGCGCACACTTTAGAAAAGTGTCGGCGCTACATAAGCTATTTAAACTAGAAACATTTTCATTTGCAGAAGGAGGTTGACAATGGCAGCCAACATATTTCACTCAGTACAGATGCCCTTTAAGGTGCCCATAGACAATAGTAGGTGATCTGGAAGGTAGCTTGATCTAGCCTTCTCAGTCACCTGAATCTGCTGGTGGGTTCCTAAACACGAATGATAGGCTCGAGAGATAAATCACATATAGTGTATGTAGGGGCATGAGCTTTCCTAACAAGGAATTGTGATTTCTTTCATGAGACCCCAACCTGGAAGAGGTGGTCCTGTCATGGTTTGCTTTAGTTGAGCGCAAACCTTGTCCAAAAGCACTCCAGTGCTAAATCCAGGGATTTTCTTCAAAAATGCTTCTATCCACAATGCCTCTCTGGGGTTCAGACCTCCACAGACTGGGAAAACTTCAAAAGACTGCAGAAGACATCACAGGAGGGTGAAAACACCTCATGCATTACCATAGATAAATGTATTAAATCCACCAAGACAATTGGATACTCACAAGCAGATAAAAACATGTAACTGGTATACTTCAGCTGAATGCAGTAAAACCCCTCCCAGGACCAAACAATTGGAATACTGACGCGTTTCGAGGAACACGCCCCCCCTTCCTCCAAGCTTGGCCAACCTCATAGTCAGTACCCATTTAAATGATTCCGGATCAATGGGCCCAGTAGGCAGGCCAATGGGCGGAGCTCAAACCACTACAGTGGGTAACCCAGCATCCTATCTAACAAACTGAAGGTGGTCTTGAGCGAAATACTCATGCCATACAACACCCCTGAAAAAATAATTCCACCATGCAGGTAGCGCACACATGGTTTGCCATGCAAACCAGCGTACGTTTCAGTGGCCAGGATGGTGTTAGAAAGTTTCCACATATGGTGAGTGATGCCACTTCTAATGAGGAGCAGCTACAGTGCGAAGGTAAACATGACATTTACATTTTATATTACGCGTCGATGGGACTACTGACTGGGATGTTTTACATGTGCACACTCTTTTATATACATTTTTGTGTTTATTAACCGTGGGCATTTCTCCATATATGGAGAGTAGATGTGGCTGATCTTTATATCTTTATGTTTTTATGATTGGTACATTTTTCTTACTGTTATTGGCGTTTTTATTATTTTTGCATGGGTGTTGTATGGCATTGGTATTTAGTTTAATACCACCTTCAATGGCTACTGATTACGAGGTTGGTTTAGCTCTGAGGAAGGAGGCTTGTCCCCCGAAACTCATCAGCCTTCCAATCGCTTGGTCCCAGGATGCAGTGGCGAAACTAGAACCTTCAGGGCCCCGATGCAAGAAACCATGAAGGGCCCCCCTGACCCCCGGATGGGGCCCTTTCCTCGGAGCCCGGTGGTGGAACAACAGGGCCCGGTCGCAAGTGGGTGGCTGCATATAAATTAACCGATTTCTCCATTTCTCCTCCTCTCCACCCCGCAGGCATTTAGCGGCTGCAGGAGGAAAATGGAGAGATCGGTTCCTCTATGCCAGTGTTTCTCAATCTTTTTGCAGTCAGGGCATCCTTGAAGTATAACCCTAGGTGAATGGGGCTGCACTGCAACCAGTCCACAACTGTGTACATTGCATGCAGTTACAGCATAGTGATGATGCATTTAAGGGGTTAAAACAGGCGGTCAGGAGGCAACATATTGCCTTTTTACCGGCTGTCAAATGCCTCTGAAAAGCGATCTGAGCATGGATCGCTTTTCAGAGGAACCACATTTTTTTGCTGGTACTATGCACAAGCAAGAAATAAATTAGTTCTGATTGTACACATATAGGGGGTCAGGATTAACGGCTTCCCGACCGCCTCCTGCACATATACGTCGGCAGAATGGCACGGCTAGGCAAAAGCACGTATATATATACGTCCCCTTTAATTGCCTAGCCGTGGGCTCGCAACCCAGTCGGGAGCTCCGTGACCACGGCCGCGGGACCAGCGGACCCGATCACCGATGGTGTCCTGCGATCGGGTCACAGAGCTGAAGAACGGGGAGAGGTCTGTGTAAACAAACCTCTCCCCGCGCTTCCTACACTGCCTGTCACTAATCGGCTGTTCCCTGTCATCGGGAACAGCCGATCAGTGATGTCAGATGTCAGCCCCGCCCCCTAATGTAAAAAAAAACACAACATGTCACATTAACTCCTCCCCGCCCCCTAGTGGTTAACTCCTTCACTGTCATTTACATAGGAATCAGTGCATTTAAATAGCACTGATTTCTGTATAAATGACAATGGTCCCAAAAATGTGTCAAAAATGTCCGATGTGTCCGCCATAATGTCGCAGTCACAATAAAAATCGCTGATCGCCGCCATTACTAGTAAAAAAAAAATATTAATAAAAATGCTATAAAACTATCCCCTATTTTGTAAACGCTATAACTTTTGCGCAAACCAATCAATAATCGCTAATTGCGATTTCTTTTACCAAAAACATGTAGAAGAATACGTATCGGCCTAAACTGAGGAAAAAAATGTTTTTTTATATACTTTTTGGGGATATTTATTATAGCAAAAAGTAAAAAATATAGATTTTTTTTCAAAATTGCCGCTCTATTTTTGTTTATATCGCAAAAAATAAAAACTGCAGGGGCGATCAAATACCACCAAAAGAAAGATCTATTTGTGGGAAAAAAAGGACGCCAATTTTGTTTGGGAGCCATGTTGCGCGACCGCGCAATTGTCAGTTAAAGCGATGCAGTGCCGAATCGCAAAAAGGGGCCTGGTCCTTTGGCTGCAAATTGGTCCGGGGCTGAAGTGGTTAACCACTTGCCTACTGTGCACTTAAACACCCTTCCTGCCCAGACCAATTTTCAGCTTTCAGCGCTCGCGCACTTTCAGTGACAATTGCGCGGTCATGCAATGCTGTAACCAAATTAATTTTTTATCATTTTGTTCGCACAAATAGAGCTTTAGTTTGGTGGTATTTATTCGCGACTCCGTTTTTTATTTTTTGCGATATAAGCGAAAACATAGCGGAAATTTTGAAAAAAAACAATATTTTCTCCTTTCTTTTTTAAAAGAAATCCAATAAAATCAAATTTTGTCATAAATTTAAGCCAAAATGTATTCTGCTACATGTTTTTTGTAAAAAAAAATTCCGTTAAGTGTATAATAATTGGTTTGCGTGATCACAGACATATGTACGCAAATGATCATGTAAAAGGGGTGTGCAGGTGATCACGGACATATGTGTGCAGATAATCATTGGCACATGTGATTTTAGTGGGACATATGTGAGGGACATGTGTTTTTATTATTTAGGGACATGTGTGTTTTGGGGACATGTGTGTTTTACTGTGGGGACATGTGTGTCTTACTGTGGGGACGTGTGTTTTACTATGGGGGACCCTAGACTGGTGATCAGTGAGTAAAAAAACATCTCATACTCATTGATCACCAGCCGGCTGCAGCGATCCGCTCTCCTCTCCTCACCGACGACTTCCGTGTGAGGAGAGGAGGGCCGATTGCCTAGCAACCGGCTGTTTGTTTACATCACATGACAGCCGTGATTCGTCACGGCCGTCATGTGATCAGGAGGGCCAATCACCGTGCCCTCCTGCCGATTCGAGATGCGCCGTGTCCGGGTGACACGGCCGCATCGGGATCGCGCCGCTGCGCGGGCACGCGCGCGCGCGATCCCTCTACTTCTGAAGGACGTTCCTGAACGTCCTATCAGAAGTAGATGGCTCCCACCCGGCCGTATATCTACATTGGCCGGGTGGGAAGTGGTTAAACATGCATACATACAATGTACATACATACATGTAAACACATATATAAACATACACACATATATATATATAAATGCAGATATGCACACACATATATACACATACACACTCACATGCGCACATATATGCACACACATACATATACACACATACAGGCACATGTGCACACACACACACATAGAAACACACATACATACAGAACGCTTTTTAAAAAACAGCAGTGCTTAACCTTACCTCTTCCTGCCAGGTACTGCACTGTAGGGGGAGACAAAGAGCACAGCACACACTGTGCTTTCACTTTAGATGTAATCAGTGTGAAGAGCTCCCTGCAGTGCCGATTACAGTTCGGCTAGGGATTGGGGAGCTTGGTCTCAGCTGCCCTTGCCCCTCCTCCTATCGAGGTACACAGGGGGCCCTCAAGGACCGGGCCCCCTCCAGCATGGGCCCTGGTCACCATGGCGACCTCAGCGATCCCTATACTTCCACCACTGCCAGGATGGGTTTAACAGCGTTCAGCTAGAATATACCAATTACATGCTTGCTGTTTTTATCTGCTTGTGAGATTCCATTTGTCTTGGTAGATTTATTAAATGTATCTATGGTAATGCACGAGGTTTTTGAGCGCAAACCTTGCCTTACATTGCCTCAGCTATGAGTAAGCACTAGACATAGTGCGAAACGCGTCAGTTCTGTACCCTCTTTTTGTCGTGCTTTGGATTGAAGTGATTCCTGCTTTTAAATAAACCTTTTTGAATTTTAATTTTCCCGGTGTGCGGCTGTCCGGAGTTCTTCCTGATTTCCAATTTGCTGTGCTATTAGCCAGCACCTGGGGCTCCCACACAGGAGCAGGAGCATTCGCTTAGAAGGATAGTCCTGGAGCGGTGGTTATCTGTTTCAATCATCCAACATTTCCCGTTGGAAAATCTGATCGTGTGTACGGGGCATTACGGTTCTTAAACATGAGTGATAAGCTTGAGAAACTATCAATATTAGCTTATGTAGAGTAGAGGGGGGAGGGAACATGATTTCCTAACTTGTATGATCACTATTTCCAGCAAAAAACCTAAACTAATGGTCTGCAGGAACCTCATAGAGATAAGATTGCCACCCAATCCATTTGAAAATGGGACGTCTTGTTGTTTTTTTTTAATCCTTTTTTATGCTTTCCTAAAGGAGATACTTATGAAGCATTCACTGAATGATTTCAATGTCCCTTTTAATTGCTCGACTTTCCTGCATTTATCAGATATACTCATTTATTAAGTTTTGCCGCAGTCTATTCCTGCAACTTCTAATATATTATACTCCCTGGAGAGGTTCCAGCAATAACTGTACATGTCAATGGCTCCTTGAAGACGAGCCAGTATGTGTCACTTCTTTCATCCAAAGCCAGTTAATTTACACTTACGTTGTGCCCAATGGAGGAACACCCCTTGATCTCCTACCGCAACTAAAGTACTGCTAAAACTTTTCAAATTGATTTGGCACATATCTATCCTTCTTGAACATGATGACCATTTGCCTAAATATTGCACTGTGCATTTTCTTGGCATGATTCCAAAACCTTTTCAGATGATATGTTATCTAAAATGGCTGGATTTCAGTTACATTCCCCTCTGGGACACAGAATCTGAAAAAAGACATTGAGGGTCTTTGTTGTTGCCTGAAAAAAATATTTAAAAATGCCTGCTGAAAATAAGATTAAAGCCCACTAAATCCAACTTTGGACTATTTTTTGATGTGGTCCCCAGGATATACCGTATTTAGCCTTGCCCAGCGTCATTGCAGCCTTGCCCAGCGTCATTGCAGCCTTGCCCAGCGTCATTGTAGCTTGCCCAGCATCATTGCAGCCTTGCCCAGTGCCATTGTAGCTTGCCAGCGTAATTTTAATCCTTTTCCTGGTTTAAATTTCCCGCCGACGTGACGCTGTCGCGTGCGCCGCCGAAAAAACCCGAAGCACGGCCGAAAAAGAACGAAGCGCCCCCGGAAAAGCCGAGCCGACTCGGACGGCTAAGCTCGCGGTCACGCCTCCCTGCTGTTTCCGGAGCGAGCGCAGGGAGGCGGGACTACGAGCAGAGCAGAGTCTGCTCGGCTTTTTCCGGGGGCGCTTCGTTCTTTTTTGGCCGCGCTTCGGGTTTTTTCGGCAGCGCTCGCTATTTTTCAGCGGCGCTTGCCTTTTTTGTCATTTTTTTTGGGGGTATCGGCGTATAACACGCACCCCCGACTTTCCCCCGATTTTAAGGGGGAAAAGGTGCGTGTTATACGCCGATAAATACAGTATTTATTTTATTTATTTAGTTTGGCCCACCTGTCACCCTGACCAGCCCAACATTCACTTCCCATCACTCTTGAGATGAACAGTTCATGTGATTGTTTTGTATTTTTATTGAGGGATTTGAACTTGAATAGGGATAGGAATATATGGGATTCCCAGTAGAACAAGCAATTGGTTGATTGTATATGAATCAGTTGGGGCAACTATATATAGTTGGCTTACTCCAGTCTCCTCCAGCACATCACATACTTGCAGACTGTTATGCCCCGTACACACGAGTGGAAATTCCGCCAGCAAAATTCTGATGAGAGCCTTTGGTTCGAAATTGCGACCGTGTGTATGCTCCATCTGACTTTTGCTGGTGGAATTCCAGCCAGCAAAAGATTGAGAGCATGTTCTCAAAAAGTTCCGATTGGAAATTCCGATTGTCTGTACCAATTCCGACGCGCAAAATTCCTACGCATGTTCAGAAACAATTTGCCGCATGCTCGGAAGCATTGAACTTCATTTTCTCAGCTCGTCGTAGTGTCCACCGTCACCACATTCTTGACGGTCGAAAGTTCAGCGAACTTTTGTGTGACCGTGTGTATGCAAGCCGAGCTTGAGCAGAATTCCGTCGGAAAAACCATCCAAGATTTTTCCGATGGAAATTCCGCTTGTGTGTAGGCGGCATTACTCTTTTTCTCTCTCACATCACTTACTCCAGGCACAGCTAGCACATGGTTAGGCCCAACCCTGACTCAGTCAGGTCTCAGCAACTGCCTTTTGCAGGCATCGACCGCAGGTCCCTTTAATGTAGCACAAATTAGATATAGGAAGACTTTTAGTGCTAGCTGTCCTATAGTGGACTACTGCTCCCAGTAAGCCCTCTTCAGGCCCTGCCCGACTTCACTGCCCGTGACATTGCAATCCTCCCTGGCTCCACACCCAACTCTGACTGCTTTCTCTCAGTCCTCTCTGGCATGCCTCTCCAGTCCTCCCGACTGCCCATGTCACTCACCAGCCCTCCTGGGTGCAAACAGGTGGTTACCTCCTGAAGACTTGGCCGGCAATACTAGCTCCTGCTGTCCTCTCTGGCTCCTCCCTGTGCCTCCTGTTCAGCTCCTCCATGTGTTCTTGAAGGGATCCGTCCTGCAACCCAGTCCCAAGGTTACCCCCCAATATTGAACTCCATCATGGGTTCTTCCACCCGACAACTTCTCCCCTGCTGGGCTGACCCTGGGTATTTCAAGGTGGCCTGCCACCGCCAATCCTAGTTGGAGATTGGTCGGGGCTCCCTGAGGCACCCCAGACTGCTCCTCCCCACTTCCCCTCCTCTTCTTCTAGAATGCTAGAAGCAAGAGGGAGGTAAACATGGAGTCATGCTGTCTGTGAGTCACAGCTGCTGCTCTGAGCCACTCCCAGCCCACACATGTCAAAACAAACAGGCCTAGCTTCCAGCTAGGCCTGCTTAAATGTACCTGCAAAAATCTTAAGTCTATCGCCTACCTAAGTAGAGGGTGCTACACCTGCTTTGTGTAATGGTTTTGCACAGAGAAGCCCCAACCCTCCTCTTATTGAGTCCCCCACCAGCGCTTCTGGCCTGCCTCTCTTGCCGAGTGCCTCCATACCAAACAACTTGCTATGGGGGCCCCCCGAGCAGGTTCGCCCCCGAGTCGCTGCTCTGTGTGTCCATTCACATGCGGAGTGTGGCTCCCGCCCACCCTGCTCACTCCTCGTTGGCTCACTGGCTGTGATTGACAGTAGTGGGAGCCAATGGCTCCCACTGATGTCTCCGCCAATAAGGAGGAAGAAACCAAGGAGAGCCACTGCTCTCATGCACATCGCTGGATCTAGATGGGGTTCAGGTAACCATAAGTGCTGCTACACACAGAATGCATGAAGGTAAAAACCTTGAGCCTTTACAACCACTTGAACCAATAAAGTAATGCCTAAGACTAAGTTAAATTATATCACAACAAATACAAACCAATAAATAGGTTTATGTTTAAATATATTGCAGCCTATCAGTCCTTAGATGCTGTGGCTACATTGGTTTTGTTGTTTCAGACTATTATTATTATTCACGATTTATATAGCGTCAACAGTTTATGCAGCGCTTTACAATGTAGAGGGGGGACAGCACAATTACAGTACAATACAGAAGGGACAGGAGGGCCCGGCTCATAGAGCTTACATTCTAAAGGGAGGGGGTGGTGGTACAAAAGGTATTATATGTGGGGAATGATTTGATGGGGTTGTTAGGTGGGTGTGGGATAGGCTTCCTTGAATAAGTGAGTTTTCAGGGATCTCCTAAAAGGTGGACAGGTTAGGGGCTGATTGGATATACGGGGCCAGGGAATTCCAGAGGATGGGAGAGGCTCTGGAGTAGTCCTGAAGACGAGGATTCAGAGGAGGTAACAGAGAGCAGGAGGTCCTGGGAGGAGCGGAGGGGACGATTTGGGTGATATCTGCAGATGAGGTTGGTGATGTAGCTGGGGGCGATGTTGTGGATGGCCTTGTATGTTGTGGTTAGCATTTTGAATTTTACACAGTGGGGTAGGGGAAGCCAGTGAAGGGATTGGCAGAGAGGAGCAGCAGTCATGGGTCAGTTAGTGAGGTGTATTAGTCTAGCAGCAGAAATCATAATAGACTGAAGGGGAGATAGCCTGTGTAAAGGTAGGCCATTAAGGAGAGAGTTGCAGGAGTCAAGGCGGGAAATAATCAAGGAGTGAATGAGTTGCTTTGTGGTGTCATTAGTCAGGAAGGGTCGAATTCTGGAGAAGTTGCAGAGGTTGAGGTGGCAGGATTTAGCCAGTGATTGGATGTGGGGGCTGCAGGAGTGGTCAGAGTCAAGGATTGCACCCAGGACACTGGCATGTGTGGAGGGACCAATGGTTGTGTTGTTGATCTTAATGGTAAAGTCATGGGGGGGGGGGACCGGGGAGGAGGAAATATAACAAGCTCAGTTTTAGAAAGATTGAGCTTGAGAAAGTGGTGTGACATCCTTCCCGAGATGTCATTCAGTAAGTTTGAGATCAGTGAGGAGATTGAGGGGGTGAGTTGAGGAGTGGAGAGATAAATCTGGGTGTCGTTGGCGTAGAGGTGGTATTGGAAGCCATGGGAGGTTATCAATTGGTCCAGGGAAGAGATATAGAGTGAGAAAAGGAGGGGCCCAAGGACAGAGACTTGGGGTACCCCAACAGAGAGAGGAAGAAGAGTAGAGGAGATGGAGTTGCAAGTGACATTGAAAGTGCGCTGAGATAGGTAGGAGGAGAACCAGGATAAAGCAGAATCACAGAGGCCACGGGAGTGTAGTTTGCGGAGGAGGAGCAGGTGGTCAGTCTATAGAACATTTCTGCAAGTACAGGAAATTCATGCTGATCCTGCCAGAGATTCAGTGTATTTTTAACTTAAACTGGACACTGAACTGCAATCTCAAGCAATGATAGCAGCTTTTCCAGCATGTAGGCAGGGGTTAAACCCCTGCATAGTTAAGTCCTGCTGACGCTTGTCAGGGGGGTGAGTCTACCCGTTGACTATATAAATGTCTGCTTGGTGTGGAGCTTACAAGAATAATGCGAAGAGTTAGTCTCAAGTGTTCACGATGTAGTCTGAAGGAGTATGGAGAAGAAGTCCCTATGGTGAAGGCTTTAGAATTCTCCAACTTAAAGGGGATGGAAATTGAAGAACATGGTACTATGGAAAGGCTGTGTGAAACCTCTGATTTCTCAAGTGGTAGAAATGCTGGAGAAGCGGAATAAGAAGTCTGGCAAAATGTTGTGTTGTACATTGTTCAAGTAAAGCAACAAAAAGAAACAACTGGTGTGGACAATCCTATATTACAATAGAGTCACAGGTAAATGGAGTTTACAGGCCAAAACAATGAGTGTGGCCTAAAAATGGCAAAATCGTTCCCTAATAGAGGTAGATGCACACCCTGCCCAAGTCCTGCAGAGAGATAAACAGAGCAGGTCCCCTTGGACAATTTGGTGGGTAATGGGAGCAAAGCAAGGTTGCTTACATGTTATCTTTCTTAGAAATACAATTTATCTACCTGTGTAAAAGGTCCTAGGGTGTTATGGCTTCTGCTCCATTTTATTACAATTTTGTTTTAGGTTTAGATACACGTCAATCCCTTCCCTCACCTTGCCCTGCACTGTGAGACAACAGGATGGTCAGGAGGAAGACCTGGGTCAGTAACAGGGAAGCAGGCAGAGCAAGGTCCAGTAGCAAGCCAAAGTCAGAACCAGAAGATCAGGCAGAGAATAGTCAGAGGCAAGCTGAGGTCAGAATCCACAGAGAGAGGTTAGGATCAGTTAGCACAAGTAAGAACACAGGAGCATGGTTTAGGGGAAGCTAAAGAACATCCAGAAGCTAACATCCAGCAGGGTCCCCTTTAAATAGACCGTTTAGCGCTAATGCGCAAAGACGTATACGCCAATGTGCGCTCGCGTACAGGAATGCACCTACGTGCCAGTGCACGTTGGACATTAGCTTGAGTTTGTCTGTGTGCTGGTAAATGTGTACGAACACTAGCTGTACAGGAATGAGCAGTTACTGCATAAGAATTAGCATTACCTGTATGACAATTAGCATTGGCTGAACTAGCTTCTTGACACCTGTGCTAAAAACAACAATATGATCCCAGCATTTAGGGGTACTCTACAACAATAAAATAGGAATTAGATTTGAACAATTGCAGTGTTTTTTATCCAGACTTTTATCCAGGATCATTAGACAGTAATCTAATGATCCTGGAACACATCTGTTGGTGATGCTGGGGATGCACCAGATGAAAACTGAAGAAATTAACCTAATGCAACCACCACATCTAAGAACAAGTAAGATCCATTGTATTATAAAGTATATATTATTTTTAGGTTTAGAGATAGTATACTATATACTCACCTTGTCTTGCAAGTCTGCTCTGGTAATGGCTTTGCAATATGCTCGCAGCCCTGTGCTCAAAGCAACAACACTAAAATCCCATCCTTTAGAGTTAATCTCCAATAACAATTAAACAATAAACCTTTGTGACTGAGTGAGACCCTGTCACTGTGAAAATGCAGGAGAAAATGACACAGGATTCGCAATAAGGGTTAATGCGAGGTTCAGGACAAATAGTTTCTGAGAAAAACTGGGGTTTTGTCTTTCTCTGGAGTCTGTAGTTCCGGATTGGAATTTTCAATCCTGTGTCTGAATTTTACCAGGTGAATACGCAGGTGTGCAGGGTCATTATTTACGCAAGCCTGAGGATAGCACCCAGTTTGGAGACAACTCTCAATGTGGGAGACAGAAGGTCTCAGCAAGGGGTCAGAGATGCCCCAGCCTGGAGCCAAGAGACAGAAGGTCTCACCCAGGGATCAGAGGTGCCCCAGCCAGAAGCCAAGAGACAAAAGGTCTCACCCAGGGGTCAGAGGTGCCCCAGCCAGGAGACAGGAGGTCTTGTTCCAGGAGTCAGGTTGGCTCCTATCGGGGTGTCCGGAGAACCCATATCCAAATGCCAGGATTAGGCTATGCAGCGGGGTGCTGTGACTAAAGGCTAAGAAAGCCAAGCGAACCAGTAAAGCTGGACAACACAGTCAGAGGGGCTGGTAAGTTGAGCACCAGTGCTGCCAACAAGGCAATATGTTCAATATAATGTGGAAGAACCCCTGTGTGGGGTATGTTTTATACCCCACACAGGGGAGGTATAAAACATAAGTGGGCTGCCATGCCATTAAATACAGTTTGGACTGGTGCAACCTATGTAAAAAGCATCTACCACATGAGAATAATCTCCCCAATACCACACCTTGCACTACATACAGGGAGCAAAACCTACAGCTTCTGTGTTTTAGTCAGACTTTGCTGTCTTGTACCGGTCCATCCTACTCCCTTTTGACTGTAATCTGATGATCCTGAAACACATTTGCTGGTGATGCTAAAATACAACAAGACGTAAGAGGAAATCTCTCCAAAGTGAGGGGGATTTTCTACTTCATTGGAACAGGTGTACTCATTGAAACTGTTCTGCTTCAGTCTCCGATTAGTGCATTGACATACCTCCTTTAGACCTTGGTCCATCTAGTCAGTATGGCTACCTGCTGAATAAGCATCCTTCACAGACAGCTTAACTCTACAATAAGACATTGTGATTTTATCCAACATAGTTGTACTTGTTAAATGCAGTACATGAGATTTTCACGGGTCATGTGAAGTATAAAGAGACAATAATCTTTTAAGCCTTATGCCTGCTATGAAATCTGTCAGCTAACTTAGGTAACATAAAAAAGAAAGAAGGGGTCTATGTAGGGCAACCTTTCTCAACCAGGGTTTTGTGGAACCCTGGGGTTCTTCCAGAGTTTGCTAGGGGTTCGTTGAGCAAAGTGCCATTTCTGCCTCTCAGATAAGTGTAACGGCCATTACCCCTCGGGGCGGCCATGACTTTGCTGGGCTTACCAATTACCTCCTCCTTGTAGCTCGTCGTTCGTTGTCTAGGGGTTCCCAGGGTTAGTACCCAGTAACTGCAGAAGCTGACACGCAAAAATTCCTTTTTAGCATTTTTATTTGCAAGGGTAACGTTCAATTATAACACAGTCTCTCAATTGGGAATAGAGGGCATGGGTGATAAAACTCAGGCACTTCAGAACCGCTGACATCAACTGAATGTCTCTTTAGATAGCCCAGAGAATAGCCACTCGCAACTGGGCGCTTCACTGCTGGATAATCCTCTAACTGTGGATTTAGCAGCCAACGAGTGATTCAAAAGTTTGCAAAGTCTCTGCCACACACTAGGTTGTAACTGAAGGTAAATTAGGAACTTTTCTCACGGTACCTGGATCTTTCAGCCGCCTTGGCGATACCGTAAGAAATGCGGATTCACTAGTGTCCATACAACTTCAACTCCCAGGCTCTTACCGAGCAGCTTCTTGGCCCTCCTCCGAAGAGTCCTCCCCTGGTCGCTTGTACAAGTTGCTGTGTCTCTCCAATACCGAGAGCACACCGGGACACCTCCGAATCCTCCTTCAGTTACTGGGCCTCAAACTAGCCAGTTCCGAGGCTCGGGAACGGACGGATCCCCACCCCAGACCATGAGGGCCTCTGGGGCTGGTCAGGGTGACCATGCTTACGGGGCAGCAGACACTCCTGGGTCCGGGACCCCTCACAGGGATGGTCCGGACCGGAACCAGGAATTAAAGAGCAAGCCGAACCCTGAACACGTGACTTCAGCATCTTAAATACCCCTTCCCAGACTACACAGCGGGGCCAGACGTGCCCACTGATTGGCTCAGAGAAAGATGGGTACCTAACATGTCCAACCAGGCCTGGTTCTCAGCCTGTCACAGGTGCCTCACTGCACCTATGACCAGGCAGAACTACAGTACAGCCCAGCCAAACTGATGCCGAAGTAAAAGACCTGTACAATTAACCCCCAGAACTCTGTTACAGTTCTGGAAAAACTAAATTTGCATTATAACGCACACTTTAGAAAAGTGTCGGCGCTACATAAGTAATTACTAACACCAACATTTTTTTAGCTTGCTGCAAGAGCGGGATTCTATCCACTGACAACAAATGTAAGGGAAATTCTTCCTATTGACTATCACACAGTACAGTGAACTGCAAATTCAGTATTTATTAGCAGGGGTTCCCTGAGATAGGAAAGTTATTTCACGGGTTCCTCCATGTTCCTCTAGCGACTACAGTAGGGTGACCAGACATCCCCGCTTAGGGAGTGGGGGTGTATTTTTTTCATTATCTGTGCCCCTTTCTGATGATCATGTGCTGGTCGGAGCGGAGAGATTATTTCTTCAGTTTCGGGTGCATGCCCGTTCCGCTCCTGCACGCATGTTCCTCTGCCTTGGCTTAAGTCCTAGCCAGCCACCTGCCCATATCCTTGCCTTCCCTGGCGGAGTGATCTTCCTCCGCTCCCCATCCAGTAGTAGCCGGGGCCCGGAGAGGAAGACTTGACAGGCTGTACGACAGGCAGAGAGTCGCTAATTGCCGCCATTACTAGTAAAAAAAAAAAATATGTCCCCGGATTTCATTTAAAAAATCTGGTCACCTTAGACTACAGTAAACATTTGGCTTTATCATCTCTTGTTTGCCTTGGTGACAATGGTTACCAGTACAAAAAGAGAGCGTAAATCGCCCCAGTTGGGACTCAGAAAGCAGTTCAAACCTATCCCAAGTTCCCAACGCTATCAAAAAAAATAAAATTGGTTGTATATACACTTTACAGATGTTGATGCGTTAATCATTAATGCTGGCAAATTCCTAATGCTTGCTTGCAGCTGGCCCAGAACTGAACCCTATTGTAACAAGGATGCTTTTCCTACATGAATTTTGCCCTGAGCCACCAGGTTGAGTGAATGTTATTGTATTCAATTACGATCGTCCCCTGTTCCTTGGAACATCTCATTATATAACTGCAGAGATTGGCTTGACATGTATTGATGGTGATTGGAAACAAACCACAGACAAGTTTAACAAGAGCGTTAATATTTGCCTCTTTGTTTTCTCACCTTGCTCACTGATTACACCGCTGATGGTAAAATGATAAATCTGGGTCTTTATGATGGCCTATTACAAGCTTATCGCACTTAATTTGTGGAAGTAATGAAGCATCATTTTATTGGAACGACTATGATTACTCTTATGAATACCTTGTTGAAGAGCAACAAAAGCTGTTCAGGAAAATTAGATTTCTCTACGAGGCTCTATGGAAATGCTTCTCAAGCACATTTTTTTTCTGATGGCCAAAACTGCGACCCCACCAGCTCTTGTAGTTGTCTGATCCACGACATAATACCCTTTAAAAAAAAGTGGAAAAATAGCAACGGACCTGTAAGGTTATCATATTGGCATTAGACATGTGCACACTGAAATATTTCGTTTCGGAATTTTGTTTTCGTCCGAAAAATGTATTTATTTAGTTACTCCCGAAATTCGTTTTTATTTATTTACTTTTGTTAAAAAATGCATTCGTCCGAAAATCTGAAATAATTAAGGTTGAATCTGTCATTAAAGGCTTATGGTGTCTGTCGAATGTTCTAAGAAGATTCGACGGAGCAGCTCAACTGTACGACGCCGTAATCGTACATTTCCTGTCGAATGTTCCGCTTACAAGCTATAGTAGAATTCTAATGTTGTATGACACTAGTAATAATTATATTTATTAATCAGTCAACCAACATTAGAATTCTTCTATAGCCTATGGGCGGAGCATTTGACCATAAATGTCCACTTGCAGCAACTGCTTCGTCGAATCTTCATGTCGAAACTTCATGTCGAATCTTTTCTCTCTATGTCGAATAATCTTGGACTAAGCCCCCGTACACACGGTCGGAAATTCCGACCCCAAAATTTGTCCGATTTTTTCCTGACGGATTCTGTCCGAAACTGGTGTTGCATAAACACGGTCGGACAAAGTTGTTTCGGAAAATCCAATCGTTATGAACGTGGTGACGTTCGTTGCGTACGACGGAACTACGTAGAGGCTAGTAGCCAATAGCTTTGGTCTCGTCTCGTTGATCTGAGCATGCGTGGCACTTTGTCCATCGGAATTCTCTACACACGATCGGAAAAAGTCAGATCGGATTTTGTTGTCGGAAAATTTAAGGTCTTGCTCTCAAATTTTTTCCGTCGGAATAAGCCCGCTAGAGCCCACACACGATCGGATTTTCCAACAACATAATCCGATCTGGCTTTTTCCATCTGAATATCCGACCGTGTGTATGGGGCATAATAGAGGTAGGTTAGTCACATTCAACCTTTTTTGCTATTGTCTCTATAATGTCGAATCTTTTCTCTCTATGTTGAATCTTTCCTCTCTATGTCGAATATTTCCTCTCTATGTCGAATCTTTCTCTCTATGTCAAATCTTTTCTCTCTATGTTGAATCTTTTCTCTCTATGTTGAATCTTTCCTCTCTATGTCAAATCTTTTCTCTCTACGTCGAATATTTTCTCTCTATGTTAATTCTTTCCTCTCTATGTCAAATCTTTTCTCTCTTTATTACCACATGTTTGCATTGATACATATTTTTATCTCCAATTCAAATTTGTGTTGTGCTTGCACTGACATCATGAACTCACACATGGAGCTTAATTGATTTCTCTTCTTTGGGCTCATGTTTGTCATTTTTGTCAGGTGAAGTTCTTTGGAGACATTTACCTCTGTAATTAATTCTATCATTGATTGGCTGTTGATTCTACACATCAGTCACATGTTACCTTATATATATTCAGGTATATGCTCTCTTTATTTAGCTATGATTAAGCGCCTTTGAGGCGTGAAACGCGGTAGCCATTTATGCTGTATGCCATGTTCTGACGATTCAACTGTATCTTTGGATTTTACTGAAAACCAATAAAGAAGCCTTTTTGAAGTGCAGCCATCCAGACTTCCTTTTTTCTACTCTTCTATGAGCAGAGCCAGCACCTGTGGAGTCCAATTAGGGTGGATACCTTTGCTGTGGGACTGGAGACTAGAGCGGCATCTTTGCACTTTAAATCTTTTCTCTCTATGTCGAATCTTTTCTCTCTATGTCAAATCTTTTCTCTCTATGTCGAATCTTTTCTCTATATGTCGAATCATCTTGGACTAATAGAGCTAAGGTTAGGCACATTCGACCACAGGCTCGATAGACACAGATCGCTATTGTCAGCGTCATGTCGAATCTCCTATCTATATCGAACTGTTGTCACAACAAAAACAAAGCATTTGATTATGTTGTATCTTTCGGTTTTCGGACTCTGCGCGTTCATTATCGCTTATTAAAATGATAACGAAAATACCCGAAATTCGGACAAAAATGCATTCGGATGAAAACGAATGCACATGTCTAATTGGTATTGCTATCTTAAAGTATTGGTGTTAATGCAGGTGATACGGTTCTTTACCAGGGGATCTCCATGGTCTCCTTGGCTTGTAATGTAACATAATAAAAATGCAAATTGAAGCACCAAATTGTTTCTAAAGGGTCCACATACAACTTTATTACAATAAAAGCCAAGTGGACAATCCAAAGATTGCCAAACCAACTTATTTGATCGTCAGCCTGAGTTTTATTGGAACAGAGTCACGTGTGGACCTTTTAGCAATGGTGTGGTGCTTCAATTTACATTTTTATTACATAATACATTGCTCATGATATGGCTCAAGAATTCAAAAGTAGAACATACCAAATGCAGTCAATGAACAATTTATCACTTAAAGCCCCACTCCAGGCTTAGCCCCTCTGCCAGGCAATCAGCCCCATCGCCGCCTGAAGGACCCCAGCACTATGAGATGCTGTTTTCATTAACCCCTTGCTGACCAGCCGCCGCAGTTGTAGTGCGGCAACATGGCACGGCTGCGTGAATCGCCATCATGTTACGTCGGTAACATATACGGCCACTAGGGAGTGCGTGCATGCCATCACCGCTGGGCTCCCGCGATCGCTCAGGGCACACAGAGAACCCGGGATCTGTGTGTGTAAACACACAGTTTCTGGTTCTCTGAGGGCAGAAGAGACAAATTGCCTGTTCATACAGAGTATGAACAGCGATCTGTCATCTCCCCTACACAGTCCCCTCCCCCCTACAGTTAGAACACACACTAGGCAGCACATTAACCCCTTGATCGCCCCCCTAGTGTTAACTGCCAGTGACATTTTTACAATAATCAATGCATTTTCATAGCACTGATCGCTATAAAAATGGCAATGGTCCCAAAAATGTGTCAAAATTGTCCGTCATGTCCACCATAATGTCGCAGTCCCGATAAAAATTGCAGATCGCCGCCATTGCTAGTAAAAAAAAATTAATAATAAAAAAGCCATAAAATTATCCCCTAATTTGTAGATGCTATAACTTTTGTGCAAACCAATCAATATACGCTTATTCTGATTTTTTTTACCAAAAATATGTAGAAAATACGTATCGGCCTAAACTGAGGAAAAAAATAGTTATTTTTTTTATATATTTTTGGGGGATATTTATTATAGCATAAAGTAAAAATATTAAATTTTTTTCAAAATTGTTGCTTTTGTTTGTTTATAGCGCAAAAAATTAAAACCGCAGAGGTGATCCAATACTACCAAAAGAAAGCTCTATTTGTGGGGAAAAAAAGGACGTCAATTTTGTTTGGGTGCAATGCACGACCATGCAATTGTCCGTTAAAGCAACGCAGTGCCGAATCGCAAAAAGTGCTCTGGTCAGGAAGGGGGTAAAATCTTCCGGGGCTGAAGCGGTTAATATACTTACCTTTTCCCAAAGTCTTTAGTTCAGTCATGTGACAAGTGGGGGTTATTTACTAAAGCTGGAGAGTGCAAAATCTGGTGCGACTAGAAACCAATCAGCTTCCAGGTTTTATTGCCAAAGCTTAAAGTGTTACTAAACCCACAACAGTAGGGATGAGCCGAACACCCCCGGGTTTGGTTCGCACCAGAACCCGCGAACGGACCTAAAGTCCGGGTGAGCATAAGAACCCTATTAGTTACAATGGATGCGAACGTTCGAAATCAAAAGTGCTAATTTTAAAGGCTAATATGCATGTTATTGTCATAAAAAGTGTTTGGGGACCTGGGTCCTGCCCCAGGGGACATGTATCAATGCAAAATTTTTTTTTTAAATCGGCCGTTTTTTCAGGAGCAGTGATTTTAATAATGCTTAAAGTGAAACAATAAAAGTGTAATATTCCTTTAAATTTCGTACCTGGGGGGTGTCTATAGTATGCCTGTGAAGGGGCGCATGTTTCCTGTGCTTAGAACTGTCCCTGCACAAAGTGTAATTTTTGCAGGAAAAAAAAGCTATTTAAAATCACTCGCGGCTAATGAATTGTCGGCTCCCGTAACACAGAGAACAGTCATTCATTGAAAGTCATTGATAAAAAAAAAGTCATTGATAAAAAATAAAAAAAAAAAAGCGTGGGGGTCCCCCCAAATTCAATAACCAGGCCTTCAGGTCTGGGATGGATATTAAGGGGAACCCCAGCCAAAAAAAAAATGGCGTAGGGTCCCCCTCAAAATCCATACCAGACCATAATCATCCCTACACAACAGTAAAAACAGTCTGTATATGCAGCACAGCATGCTTGTTATACTCACTGTGGAACTTAAGAGGTTAATCCTCTGCATTGTGTAAAAAGGATGTTTTAACCTGTATGCACAGATCCTTCCCTCCTGCTTTTTCTATCTGGGGAAGGCCAGCTAACACAGGCAGGGTAGCCGACCTGCACATGTTTAGTTGTGTCTTTTATGCTGGAGAGAACATGTGCTTGTTCTCAGAGCTAGCCAGGTCACATGGTATTGACATCACACATGTGGGCGTGTATACAAGCTGTAGTGGAAATATCCTCCTACCTGAACTCTCAGCACTGAAGAAACTGTGCAGTTTATTGTGTAACCGTGGTATACAGATCATCCGAAAAGGTATTTAGTGGCAGTATTTTAATGTAAAAAGAAGATTTGTAAGCTGTGGACACTGTGGGAGGGGACAGATGAACTATATTCATATTACTGGGTTTAGGAACACTTTAATTGAACAAGCTGAGGTTAGAAGCTGATTGGCTACTATGCACAGATGCACCAGATTCTGAGTGCACCAGATTTAGTAAATCTCCCCAATAAGTCTACTTTTGGGCCCATTCACGCTACGAAGTTGTGGCAATGCATGTGTGGGTGCTATGCAGTGTCATTCATTCTGAAATGAACCCCAATGGACCTTGCCAATAATCATCCATTGCAGTGCTGTACAACATGCAGCATTGCCTAACATACACTATATTACCAAAAGTATTGGGATGTCTGCCTTTACACGCGCACACACACACACACACACACATGAACTTTAATGGCATCCCATCTTAGTCCGTAGGGTTCAATATTGAGTTGGCCCTACCCTTTGCAGCTATAACAGCTTCAACTCTTCTGGGAAGGCTGTCCACAAGGTTTAGGAGTGTGTCTATGAGAAGGTTTGACCATTCTTCCAGAAGAGCATTTGTGAGGTCAGGCACTGATGTTGGACAAGAAGGCCTGGCTCGCGGTCTCCGCTCTAATTCAACCCAAAGGTTTTCTATCATGTTGAGGTCAGGACTCTGTGCAGGGCAGTCAAGTTCCTCCACCCCAAACTCACTCATCCATGGACCTTGCTTTGTGCACTGGTGCGCAGTCATGTTGGAACAGGAAGGGGCCACCCCCAAACTGTTTCCACAAAGTTGGAAGCATAAAAGTTGTCCAAAATGTCTTGGTATGCCGATGACTTCCCTTCACTGGAACTAAGGGGCCAAGCCCAACCCCTGAAAAACAACCCCACACCATAATCCTTCCTCCACCAAATTATTTGCACCAGTGCACAAAGCAAGGTCCATAAACATGGATGAGCGAGTTTGGGGTGAAGGAAGTTGACTGGTCTGTAGATCCCTGATCTCACCCCGATAAAACACTTTTGGGATGAATTAGAGCAGAGACTGTGAGCCAGGCCTTCTTGTCCACATCAGTGCCTGACCTCACAAATGTGCTTCTGGAAGAATGGTCAAACATTCCCATAGACACACTCCTAAACCTTGTGGACAGCCTTCCCAGGAGAGTTGAAGCTGTTTTAGCTGTAAAGGGTGGGCCAACTCAATATTGAACCCTATGGACTAAGACTGCTGGGGTGCCATTAAAGTTAATCTGTGTGTAAATGCAGGTGTCCCAATACTTTTGGTAATATGGTGTACTTTGTGGCATGGTGTACTTTCAGATAGCGCCTGCATCATTTTGATGCCTTATGGTTCATTTTGAATGGGCTGCCTTAACACAATGCAGGGTAACAAGTTACATAATGCCTGTCAATGCACATGCATTAATGCATTACAATGGTGTTAATACCGTGTTTCCCCGAAAATAAGACCTATCGTTATTTTCCAGGAAGGCTGCAATATAAGCCCTACCCTAACAATAAGCCCTAGTTTAAAAAGCTTTTAAAATTCTATAATCCACTCTATTACAGTAGAATATATATGTACAATGTGTGTGTTTCTGTAATATAATTGCAGGGAAGAGAGCTCTGTCGGGTCACAGAAGCGCAGAGCGTCGCTATAACGAAGGTATTTGGCACAATTATATTACATAAACACACACATTGTACATTATATACTACTGTAATAAAGTGGATTATAGGATTTTACAAGCATTTTAAGACGGTTCACACTGGGGATTCCTTTCAGGGAGGGAGAGAGAGGAGGAGATAAGACAGCGTATTACATGGTAATGCCCCATACACACGGTCGGAAAATCCGACCACAAAATCCATCGGATTTTTTCAGACGGATTTTGTGCGACACTGGTGTTGCATACACACGGTCAGACAAAGTTGTCGGAAAATCCGATCATTCTGAACGTGGTGACGTTTGTTGCCTACAACGGGACTATGTAGAGGCTAGTAGCCAATAGCTTTGGTCTTGTAATGTGATCTGAGCATGCGTGGCACTTTGTCCATCGGAATTCGCTACACACGATCGGAAAAAGTCCGATAGGACTTTGTTGTCGGAAAATTTGAGAGCAGGAGATAAAACTTTGTCCGTTGGAAAGTCCAAAGACATGCAGGTAGGTTAATTGGCTTCTGTCCAAAAATTGGCCCTAGTATATGAATGGGGACCTTGGATTGTGGGTTCCTTGAGGGTAGTGACCGATGTGAGTGTGCAATGTACAGGGATAGGGACAATTGTAGACACTCACTCAGGTTGAACTGGATGGACTGATGTCTTTATTCAACCTTACTAACTATGAAACTATGAAGTCCGATGGAGCCTACACACGGTCGGAATTTCCGACAACATTGTCCGATAGGACATTTTTCGTCGGAAAATCCGACCGTGTGTACGGGGCATTAGACTTACCCCGAAAATAAGCCCTACTGTGTCTTTTGTTGCCAAAATTAATATAAGACCCAAGCTTATTTTTGGGGAAACACAGTAGGCTCTATCTCCTCAATCTTTATTGATGCAGAGAGCAACGCTGATGTGATGACGGCAGCCCTTATGGCTGTATCAATACACTGTTAGTGCGGGTACCAAAGATTGTAATTTTCATTGGCGCACGCAATTTTAAGGCTTGACATGTTGATATCTATTTACTTGTGCAGTTATATTTTACTGCATAATTTCCAAAACCACCCTGTTTCTCCGAAAATAAGACCTAGCGTGATTGTCGGTGATGGTTGCAATATAAGCCCTACCCCCCAAATAAGCCCTAGTTAAAGTCCTTGTAGGTCTTTTTTCAGGGTAGGGCTTATTTTCAGGGGGAAACAGGGTAGGGCTTATTTGGGGGGTAGGACTTATATTGCAGCCATCACCAACAATCACGCTAGGTCTTATTTTCGGGGAAACAGGGTAGTTTATCTCAACTCTTTAGAACTAACTCTGGATGCATGTGTGTTAGACATGTGCACAAAAAAAAAATTGTTTATTTTCGTTTTTTTTTTTTTTTGTTTCCGTTGATTCTTAACGATTCGTAAATTCGTAAGTCGTCGGTGTTCGTATTCGTAACGATTCGTATTTTCGTAAGAGTTCATTTTTCGTTGATTCGTATTTCCGTTAGTTTCATTTTTGTTTATTCGTTTATTCGAAATTCGGACGCATTCGTATTTATTCGTACTTTCGTAACATTCGTAGATTCGTAATCGGAGCATAATTCATAATTTTATGTAATGTGTATGCTATTATTACATTTTAAGAGACACGGAAAATACGAATCGAAAAAAAAAGTTACGAATGTACGAATTTTTTCGTTCAATCCATTCGAAGCACGTTAAGCAACGCCATTGTAAGAGACACGGAAAATTACGAATCGAAAAAAAAAAAAAAAAGTTACGAAATTTTTCGTTCAATCCATTTGAAGCACGTTAAGCAACGCCATTGTAAGAGACACGGAAAATTCCGAATCGAAAAAAAAAAAAAAAAAGTTACGAATTTACGAATTTTTTCGTTCAATCCATTCGAGGCACGTTAAGCAGCGCCATTGTAAGGGACACGGAAAATTACCAATTCAACAAAAAAAAAAAAAAAGTTACGAATGTACGAATTTTTTCGTTCATTTTGATTTTCGTTGTTCCTGTTTTCCTTTTTTCGGATTTTCTTCTTTCGTACATTCGTTGTTTCTAATTTGTTTTTTTCGGATTTTCGTTGTTTTCGGATTCGTTCGATTCGAACGATTCGTTATTCGTTAACAATTTTTAGCGAATCGTTCGTTCATTCGTACGAAAACGAATGAACGAAAATAAAAAAAAAAGAAAACCAAAAAAAATACGAAACGAATTGCACATGTCTAATGTGTGTTATTGTATGACAGGTTCACTTTACCTGGATCAGAACATATTATATTCGCAAGCACTGGCCTTCTAAGGCAATTCATGTGTTTACAGCTTAAAACTTTCATCTGAATATAGTGAATAATACATACATTACATTGAAGTAGAATATATTGTATGTATTTCTATACAAAGAATAAATTGTACTAGGAAGGGTTGGAAAGCGTTGGTGCCCTGTCAAGTTTTCTTTGTGATGGTTTAACATAATGTAATGTTTCTCTTGATGTACTTAATGACCCAACGTGGCGCTTTTCAATGTTTTAAATGCCAACTTTTCTCTCACCTTGTTGGAAGAAGAATGGGATAATGCCGTCTGTATTATCAGCACAATGTACAGCTATGGTGGGCTTTTTCAGATGATAAAAGAATCAAGACAGACCACAGACTGGAGTCTCGGGACGCTCGGGGAGCTTCTCCCTTTCACAAGATAATTTGTTCCGATCTGACATAACTTGATCTTTTCCGAGAAGTTTGTCTGAATCAGGTTTTCTCAGAAACAAGGTTACTGTATAATTCAATATGGTATTTATGTATCATCGTATTTCTTCTGTTATAATGTATCCTTTTCTTTAACTATTTCGGCTCCACCTTTAGCATGGTGACCTACCCTGTTTCCCCGAAAATAAGACCTAGCGTGATTGTCGGTGATGGCTGCAATATAAGTCCTACCCCCCAAATAAGCCCTACCCTGTTTCCCCAGAAAATAAGCCCTACCCTGAAAATAAGACCTACAAGGACTTTAACTAGGGCTTATTTGGGGGGTAGGGCTTATATTGCAGCCATCACCGACAATCACGCTAGGTCTTATTTTTGGAGAAACAGGGTAGTGGTGAATCACCCCGCTTCTTTGCGTTAGGAGAACCTTTAGGGCTCATTCACACTATATTTGATGGCTTGTGTTAATCTGCACCTGGCTAGGACCTATACCTGTTAGACATGTGCAATTAGTTTCGTTTTTTTTTTTTTTTTTTTTTCGTTTTTTCGTTCGTTTGTTTTCGTACGAATGAACGAATCGTTTGAATCGAACGAATCCAAATAACGAATCGTTCGAATCGTACGAATCCGATTAACGAATCGTTCGAATCGAACGAATCCGAAAAGCAACGAAAATCCGAAAAACCAAACAACGAAAATCCGAAAAACGAAAAAAGGAACAACGAAAATGAACGAAAAAATTCGTACATTCGTAACTTTTTTTTTTGTTGAATTGGTAATTTTCCGTGTCCCTTACAATGGTGCTGCTTAACGTGCTTCGAATGGATTGAACAAAAAAATTCGTACATTCGTAACTTTTTTTTTCGATTCGTAACTTTTTTTTTTCGATTCGTAACTTTTTTTTTTTTTCGATTCGTAATGAATGGATTGAACAAAAAAATTCGTACATTCGTAACTTTTTTTTTTGTTGAATTGGTAATTTTCCGTGTCCCTTACAATGGTGCTGCTTAACGTGCTTCGAATGGATTGAACAAAAAACTTTTTTTCGATTCGTAACTTTTTTTTTCGATTCGTAACTTTTTTTTTTTCGATTCGTAATGAATGGATTGAACCAAAAAAAATTCGTACATTCGTAACTTTTTTTTTCGATTCGTAACTTTTTTTTTTTTCGATTCGTAAATTATTAAAATGTAATAATAGCATACACATTACATAAAATTATGAATTATGCTCCGATTACGAATCTACGAATGTTACGAATGTTACGAATGTACGAATAAATACGAATGAACGAAAATTAAACTAACGAAAAAACGAATCAAGAAAAATAACTCTTACAAATGTACGAATCGTTACGAATACGAACAACGACGACTTACGAATGTACGAATCGTTACGAATACGAACAACGACGACTTACGAATGTACGAATCATTATGAATCAACGGAAACGAAAAAAACTAAAAAAACAACTTTTTTTCGGAAACGAAAAAAACGAAACGAAAATAAACAAACTTTTTTGTTGTGCACATGTCTAATACCTGTTGGGAACATGCGCTAAACATGCTGCCCTTTAGCAAACGTGCGGCGGTGCCATTGATTCTTATTGACACCTTCAAGCATTTGCAAACATGCGCGGCAAGTCATGCAGTTTTGAAACATGAGGAAAATGGGCAGAAATGCGCCCGTATGGTGCAAACCGAGCCCGAATTGTCACTTAAAAAGAAAGTTTAACAGTGCTTTGCGTTGAAAAATGCAAGGCACTACTGCTACACAGTAGACATTACCCGCAGGACCAAACGGTTTGGTGTGGTGCTTTTTTTGGAAAATAGTTAAGGTCGTTGGCCCAAACTTGTCTTGCATACAAACGGCAAGGAATTGTTGGCCAACAAATACAAAAGTAGTGATGTACTACATTATTTTTCAGCTCTTTAGCGCCACCCTTTGGGCTCCTTCTGCTAATTTTGTGTTAGTAGAAGTTTGGTGAGTGTTGATTTGCGCTTTTCACACTTTTCAGTGAGCTTCTAAATGCCCATTCGTCAACCAGTCATGTTGCGGAATCGGAGGAGATAACGTGTTGTTTATTATTGGCCTTGGAGTTATTGCTTTGACCCAAGTCCAGTCCAGGAACAGGAGGAGGAGGATTTCTTGGACCAAAAATTTGTTGCTTTATTAATCGTGACCAATTATGTCATATGCCTTTGCTGTGGGAGCTCCAGGAGAATAACCCAGATGTTTTTCGGAATTATCTGACAGACCCCTGCTTTCACCAACTCTTTGTTGGTTGTTGACCCCCTATATTAAGAAGCAGGACACATGCATGAGGCTTTTATAAAAAATGTTGGTTGAATAATAATGATTAGATTTGTTATATTTTCTATATTTTTGGATGCATAGAATGCACTTTTTGGTTAAGTTCTATTGGCAGATAGCATGTCTAATTTTATTTGTTTTCTTTTTTTTAATGCACAATAACAAAAATTGTGTAGAATAATACTTGGCTATGTGTTTTACTTCAAATGAGAGTTTGGGAGTAGGCAGTTACATTTAAAAAAATACAATGTAAAATTGACATGTAAAAATTCCGACCGAAGAATTGAGAACCTGCTCTCAATCTTTTGCTGGCAGGAATTCGGACAGAAAAAGTCCAATGGAGCATACCACTACAAGGCCCCCCCAGTATTATTTGCATTCCTAACTCTATACATTTTGAGAGCCTGCATAGTAGAAGCACAAATATAGTAATGGATAGATTGATGGCAGGTTTGCCTTGAGGGAGCCTACCCCTCCTTAAAAGGCACAGGGGCGCACTGGACACCCAGCAAATAGCACAATGGCAGTAAAGGTGTCCAGTGCAACCCCCTCCCCCCAACAATTCCCCAACAGTACAAACAAATGGCAACCCCCCCCCCCCCCAACCTATAAATGGCCTTTGCAGCAAGGAGCACATGGAAGCATGTAAAAAAATAAAAAACAAAAATTCCCAGGTCACTTACCAGCCTGTCTGCAACAAACTGGATTGACACCCTCAATCCATCCATTACTATATATGTGCTTCTACTATGGAGGCTTTCAAAATTTATAGATTTAGGACTGCAGATAATACTGGGGTGCCTTGTTGCGGCCTCTGCAGTTTACGCATGTATTTTCAAATGTGTGCAAACTAAACCCCGGTTTTTACGTGAACTGTTAGACAGGACAATGCTTGTTGCAAACTGGTTGGTAAGTTGAGCTGGAAATTTTTCTTTGTTTTTGTTTGACATGCGTTGCCCTTCCATGTGCTCCCTGCTGTTAAGGCCAGTTATGGGTTGGGGCAGTTGCTGTATGTTTGTTGTTATTTGGTGAGGGGGGGCTCATTGGACACCCTTGCTGCCATTGTGCTATTGCTGGGTATCCAGTGCACTTTAAGCAGGAGTGGGTTACCCATGGAAGCTGGAAGTCACTGTAGAAGGCATCACTGCTTCAGTGATCTCCACTAGCTTCTAAGTCCTGTGTCAAGTGGCTTTACTACGGTTTATTGAACAAAAGTGGTCGCCAGCTTGACATGGATGCCATTCCGAGAGCACTTTCTGTTTTCTCAGTTAATGCAAAATGTACTCTGATTGGACAAGGGGGTGTCATGAGATCACAGTCCCACCTCTCCACATCATCCAATCAGAGAACACGTTGCCTTCATTGAGAAAATGTAAAGTGTTCCCTGAATGGTGCCCATGTCAAGCAAGCAATCTCCTGTATTCAAAAACCAGCAGGGCAGATGCTTGGCACGGGACCTGGAAGCTTGTGGAGATCACTGGAGTAGCAGTGTCTACTACAATGATTTGCACTTTCCACAGGGATCCATAGAAAACTAGACATGTGCGATTAGTTTCATACGAATTGGGAATTCGTACGAATTTCCGGAAGTTCGTACATTCGTACAAATCCGAAATACGAATTTTTATGCATACAATTTTTTTACGAAAATACGAAATTTCGTATACGAACTTCGGATCCAAATTCCGTTACAACAAAATTATACAGAATGTTCGTTAACTACGATTATTTGTTACAACAAAATTATACAGAATGTTCGTTAACAAACCTAAAAGTTAACCACTTCAGCACCGGGCGAGTTTACCCCCTTCCTTACCAGAGCACTTATTGCGATTCGAACTGCGTCGCTTTAACTAACAATTGCGTGGTCGTGCGACGTTGCACCCAAACAAAATTGACGTCATTTTTTCCCCACAAATAGCTTTCTTTTGGTGATATTTGATCGCCCCTGCGGTTTTTATTTTTTCGCTATAAACAAAAGAGGAGCGACAATTTTGAAAAAAAACACAATATTTTTTACTGTTTGCTATAATAAATATCCCATCTTTTTTAAAAAAAAAACGATTTTTTTACTCAGTTTAGGCCAATACGTAGTTTAGGCTGATATGTATTCTTCTACATATTTTTGGTAAAAAAAAATCGCAATAACGTATATAGATCGGTTTGCGCAAAAGTTATAGCGTCTACAAAATAGGGGATAGATTTATTGCATTTTTTTTTTTTTTTTACTAGTAATAGCGGCGATCTGCGATTTTTTTTTCGTGACTGCGACATTGCGGGGGACACTTCGGACACTTTTGACACATTTTTGGGACCATTCACATTTACACAGCGATCGTTGCTATAACATTGCAGTGATTACTGTGTAAATGTGACTGGCAGAGAAGGGGTTAACACTAGGGGGCGCTGCAGGGGTTAATGTGTTCCCTAAGGTAGTGATTCTAACTGACTCACAAGGGGAGGAGACCGATCAGTGTTCCTCCGTACTGGGATCACATGATCGGTCTCCTCTCCACTGACAGGACGTGGAGTGTGTGTTTACACACACAGCTCACGGTCCCGCACGGTCCCGTTGTTTTCATGGGCAATCGCGGGTGCCCGGCGGACATCGCGGCCGCCGGGCACGCGCCCCCTAGGCGGCCGGGAATGGGAGGACGTCATATGACGCCCACCCAGGATGGGATATCCACCTTGTGGGCGTCATATGACTATGGGCGGGATGGGAAGTGGTTAAAAACCCAGGAAGTCAGCACAGCACAGGGATGGTGGGAGCCCCTCATAATGATAAATTCATCATAACGAACATTCGTAATTGTTACGAAAAGTTTACGAATCTAACGAAAACTTGTATTTCGTACGAACACGAATTGAATTTCGGACATGAATTATGAAATACAAATTAATTTTAATATGAAACGTAACGAAACGAAATTAAACTAATTTATTGACGGCGCACATATCTAATAAATACTTATATTAGTCGAAGTTTGCCATTCTTGAAATTCACCTTTAAAATTATAATTTTCCTAGCATAAAAAAGCAGGTCCAAGAAGGCTGTGGCAGCCACCAGTGAAATCTTTATAAGAGGAAAACTAACCACACTTAAGAGAGATTTGCACTTTCTGTTGTATCTCTGGTACAGGAAGTTAAGGGAAACCTCCACACCGGGCCCAAATAGCAAAACAATAAAAAAATAATGACTTTACATAATGTCTAACCCTTCTAAACTCTACATGAACTTAACCACTTGCCGACCGCCCCATGTAGATATACGTCGGCAGAATGGCACGTACAGGCAGAACCACGTACCTGTACGTGCCATTCTTTAGGCGGTTGGGGGGTCCGATCGGACCCCCCTCCGCCGGCGGGGACGGTCGGCATCGCTTCAGGAGCGATCCGGGACGAGGGGACGGCCAGTGGTTTCTGGCCACCCCCTCGCGATCGCTCCTGGCGAATGAAAAGCTTCCCCTTCCTGTCTATTGTATAGACAGGAAGGCGGAAGTGATGTCACGCTCGGTGCGCCGGTCTATGTGACCGGAGACGCCGAGCGGCGAACATGTTAAGGTTAGTGCACAACACTACACTGACACCAGTACAGTTAGGCACACAAAACACCCCCCTGTCACCCCCTGATCACCCCCCAGATCACCCCCTCCCCCCCCAGTCACAGTGTCACTAATTGCAGTGATCATTTATTTACTGATCACTGCATTTAGTGTCAGTGTGACTGTAATAACTGTCAGGGCAGTTAGTTTTAGGTCCTAGGTAGCCCCCTACCCCCCCCCCCTAATAAAGGTTTAACCCCCTGATTGCCCCTAGTTAACCCCTTCACCCCCTTTTGCCAGTGTCACTAAGCGATCGTTTTTCTGATCGCTGCATTGTGTCGCTAGGTAACCATTTTTTTTTTATTTTAACCGCCATGTTTTATATAGGTTCATAAATAGTTTTATAGGTCAGGTACCCCCATATTACAACCTAAATAAAGGTTTTAACCCCCTGATTGCCCCTAGAGTTAACCCTTTCACCAGTAATCACCGTATAACTGTCACTGGTGACGCTGGTTAGCCAGTTAGTTATTTCGTTATTTAGGTTCCCCGTCAGGTTTTTATATAGCGTCAGGTACCCCCAATATTACCTAATAAAGGTTTAACCCCCTGATTGCCCCTAGTTAACCCTTTCACCCCCTTTTGCCAGTGTCACTAAGCGATCGTTTTTCTGATCGCTGCATTAGTGTCGCTAGGTAACCAGTTTTTTTTTTAGGTTAACCGCCATGTTTATATAGGTTCATAAATAGGTTTATAGGTCAGGTACCCCCATATTACAACCTAAATAAAGGTTTTAACCCCCTGATTGCCCCTAGAGTTAACCCTTTCACCAGTGATCACCGTATAAAATGTCACTGGTGACGCTGGTTAGCCAGTTAGTTATTTCGTTATTTAGGTTCCCCGTCAGGTTTTTATATAGCGTCAGGTACCCCCATATATTACCTAATAAAGGTTTAACCCCCTGATTGCCCCTAGTTAACCCTTTCACCCCCTTTTGCCAGTGTCACTAAGCGATCGTTTTTCTGATCCCTGCATTAGTGTCGCTAGGTAACCAGTTTTTTTTTTGTATTACTGTTACGGGTGACGCTGGTTAGTTAGCTTGTTTTTTATACTGTCAGGGCACCCGCCATTTATTACCCAATAACGGTTTAACCCCCTGATCGCCCGGCGGGTGATATCAATTAGGTTTTAGGGTCAAATAAGGTCTGCGTCGCCCCAGGTTAGTGCCAGTACCGCAAACACCCACGCGCAAAGCATACACCTCCCTTAGTGGTATAGTATCTGAACAGATCAATATCTGATCTGATCAGATCTATACTAGCGTCCCAGCAGTTTAGGGTTCCAAAAAAACGCATTGTTAGCGGGATCAGCCCAGATACCTGCTAGCACCTGCGTTTTCCCCCTCCGCCCAGCCCAGCCCACCCAAGTGCAGTATCGATCGATCACTGTCACTTACAAAACACTAAGCACACATAACTGCAGTGTTCGCAGAGTCAGGCCTGATCCCTGCGATCGCTAACATTTTTTTTGTGGTAGCGTTTTGATTCAGTCGCTAACAGTCAGGAGCTTTTTTACCTGTGAATCTCAAAAAAATAAAAAAAAAACAAAAATAGTTGTCGTTTTATTGTTCTCTCTCTCTCTCTCTATTGTTGCTCTTTTTTTACTCCATTCTATTCTGCAATGTTTTATTATGTTTTATCATGTTTTATCATGCTTGCTTTTCAGGTATGTAATTTTGTTTACTGTGTTTTAGTGTTAAGCATTTTTTTGTTTTCAGGTGCGCCATTCAGTTGCAGCGCGGATTTATTTATCTTGACAGCAACAGCGTTTGCTCCCACGATACATAAAGCCGCGACTCCAACGCTGTAGGAGGTGATTTCACCACCACAGTTAAAAAAAAGAGCATATGTGCCGAAGCATGGGGGCAGCAGGGGGGGCGGGGAGGAGCGATTGGCTCCTAATGCCACGTACATACGGTCGAAATTCCGACCGTGTGTACACGGCATAACTTTTGCGGGAGGATGCCCCCATGCATCGGCATATATAAATGGTGCATGTATGCCCATCATTAGAAGTGGGTGGATGAAGGGAGGTATTCTAATGGTGGGCATACCCACCAATCAATCTCTTTTTTTCGTTCAGCCAAGAGGCTGCATGAAAAAAAAAAAAAGATTACAATATATGTCCAGTATGTTGCTGGACTTTGAATGGTTATACCAGAATGATGCCTGCAGGTTTAGGTATCATCTTGGTATCATTCTTTTCAGCCAGTGATCGGCTTTCATGTAAAAGCAATTCTAGCGGGTAATTAGCCTCTAGACTGCTTTTACAAGCAGTAGGAGGGAATGTCCCCCCTCCCGGATATAAACCGCGCCATTGGGAAATTGGGAAAGCCTTTTATCACACCAATCTTGGTGTGGTCAGATGCTTTGAGGGCAGAGGAAAGATCTAGGGTCTAATAGACCCCAATTTTTTCAAAAAAAGAGTACCTGTCACTGCCTATTGCTATCATAGGGGATATTTACATTCCCTGAGATAACAATAAAAATCATAACAAAGAAAAAAAATGGAAGGAACAGTTTAAAAATAGAATAAAAAAGCTAAATAAATAAAAAAAAAACTAAAAAAAAAAAAAAAAAAAAAAGCACCCCTGCCCCCCCTTCTCTTGCGCAAAGGCGTACACAAGCGTTGGTCTGGCGTCATATGTAAACAGCAATTGCAGCATGCATGTGAGGTATCACCGCGAAGGTCAGATCGAGGGCAGTAATTTTAGCAGTAGACCTCCTCCGTGAATCTAATGTGGTATCATGTAAAGGCTTTTAAAGGCTTTTAAAAATGTATGTAGTTTGTCGCCACTGCGTGTTTGTGCGCAATTTTAAAGCATGTCGTGTTTGGTATCCATGTACTCGGCCTAAGATCATATTTTTTATTTCATCAAAAATTTGAGCAATATAGTGTGTTTTAGTGCATTAAAATAAAAAAAAGTGTATTTTTTCCACAAAAAATGCGTTTGAAAAATCGCTGCGCAAATACTGTGTGGAAAAAAAAAATGCAACACCCACCATTTTAATCTGTAGGGCCTTTGCTTTAACAATATATATAGTGTTTGGGGGTTCAACGTAATTTTCTTGCAAAAAAAAAATATGTTTTCATGTAAACAAAAAGTGTCAGAAAGGGCTTTGTCTTCAAGTGGTTAGAAGAGTGGGTGACGTGTGACATAGGCTTCTAAATGTTGTGCATAAAATGCCAGGACAGTTCAACCCCCCCCCAAATGACCCCATTTTGGAAAGTAGACACCCCAAGCTATTTGCTGAGAGCAATGTTGAGCCCATTAAATATTTTTTTTTTTTGTCCCAAGAGATTGAATAATGAAAAAAAAAAAAATATATATATATTTTTTTTACAAAAAGTTGTCACTAAATGATATATTGCTCAAACATGTCATGGGCATATGTGGAAATACACCCCAAAATACATTCTGTTGCTTCTCCTGAGTACGGGGATACCACATGTGTGGGACTTTTTGGGAGCCTAGCTGCGTACGGAACCCCAAAAACCAAGCACCGCCTTCAGGCTTTCTAAGGGAGTAATTTTTTTATTTCACTTCTCACTGCCAATCACAGTTTCGGAGGCCATGGAATGCCCAGATGGCATAAAACCCCCCAAAATGACCCCATTTTGGAAAGTAGACACCCCAAGCTATTTGCTGAGAGGTATTGTGAGTATTTTGCAGATGTCGCTTTTTGTCACAAAGTTTTGAAAATTGAAAAAAAAAGAAAAAAAAAATTTTTTTTTTTCTTTACTTTCTTCATTTTCAAAAACAAATGAGAGCTGTAAAATACTCACCATGCCTCTCAACAAATAGCTTGGGGTGTCTACTTTCCAAAATGGGGTCATTTGGGGGGGTTTTGTGCTATTTTGGCATTTTATGGCCTTCGAAACTGTGATAGGTAGTGAGGAGTGAAATCAAAAATTTGCACCCTTAGAAATCCTGAAGGCGGTGCTTGGGTTTCGGGGCCCCGTACGCGGCTAGGCTCCCAAAAAGTCCCACACATGTGGTATCCCCATACTCAGGAGAAGCAGCAAAATGTATTTTGGGGTGCAATTCCACATATAACTATGGCATGTGTGAGCAATATATCATTTAGTGACAACTTTTTGAAGAAAAAAAAAAATTATTTTTTATTTTTGTCTTTATTCAATCACTTGGGACTAAAAAAAAAAATATTCAATGGGCTCAACATGCCTCTCAGCAAATAGCTTGGGGTGTCTACTTTCCAAAATGGGGTCATTTGGGGGGGTTTTGTACTTCTCTGCCATTTTAGCACCTCAAGAAATGAAATAGGCAGTCATAAATTAAAAGCGGTGTAAATTCCAGAAAATGTACTCTAGTTTGTAGACGCTATAACTTTTGCGCAAACCAATAAATATACGCTTATTGGCATTTTTTTTACTAAAGACATGTGGCTGAATACATTTTGGCCCAAATGTTTGACTAAAATTGAGTTTATTAGATTTTTTTTATAACAAAAAGTAGAAAAATCTCTTTTTTTTTCAAAAATTTTCGCTCTTTTTCCGTTTATATCGCAAAAAATAAAAATCACAGAGGCAATCAAATACCATCAAAAGAAAGCTCTATTTGTGGGAAGAAAAGGACGCAAATTTCGTTTCGTTACAAAATTGCATGACCGCACAATTACCAGTTAAAGTAGTGCAGTGCGAAATTGAAAAAAGACCTCTGGTCCTTAAGCTGACAATTGGTCCGGGGCTGAAGTGGTTAAACAGATTTAGCTATTTCTCTCCGTTCTGAAATTTTATGAGTCAATTCTTTGGTTAAAATAAATCCTTTTAGTTTGGGCTTCCCGTGAAAGCATTTAAACTCAAAGGATATACATTTACGAGGAAGTTTGGATTGTTCTTTGCTCATACGTCCAGTCATGGTGCCGTTGAAGAAATAGGCATTTAAATTGGAGGAAAAGCTCCTGTTGAACTTGCTCAGGAGCTATTATACCAAAAACTCATAATTTAGTCATTGTGAGCCAGTGCCAGGCTGAAGCCTTAAAGCTGATCTCTGAGAAAAAAGCTAAATACACAGTTAAAATACACATAGGGAACCTGGCTCAGTTGAGTAAAGGATTTGTATTTCTGCCCAACCAGTCCTGAGATTTACATAGCTTTACACAGCTCAACCTGAGACTGATGAATAGGAATGAGGTTTGGGTTTGTCGTTGCCATGGGTTTGCGGTGGATCCAGCAGGTTTAAAATTCCTTGTCTCAGAGAACTCATGTTGAAATTCACCAGACTGAACTCTTTTAACCAAGATGGAATGTCTTTCTTTTCAAAGGGGGTCAGTAGGGTTAAAATAGCAAATATATCACGATGAGGGGTCAGGTTCGGAGGCCAGTGGCTATAGCAGTGGAAAGGCTCACACAACAGGATAAATACATGAACAGATTCCCTTAGAGGCACGCAGACTTACTCAGGACATGGGGTCTAAGCACTAACCGGTCTTCACCAGAGCTTCTGATTGTGGAGATGCAGCATGCTTGTGCCAAATTACGGTTCTTAGGATCACCCCACCAAAAGGTGAGCAAGCCAGGGTGCAGATGTAGCAGGTAAGGATCAAACAGAAGTTCAGTCAGCAAACAAGACAAAGGTCGGTAGCAAGTGGTTGCAGGTTGGGATCAAGCAGAAGCATAGTCAAGAAACAAGACAAAATTCAGCAATAAGTGGTTGCGGGTTGGGATCAAGCGGAAGCAAAGTTGAGGAACAAGCCAAAGTTCGGTAACGAATGGTTACAGGTTAGAATCAAGAGGAAGCATAGTCAAGGAACAAGCCAAAGGTTGGTAACAAGTGGTTGCAGGTTGGGATCAAGTGGAAGCAAAGTTGAGGAACAAGCCAAAGGTCAGTAACAAAAGGTTCCACATTGGGATCAAGCAGAAGTTTTGTCAAGGAACAAGCCAAAGATCAGTAACAAGTGGTTGCAGGTTGGGATCAAGCAGAAGCATAGTCAATGAACAAATCAAAGGTTGGTAACAAGTGGTTGTGGGTTCTGAAGGTCGGTAATGAATGGTTGCAGGTTGGGATCAAGCGGAAGCATAGTGGAGGAACAAGCCAAAGGTCAGTAACTAGTGGCTGCACGTTGGGAATAAGTGGAAGCATAGTCGAGGAATGAGCCAAAGATCAGTAACGAATGGTAATGGAGATGTGGACTGCAGGAGGAGTGTAAGGAGAAAGATATTGGCTGGAGAAGAGCACAACAATCTGCCAAACAGGAAGTGCAAAGACATGGCTTAAATAGGAAGTTCATGGAAGAAGCAAGGAGCTCAAGGCTCACCAGAGACCAGACAGAAGGTACGTTTGTCCAAGGGATCATGCTATTCAGCATATCATATCTTGCTCAGCAAGAAGAGATACTGCCAGAAGCAGTAGAGGTCCTGAGTTCAGATCCAGGTCCACTCCTGACACAATAATGGGCTCTTTCTTATGTGTCAACCCTCTCATTATACAAGAGTAAGTTACCAGCAACCATTTGTCACTGTTTGGTTTCTATGCAGAGATGTGGGGAGGAGGGGGAAAACACTGCGCTAAACCAAAAGTGAAAAAAATAAAAAATAAAAGCACAGCAGCTGACACTCAAACAAAAAAAGTTGGGCAAAGTGGGAAGAAAATAGTGTAGCGCTGATATAAGCAATGATAATGTGTGTACAGGTGTGGCTGAACATACAAAATACCAATAATGGCTGAAAGTGCTAATGACAATGTGGCATAGGTGAGTGAAACAATAAATGACAATAAAAATATGCAAATGTGAAATCCATAATGGGCTGAGTATAAAAGTTCTGTACTAAAACATTTATCCCAGTAAGCAGTCCACATATAGTACACAAAGGAGATGTGTAGGTGGAGATCTTCCTGCAAGAGGAGTGGAGACCGTGTAGGCCAACAGGAACAATGAAAATAATGCTTGTCTGGAGTAATGGAAAGAAGATGGGTACTCTTACCAAAATGGTTGAACACAAAAAATATACTACAGGCCTAGTGTGCATATATACAGCCAATACCCCTAAGGGATGCTTCAATGGATAGACACAGAGAGGTGTATGCAATTCAAAATTAGAGTAGATTTTATTTGAGGCGATAAACACCTAAAATTATCAAATTGAAATATACAGATATTCGGTCAGACAGAGCATACATAAAACATATACAATTTGACCATATTATGTATATACATATGATGATTTTTACAAAATGACTTGCGATACAAATGTGGTCTAGGAAAACGCCGACATGTTTCGGACTTTGGTCCTTTTTCAAAGGCAGTTAAATATCCTGTAAATTTCACATCTATAATATGTGAATAAATAAACATTAGTACAGAAGTTGAAGAGAAGTAAACATATTTTGTATTGCCATAGATCAACATATTGTTACATTTTTGTGGATATGGTACTCACATGCAAGACAGGAGATCACTCCTAGCCAGGATTTGAAGGGCCAGGTATAGTATTCATATGAACAAATTGTATATGTTTTATGTATGCTCTGTCTGACCGAATATCTGTATATTTCAATTTGATAATTTTAGGTGTTTATCGCCTCAAATAAAATCTACTTTAATTTTGAATTGCATACACCTCTCTGCGTCTATCCATTGAAGCATCCCTTAGGGGTATTGGCTGTGTATATGCACACCTGTAGTATATTTTTTGTGTTCAATCAAAAGGGATGCGATAGACCATTTATATTCTATCATTACCTGCCCAACCTTTTTTTCTTTTACCAAAATGGTTGGACACACATGTCATACGACAGTGGGTCTATCAGGCTTGAGATCCCGATTGGTCCTAATCGGGTGCTGTGAATTGGATGAATCTCGGTGAAGGGTCCTCACTTATCCATCTCTGGACTCCAAAGGGCAAGTACTCCTGGTGTGGGATGCTCGCTTGTCCGTCTCCAGACTCCAGAAGGGCAAACACTCAGGGTTTGGATGTATCCAGGATAAGGTTTATAGAACATTCATCATGAAAATATGGGAAAACAAAAAGAAATAGGGGCTCCGGATGGTGCAGGTCAAACGACAAACCAATAGGTTTATTGAGAAAGTCATATAATAAATGATCACAAGGTAGAAGTCAATTGGATAAAAGCAATGTGGGGTACCGGAATGCTGGCCAGCATATGCAGGAGTGATGTCATCTCGACCTGACCAATGGAAACATTCAGGGATCGATACTCGGAAGCCACTGAGCTGGGGATGACAGCAGCCGATGGGGATCTCCTGGGTATCGCAGCACTGTAGAACAGGCGAGTATAGTTTTTCTTTAATTAGAAAAGTCAATAACAAAAGGCCTGCACATCTCCTCCTGCTCATTCATCACTTTCTGCTTCTCCATCCACCACAACATTCTGCTATGTCCATTATAACATTTTAGGCCTCTAGTGATAGAGACAGAAATCTCCTGGGGGGTTTCAGAAGCCTAGGATTTACCGGGACAAGCAGGGAAGAAGGTTACGGGGCCATGCTTAGGAGGTTCAAACGAAGGCCCTATGGGGTTGGAAACAGGGCTCAAAAAAAGTATAAATTCTGTGCTCTCGATGGAAGATAAGTAAAATAAAAAAGATGGCATGTATCAAGTTTAGCCTCTACAACCCTGCTAGCCCTGGTCCAGGAGAAGACAACTGTGCAGTTGTGTACTTAGCCAAATGGGAATACAATTATTCATGGGTTCCTGACCATGGTCAGTTAGTTCAATTCCCTGGATCAAAAGACTTCACTCTTTGCAATTATAACTCTGGATATTATTAGTTGCAAGAAAGCTATCCCGTTTTTACCTGATGAAAAAAATATTCTGTCTGCTGTAATATTTTGCTGCATACAACCTTTAGGATAAAAAAGATTGGCCACATCTTTATACTTGGGAAGGCGCGCAGTGACGTCACCACGCTCTAGAGAACGGGCTACAGTTTCCGACCGGCCGGCGGACATGTGTTTATGCCTTTACCAAATGTGAGTTTTTACTATTGTTTTTTTAATAAATTACCAAACGGAATTACGCTATTGGTGGTCCTTCTCTTCCCTTAATGAATCGGTGAGCTTATACCTAACATCGTGAATTGGGAGGCTTTAGAAGCTGGGGATATCTCCAAACTATCTACTGTCAGCAAGGAACGGATCCCATTAGCGCTGGTGAAAACAGATCTCAAGCCCTGGAGACCCACACCTGATCATTTCATTACAGAGCTTTATATGCTCTGCCATCCGGTAAGGGCACATCTTGTAGTGGTGGAGGGTCCGTTTTTGTCACCTATTGCATATCACTCACTGTGGTGTCAATCTCCACTTGTTTTGGATGTGGCCATTGGTCTGGTGCATAGCCGAATAAACCATCTACAGCTATATTTGAACTTTGCCCATCACATGAACTTTACTTGTTGGTCTGGACTTAATTACCATCATGACATGTCTGACCATGTAACGGGGAGCACTCATTATCCTTGTTGACCCAACTTTCAATTATTTTTTGGCGCTGCTTTTTTCTTTGTTTTACATCTTTATACTGGTCTTAGTTAAATTTAAAGCTGGGCACAAACAAACATTTAAAAATAGGCCTCAATAGACACAAAGGATAGAAATCTACTTTGTGCGTACCAAATGACTTTGCAAACTCAGGTATTGCCTTGTTACAATACTGATGACATCATCACGTAGCTACACATAGCCTGTGCAGAGAGCGGAGCTGTGGGAGGGTTCCAGCAGTCTCCACCCACTACAAGCCGCCTGCAGAAAACTACAGTAGGGGGCGGAGACAAGACACCCTGTACTGCAATCATCCTGCACAGGGTGAGATAGCAGCAGTGAGCGGTCTTTATTACAGGAAGCTCCTGCACAGAGGCAGGGCCGCTGGAAAGGCAGTACAGCTAGCTCTCCTGTACTGGGCCCGGACACCATCAGTTTAAAAGGGGGACCGGGGCACCTGCTGAGCAGGTGGGCTGGCTGTACTGACTTAATGCAGCCACCAATCTTCTTCTGCCTCCCCCTGCAGTGCTGCCAGCTTCTCTTTCTCCTTCTCCCTCTGGCTGCACTGCAGGGGGATTGGTGCTAGCACATGAGACCCTTCTATCTGCTGTCTCCATTTGCCCCTTTCCCCCGCAGCACTGTCGGCTTCCTTCCTCCCCTCTCCCGCTGGCAGCTACTGCATACACAAAGGGAGATGTTTTAGGATTGAGAGCGGAGCACGTGGCCAGTAAATATGTAGTTTACTGGCCCCTCCCTTTCCTGAATGAACACAGTGAGTGATCGGTACTATTCACTCCTGTGACGATGCATTTGTCTACTTATTACAGGATCAACTAATATTTTTTTAACAAAAGGTGCAGATTTAAAAAGTTTAAAAACAACTTTTGAAATGACATTAGCATGCTGAAGCTTATATCCAGTTTACATCTCTATTAAGTATATTAATTAAATTGCCTCTACAGCCATCGCTTCTTCATACTGAGCATACACAATTTTCCTATTATAAAGCAGAACTACAGTAAAGTTTTAAACAAAATTGGTAGAAGTTAGAAGATACTCTATGTTTGTGAAGGTTCTCATTTATCCAGGTCATGGTACAGTGCTTTGCAAAAGTATTCACCCCCTTGGCATTGTTCATGTTTTGTTGCCTCACAACCTGGAATTAACATGAATTGTTTTGAGGATTTGCATCATTTAATTTACAGAACATGTCCACAACTTTGAAGATTTATTTTTATTTTTATTGTAAAGCAAACAAATAGGACAAAATAAAAGTCAATGTGCATAACTATTCACCCCCCCTAAAGTCAATACTTTGTAGAGCCACCTTTTGCGGCTATCACATCTCCACGTCGCTTTGGATAAGTCTCTATGAGCTTGCCACATCTTACCACTGGGATTTTTGTCCATTCCTCCTTGTAAAACTGCTCCAGCTCCTTTAAGTTGGATGGTTTGCGCTTGTGAACAGCAATCTTTAAGTCTGACCACAGATTTTCTATTGGATTGAGATCTGGGCTTTGACTAGGCCATTCCAACACATTTATATGTTTCCCCTTAAACCACTCAAGTGTTGCTTTAGCAGTGTGTTTGGGGTCATTGTCCTGCTGGAAGGTGAACCTCCGTCCTAGCCTCAAATCACACACAGAGTGGTACAGGTTTTGCTCAAGAATATCCCTGTATTTAGCACCATCCATCATTCCCTCAACTCTGACCAATTTCCCAGTCCAAGACTGCTTAAAAACATCCCCACCACCATGTTTCACTGTGGGGATGGTATTCTTTAGGTGATGTGATATGTTGGGTTTGAGCCAGACATAGCGTTTTCTTTGATGGCCAAAAAGTAAAATTTTTGTCTCATCAGACCAAAGCACCTTCCTCCATACATTTTGGGAGTCTCCCACATGACTTTTCGCAAACTCAAAAGGTGCCATTTTGTTTTTTGCTGAAAATAATGTCTTTCTTCTGGCCACTCCGCCATAAAGCCCAACTCTATGGAGTGTAAGACTTATTGCGATCCTAAGTACAGATACTCCAGTCTCTGCTATGGAACTCTGAAGCTCCTCCAGGGTTACCTTAGGTCTCTGTGCTGCCTCTCTGATTAATGCCCTCCTTGCCCGGTACGTCATTTTTGGTGTGCGGCCGTCTCTTGGCAGGTTTGCTGTTGTGCCATGTTCTTTTCATTTGGTTATGATAGATTTGATGGTGCTTCTATCCCATCAAAGATTTGGATATTTTTTTATAACCTATCCCTGACTTGTCCTCAACAACATTGTCCCTTACTTGTTTGGAGAGTTCCTTGGTCTTCATGGCAGTGTTTGGTTAGTGGTGCCTCTTGCTTAGGTGTTGCAGCCTCTGGGGCCTTTCAAAAAGGTGTGTATATGTAATGACAGATCATGTGACACTTAGATTGCACACAGGTGGATATCATTTTTACTAATTATGTGACTTCTGAAGGTAATTGGTTGCACCAGAGCTTTTTATGGGCTTCATAACAAAGGGGGTGAATACATACGCACATGCCAATTATTATTTTTTTATTTCTGAAAAATAGTTTTATGCACAGTATATATTTTTCTAATTTTACGTAACCAACTTAGACTATAGTGTTCTGATCATCACATAGAATTCAGATTAAAAAAACATTGAACTAAAGGCTGTATTGTAACAAAAAAAGTAAAAAAGACAAGGGGGGGGGTGAATACTTTTGCAAGGCACTGTATGTCTTGGAGTAGGTAGTCACCTTCAGCTGGACTTGTTCTGTAAGGTTGAAAATGTTTTGTAGCTTCTCCAAGCAGCTTCTTCAGTTCTTTTACAATAGTTTTTATTGAGAAAGTTTTTATGAGTGTCACAAAATAGAGTGGCAAAAAATCTTTGCCATGCTCAAATCATTTGACAATACAAATACATAGGGAACAAAAGGGAGGGGAATTGGGGGGGGGGGGGCACAAGAGCGAACATGAGAACCAAACATTACGTGGGTGGTTGCATAAAGGGAACCCACAAGGCCCCCACGGGTGGAAGAAGGGGCCTTCCCCAGGGTAGCCCTACAGGTCCTTCCATTGTACACTCATAATTCGAAAAGTTTAAATCAACAATATTGCAAAACCTTCATGAAATATTCTTCAATTAAACTGTTTTCTTACGTTGTAGACTGCAGTTAATCTCTCCATTGTCAGAACACAATGAATTCTTTTATCGGTAATGTGACTCCCTCTACCAATCGTTTGTGGACAGCTTCTTTAGTTCTAATGAAGGTCAGGAACATATCCTGGCATTTATAAGCACACAGATAGCACTACCATCTTAATCCAATCTAGGGTTGGGGGATCAGTCTGAGCTTTGTCTGCTTAGCATTCGGTGAATGCCCATTCAATCAGTAATTCTTGGCCCATTATTCATGGTTAACTTAATAATGACCTAGATTTATTGCCGTTCCTTAGGTTCTGTAGCGTATCTACAGGGGTCGAAATTGTGACCCAGCCCCAGGAGTCTGCAGGGGTCCTATACACCTGGATAGGAAGTGTGGCGGGGGTAGGTTCATATAGCTGAACCAATCTCTCCCTTTTTTCTCCTGCAGACGCAGGGTGTAACTTACATTTTTAAAAAATTTAAAAAATGTTTTTTACTAAACTTTTTTTTTCATCACATATTTGATAGGGTCTCCTTAATGAGACATCAGGGGTCTAAAAGACCCCTGATGTCTCCCCTGTCCTCCAATGAAACTCATGCAGTGCAGATCGCACTACAATCGTTTCTTCCGCGCCCATACTTGTTGGGGAAAGTGACACCAAGACCTATATTGCATTACACGTCGCTTCTGGGTCAGTAACCCTGGTAGTACCCACCATACTGGTCCTGGGCCCAAAAAATGGGTGTGCAGAGCCTCAAAAACATTATGGGAGCAGCAGTCGAATGGCTTCCATCTGACAGACGGCAGTGCCCCACTGCCACCAACATACCACATACAGTATGTCGGTGGCAGTAAAAGGCTTAATGGGATATTTATTTTTAACTTGTTATTTTTGGCTGGAGTTCTGATTTAACAATGTGATACCTAAATATGGATGGCATCTTCTATGTGGCCTTGCCAGCAATTTTATGTGATTTTATAGTTCATAGTGAATTAGTAAACAGGATTCACTAGAGAATCAAAAGGCCTTGTATGAAATTCCAAGAAAGTATGACACAGTCACGGTATGTGAATAATTTCCTGGTTCAGGGATGAAATTTTTAAACCAACATGTTTTCTAGCAACTATGTCCTTCTAATATAAAATTACAATTAGAGGGCTTTTCACTTTCCACATCTATAACTAAACACTGTGTTCCTTTTTCTAGTCCTCCTCTAACACAATCCGGCATAATTAGACCTGTATGGCCCCATTCCATAGGGTGCACCATGATCAGATTACAAGGTTACCGTGGAATCATCCTCGGGAAGATAAATGACAATGTTGGCTGATGAACGAGAACGAAATTCTAGGAACACGGTTAACCTAAGTGAGTCATTGATCAAACTCAGCATGTCTCGCTTAGACGAGACGTTGTCAGTCTGGGGAAAGGCGAAATGCGAATTTCATTTTCATACATTCAAGAAATGTGTGAACAGTCGGATCCGTCTGTAAATAGAATTAACAGAACAATGCTTTTATATTACAAATAAAATGTTGTATAATAATTAAATAGGAAGCTAAGGTAGATATCAACCTTCAGGGCCCATTCACATGTAAGCGTTCCGTAGAGGTGTGTTAATGAAGACGCGGTAATGTGTGTTATGGCATGCATTAACTTACATTGCATTAAGGCTGCCCATTCAAAATGAATAGGCTGCTAACGTGCTACGATGGATAAAATGCATGCTTGACCCTTTTTTAACAATGCATTGCATCAAAACGCATTATATATGTTTTGTAATGTGCTGCGGTGTATTGTGCTCAGCTGTATAATACGTTGGGCTGACATTTACAATGAATGGCACTGCAACACATCACACACGTACATCAGTCTGCCTAGCAGGTGGCTCTGCCCCAGGGTTGCCAACTGCATGTAAATTTATGGACAGTTTGTAAAAATCAGCCAATTTCCAAACTGACCGTAAATGTCAATTACAGGCAGCAACTGCCTATAGAAAATATGGCTGCGGCCTGCTTTGGAACGTTGCATGTACAGTTCTGAAGTCAGCCGAATGGTGCGCAAGCTCAGGGAGGGCCTGGGCTTGGGGCAGGTCCAGGCAGGCTCTGGCGGGCTCATGGTAGGCTTTTTCAAGCTTGGGGTGGTCTGAATACAAGGAGGGGCAGCGGCCAGGAGTGCCGGTTTGACTCCAGGCAGTTTGGTTCCTCCACATAGAAGTCTCTACACTGGAGAAGATAAGGGGGGTGAGGAAAGGGTCTGCATGGCTCCATGTGTTGTAGGGTACAGCTAGGTGATGTGGGATTTCTGTGTGTGCTTGAAAATTGTCTATGATGGGATCTGATCATCGGGCCCCAGACCAGAGGTTTCTACTCTATTGAGGAGGGGGCTGTTTTCTCTAATCACTGCCATTAATAACTACAACACTGATCACATATTATTTTTGTCTTGAATGGAAATAGGGAGGAGGGTGGTACCATTGCTGATAGCAGTTGCCTGATTGTCGGTTGGCTCAATGCTTGCAGAACTACTGACCAGGAACAAGCATGCAGAAAGTGAAGTCAGAAGGAGATAGATGACAAGACCCCTGGCTCCTGGAATGGGGGTGGCAGTCTCCCTATGGAGGGGCCCCTAGCCTGGAGGTAGCAGTCTTTCTATGCTACCTTAAGACCAGGGGCCCCCGCTATAGAGAGATTGCCAATTCCAGTCCAGGGTCCTCTTCATACAGAGCTTGCCACCTCCAGTCTAGGGGGGCCACTTCATAGAGAGATAGCCAGTTCAGGGATCCCTCCATAGGGAGGCTGCCACCTTTAGTCCAGGGGCCCCTCCATACAGAGACTGCCATCTCAAACCCTAGCGCCTATCCATGGAATAGATATTACATCTTCCACTCCAGGGGTCCCTCAAATTAACTAAGCAGAAAGAGGTAGGTAGTCAGGGGTTGGTTCTGTTTAATCCTCCTCTTTTAAGCCACTGCCACTCTTACTGTAGATGCTGGTCATGCCCATTGCTCTCCGTGGCATGCAGAGTAGAACTTGTTTTTAACTGTATCCAAGTATGGCTAATGTTTTGTCATGCTGTGTTGACTTTTTAAGTGTAAACCAGGCCAATTACTTGTTAGGGGTATTGTCAGATTTTTTATATCATGTTTATACTGTTTTAATATCGATTGTCTTCTTTTGAGTTCTGTCGTTTTTCAGGTTGTCAGTAAAAAATCCTTTAGGTCCTGGCAGAGCCCAGCAACACATCTGCGCTTGAGCAGGTGAATTTCCATGCATGGGGGATGTGTATACACTTAGGATAATGTATAATGTACTCTGCTTTACCCTTGTTGCCGGGCAGTCTGTTCACCTGGGCTGGTTTAAGTGCTGCGCTAATTAGCATGTTAATTATATTATTGTCAGCTAGTAGTTGTTATAGAAGGGGGAGTAGCCATGAGTCAGTCCTACCTCGTTATCTAACCCATTGTGTGATGTTTTGGGTAAATAGTTGGGTTATTGTGTATGTGGCTGACTGACATACTTTTCAAGTGTATAACAAGCCTGTATCCTTGTCCAATAAAACATTCTATGTTTCAGTTTGTAACTGAGCTAGTCTCACCTGGTTCTTGGTTACAGTATGTGGCTGTAATATCTGATATCTGAAGGTCCAGACTGGAGGAAGCAGTGTACTGACGGAAGCACTCAAGTGGAGTGCGACGGGTTTCAGTGACAATTGGTGGCAGCGGTGAGATGCTTCCTGCAGTCTGGGACATGCAAACGTCCACTGAGATTTAAGGTCCGGATAGCAGAAGAGGAGAGATACAGATACCAGCCGCCATGGAAGAGGAATTCGGAAGGAGGTTGCGAAAGATGCAGATACAGCACAGAGGACCAGTATCAGAGCAGGTCCTGCTGGGATGGTATGATTCTATCTGCTGCGAACTCTGGAAGGAAATGCAAGCCCATGAGCAGCCTGTGATTGTCCAATAAAACATTACATGATCCAGTTTTTAACTGAGCTAGTCTTGTCTGGTTCTTGGTTACAATATGTGGCTGTAGTATCTGATGTTCCAGACTGGAAGAAGCAGTGTACTGACGGAAGCACTCAAGCGGAGTGCGACAGGGTTCTGTGACAATTGGTGAAAGCTGTGAGATGCTTCCTGCAATCTGGGACATCCAAACCTCCACTGAGATCCAAGGTCCAGATAGTAGAAGAGGAGAGATATAGATAGCAGCCGCCATGGAAGAGGAATTCGGAAAGGAGGTTACGAGAGATGCAGACACAGCACAGATAAGGACCATAACTGGAGCACTGGAGCACTGGTATACAGCCAGGGCGGTGGGGAGGGGGATGGGAGGTAGCACAGGGAAAAGGACAACTTAAGAGTCCAGTGAGGGAATGTCCACAAAGCTGCCTGAATCAGACCAAAAGCCTCTGATTAGGGATATAAGCGACCAGCTGTCAGAGCAGAAGAAGACTCTGTAATGGAAGAGAGGGGATAGCAGAGCGGCACCAATCTGAGTGCAGCATAGATTCGAAAAATTCAGGTTTATTCGTAATGAACTCACAAGTTAGTGAAGATAAACAGGCATGTAATACAATTAGTGGCCACAGGTTTCATCTTGCTGGGCATGAATCCTTTGTGGTCCGGCCACTCCAGTGGTGTCCAAGGCTCCAGCCCAGAAGAGGGGTTAGCCAGGCAAGCTGTCAGCGCGTCCACGTGTGGGGGCTGAAGGTCAGGCGGTGTGGCAAGGCAAGCTTGCATTCAGAGCGTCCGCGCTCCTTCATCAGGAATCAATAGTGGGGGAAGGGGACGCAATTTTGCATCTTTGCCCTGAGCGCTGGATGACCCTGTCCTGGTACTGCATGAAGATAAGAGACGAATGAGAGAGGAGACAGAAACAACAGAGAGCACCACTATTGTGAATGAGCCCTTGTTGCTAGTGACTGACTGCATCATATACAGTATGTAATTTTTTTTTATTTTGCCCATAGTTCTACTTTAATATTGCAATGGAAATGAGATGCAATGCTGGTAGGCTGTGTCCGCTAATGCAAATTTCAACTTTTCACGTATGGCTTGAAATGTACCCCTTAGACGGCAGAGGGTGAAATTAGGTTTCCAAGAAAAAGTAGCCTTACTGGTATTACGGAGCACTGTAGACACAACATATTTCACGGTTTGTGCAATTCAAGCCAACAATATATAATTTTTTTTTTTTTTTTACTTTTCATTTCCGCATCTTTCATACCCTTCGAGTTTAAAATCCACTTTTTGCCTTTTACAATAATACACAATTTACAAGACAGTTGCTTCCAACATAGCCCAATCTTTATGCCTTCAATGTGATTACACTCCACTTCAAAATATAATAGAATTCCTTCTCTTATTCCCTCAAGCATGCAAATAAAATGCATCTCTTCGGAAATGTTATTGGCAGCCTTCTCCCGGAGACAAAAAATTGCTATTTCACACCATAAAACTACTTGTCTTAACAGTTTTTTTTAATGTATTATAAAAAAAAATGGGCCAAAATTGTATTTTCAATGAAAATGTAGAACCTGCTTGAGGAACACTTTGAAGTAGCTCAGCAAAGCTCGCAATAATATGAGATTAAAACTTGTGAAAGTTAAAGTGCAATTGAAATCTTACAGGAAATTGCAACCGTGGTTTCAGGGTGCGGAAAAAATTGAGAGCTTTTCACTGCCTAACCTCAGTAAAGACACTACACTGCGACAATATTGTCGATCCTTGGCCAGCAACCTGTAAAGCTGCATTCACACTTTAGCGTTTCATGAAGGCGTGCAAAATCGGGCGAAACATTTATGTCAAGCTTGTGTTGCCATTCATTGTGTTGCCATACACTGGAGCGGTGCGCTAGCAGGACGGTCAAAAAAGTCCTGCTAGCAGCATCTTTGGAGCGGTGTATTCATCACTCCTATACCGCTCCTTCCCATTGATTTGATTGGGACACCGCGGGGGGTAACACCGCACCGCGAGCGGCCGAATACCGCGGCTAAAACGACGGTAAAGCAGCGCTAAATATAGCGCTGCTTTACCATCACCGCGGCTCCCCGTCCCAGTGTGAAAGGGGCCCAATTCTCAAAAGGTTACATGAGCTTCTTTGATGCTTTGGTCATGAGTAGGGCAGCGCAATGACATGAATGGCCTACCCCAGTGGTCTCAAAACTGTGGCCCAGGGGCTGGATGTAGCTATTTGGTTGCCTCTACCTGGCCTTTGGGATGCTATTCAATCCACAATCCACAAAATAAGGTCAGTTGGCATGGACCATAGGGTGAGTACATGGATTGAAAACTGGCTACAAGGACAAGTTCAAGGGTGGTGATAAATGGGGAGTACTTGGAATGGTCAGGGGTGGGTAGTGGGGTCCTCCAGGGTCCTGTGCTGGGACTAATCCTATTTAATTTGTTCATAAATGACCTGGAGGATGGGGTAAACAGTTCAATCTCTGTATTTGCAGACGATACTAAGCTAAGCAGGGCAATAACTTCTTCGCAGGATGTGGAAACCTTGCAAAAAGATCTGAACAAATAAATGGGGTGGGCAGCTACATGGCAAATGAGGTTCAATGTAGAAAAATGTAAAATAATGTATTTGGGTGGCAAAAATATGAATGCAATCTATAGACTGGGGGGAGAACCTCTGGGGGAATCTAGGATGGAAAAGGACCTGGGGTCCTAGTAGATGATAGGCTCAGCATGGCATGCAATGCCAAGCTGCTGCTAACATAGCTAACAGAATATTGGCATTAAAAAGGGGATCAACTCCAGAGATAAAACAATAATTCTCCCGCTCTACAACACTCTGGTCCGGCCGCACCTGGAGTATGCTGTCCAGTTCTGGGCACCAGTCCTCAGGAAGGATGTACTGGAAATGGAGCGAGTACAAAGAAGGGTTATGAGGAAAGGTTGCACTGAACTTATTCTCTCTGGAGAAGAGACGCTTGAGAGGGGATATGATTTCAATATACAAATACCGTACTGGTGACCCCACAATAGGGATAAAACTTTTTCGCAAAAAGGAGTTTAACAAGACTCGTGGCAACTCATTAAAATTAGAAGAAAAGAGGTTTAACCTTAAACTATGTAGAGGGTTCTTTACTAAAGGAGCGGCAAGGATGTGGAATTCCCTTCCACAGGCGGTGGTCTCAGCGGGGGCATTGATAGTTTCAAGAAACTATTAGATAAGCACCTGTACGACAGCAACATACAGGGATATACAATGTAATACTGACATATAATCACACACATAGGTTGGACTTGATGGACTTGTGTCTTTTTTCAACCTCAACTACTATGTAACTATGTAACTATGTAACTGATACCAATGGTGGGGCACCATGCCCCCCACTGACATCAGTGGTGGGTCACTAGTCCTTCCACAGACACCAATAATGGCAGGGCTATTCCTCCCACTGATACCAATTATGAGGCACTATTCCTCCTTCTGATACCAATCATGGGGCACGATTCTTCCCACTGACACCAATAATGGGGCTATATTCCTCCCACTGATAGGAGTGATGGTGCGCTATTCTCACAGACACAAACTATGGGGAACTATTCCTCCCACAGACACCAAAGATTGGGCGCTGTTCCTCTCACAGACACCAATTATGGGGCACTATTCCTTCTACTGATATCAAGGATGGGGCACTATTCCTTTCACTAATACCAATGATAGGGCACTATTCCTTCCACTGATAGGAATGATGGGGCACTATTCCTCCCACTGATACCAACAATGGGGCACTATTACCGCCACTAATACCAAAGATGGGGCACTATTCCCCCAATTAATACCAAAGATGGGTCATAGTTTACTCCATCTGATGCCAGGACATTTTCTACTCATACTGGCCACAGTGCAGGCCCCCTAAAGTCTGAAGGACAGTAAATTGGACCTTTGTATAGAAGGTTTGGAGACCCCTGGTCTACCCTATGAATATTCGCTTTCCTAACACTAAACCGCTTCTTCACCAATCAGGTCCTCGGTCTGTTACCTGTCACCTGATTGGCTGAAACGACAGGCGCAGCTATTGGACGCCTATCAGGAGATGAGGACAGGAGTAGATGCACTGAGGACCGCCGTCGCCGTCACCCGTTGCCCCACCAAGACAGGGTAAGTGCCGGGAAGACGGCAAGTGGGTGGGGGTCACACTGGGGGTATCCAATGGCACACTGGCAGCATTTAATGGGCACACTGACAGCATTTGATGGGCACACAGTGGCAGCGTTTGATGGTCACACTGGCAGCGTTTGATGGGCACACTGGCAGCGTTTTGCACAGTGGCAGCGTTTGATGGTCACAGTGGCAGCGTTTGATGGCACAGTGGCAGCGTTTGATGGCACAGTGGCTGCATTTGATGGGCACAGAGGCAGCGTGTTGATGGCACAGTGGCTGCGTTTCGATGGGCACAGTGGCAGCTTTTGATGGCACAGTAGCAGCGTTTGATGGCACAGTGGCAGCATTTGATGGGCACTGAGGCAGCGTTTGATGGCACAGTGGCTGTGTTTGATGGGCACAGAGGCAGCGTTTGATGGCACAGTTGCAGCGTTTGATGGGCACAGAGGCAGCGTTTGATGGCACAGTGGCTGTCATTAAAGTTCATGTGCGTGTAAAGGCAGGCATCCCAATACTTTTGGTAATATAGTGTATGCGAACCCAGGCTCAGTGTGCACTAATATTACGTGACTTAAAAAATTGCAGCTACCACCATTTTGTTTTCCAGGGTCTTTGCTTAACTAATCCTTAAAGGGGTTGTAAAGGTAAAAGTTTTTTCACCTTAATGCATTCTATGCATTAACCACTTCGCATCCCGCCCATAGTCATATGACGCCCACAAGGTGGATCTCCCATCCTGGGTGGGCGTCATATGACGTCCTCCCATTCCCGGCCGCCTAGGGGGCGCACGCGTGCTAGCCCGAGGCGTCGCTCGGGACCCGGTGCGCGTGCCCGGCGGCCGCGATGTCCGCCGGGCACCCGCGATTGCCCATGAAAACAGTGGGGCCGTGCGGGACCGTGGAGCTGTGTGTGTAAACACACAGCTCCACGTCCTGTCAGTGGGGAGGAGACCGATCATGTGATCCCAGTACGGAGGAACACCGATCGTCTCCTCCCCTTGTGAGTCCCCTCCCCCCACAGTTAGAATCACTACCTTAGGGAACACATTAACCCCTGCAGCGCCCCCTAGTGTTAACCCCTTCCTGCCAGTCACATTTACACAGTAATCACTGCAATTTTATAGCAACGATCGCTGTATAAATGTGAATGGTCCCAAATATGTGTCAAAAGTGTCCGAAGTGTCCGCCGCAATGTCGCAGTCACGAAAAAAAAATCGCAGATCGCCGCCATTACTCGTAAATAAAAAAAAAAAAAAAATGCAATAAATCTATCCCCTATTTTGTAGACGCTATAACTTTTGCGCAAACCGATCTATATACGCTTATTGCGATTTTTTTTACCAAAAATATGTAGAAGAGTACGTATCGGCCTAAACTGAGTAAAATTGTTTTTTTTTTAAAAAAAAAAAATGGGATATTTTTTATAGCAAAAAGTAAAAAATATTGTGTTTTTTTTTCAAAATTGTCGCTCTTCTTTTGTTTATAGCGCAAAAAATAAAAACCGCAGAGGTGATCAAATACCACCAAAAAAAAGCTCTATTTGTGGGAAAAAAAGGACGTCAATTTTGTTTGGTGCAACGTCGCACGACTGCGCAATTATTAGTTAAAGCGACGCAGTGCCGAATCGCAAAAAGTGCTCTGGTAAGGAAGGGGGTAAAATCGCCGGTGCTGAAGTGGTTAAGGTGAAAAAACATCCGATGATTAGCAGCCCCCCAGCCCCCTCGTTTTACTTACCTGACCCCTCGAAAGTCCCACGCTCGTCCCCGATGTCCTCTCACCTTGGCCGTTGATTGGCTAGAGTGGATGGATTGAAAGCAGCACCGCCACTGGCTCGCGCTGCTGTCAATCACATCCAATGACGCGGCGCGCTGGGGGCGGGGCCGAGTGATACAGTGAGCGGCTACAGCCGCCAGCTGTATCACGGGAGCACGCCCACAAGCACTCCACATCATGCGAGGGAGCTCGCATGAAGTTGTGGAGTCCTTGCGGGAGGGAAGCCGAGACAGCCGCCGAGGGACCCCAGAAGACCAGGATCGGGGCCACTCTCTGCAAAACGAGCTGCACAGTGGAGGTAAGTATAGCATGTTTGTTATTTAAAAAAAAATAAAATAAATTTCCTTTAGTGACCCTTTAACTAAGCCTAAAATGTGCACTTTAACATGTGCAAAAATGAAAAAAACATTTACTCTGGTAATGAAGTGGTTAAATCTCTGACCTGGAACAGTAATGTTGCCAGAGAAATCACAATTTATGCATATTTCCTTCACATGATGGACTTCCTACATAGTAACAGTGGATAGCACTGATGGGTTTCTTATCTTGTTATTTTTTCCATTTTTTTCCCCCTAACTTTCTATGTTAATTTGGTTGATTTGAATTTTACAGGCTATAATTTATATTACCCTGCAAAAGAGATTGATTGCGAGATAATACACAAAATTGTTTTATAGAGAGATCACTCATCAATTTACGATTCCCCTTCTGTCTGACGACGGAGCAGAACGCCATTGTTGGGGCCCCCGAAGAAAAGACTTATTACATTTTTTTTTCCGACGCACATTACCCCTCACAGTCATTTCTAACAAATCCATTTAACTTCCCCAGCGCGCCGCGCACCAAAACAAACTCTTATCGCGCCACTGTAAGGCAGACGGGAGAGGTGAATTACATAAACACATCATTTAAAATCGCTGGCGCACATTTACATAAAACTAATACCGCAACAATTAAAAGATGTCGGTCTTTGATTCATTTTATTGTAACGCCAAGCTAGATTTCCATTTCATTAAATTTACCTCCGGCAGGAAGAAGAAAAAAAAATCACAAAAGGTAATTGCTAACAGGCTAAAAAGCAAAAAACATTTATTTGGTTATTTGCAACTGTTTGTAATGTTTGAATAGCTTTGAGGGAAAAAACACAACCATTGAAGAACTACAAATAACAAAATTTTGATTATTTTGATTATTATGTTTTTTTTTTTTTTTACCTTCAATGAGAAAAATACATTTTATTATTCCTAGACGTGCTGCGGGCATCAAACCTGTTTTACAAACAAAGAAATATGAGTTGAAAAAAAAAAAATGAAGAAAAAAGGAAATAATAGCATACAATTACATGGTAGGTAGCGGCAGGTTTATTTGAAGTGTAATTTGCCCACATACCTGTCATTATTTCAGTTACGTTCAATGAAAGTGTATTTTGTTGGAAATATTGCTTTAGTTTGATGCTTTTTTTTTTTTTTTTCTTTCCTAAACATTGTTTAAAATTCTTTTGATCTACTTCAAAACAGGAGCAAACGCTGATATGTCTGAGAAGAAGCACAAAGAAAAGATGTAGTACTGAATTTAAATAGACGTTTATTCACAAAATCCGTTTTTTTTGTTTTTTGTTTTTTTTTTAGTTTTTTCAGACCAAAGGGACACTGAGGAAATGTGCCATTGAGGTTCATATTTATTGTTTCTGTAATACTGAATTTTCTGAACATCCCAGTGTAAAATCATTGGGGATTTGTGGGATTTTTTTGCCGTTCAGCTAAAAGAATATTTACTGATGTTAGATAAGAAGACCTGGTTAACAATTGGCATTTTAATTTGTCCCGAAGGTGCTCAGTAAGGTTGGTTTCCAGCCACATGAGTTCCTCAACGCCAAATGGGTCAAACAATGTCTTTATTAAATCTCACAGGAACAGAATAGGGTCTTTCTCAAACCTTACCACAATGATGTTGATTTGTCTATACCAGGGGTCTCCAAACTTTTGACAAGTACCTTGTCACCGGTACTCTTCAACATCTACATCCGCCCACTCTTCAAAATTATCAGCAAATCAGATCTATGTTTCCACTCATACGTGGATGACACTCAACTGTACTTCTGTATCACCGGACAAAAAGACCAATACCAGGAACTAGGAAAATGTCTCACAATGATAGATGACTGGATGACCACTAGCTCCTTCAAACTTAATGGGTCGAAAACAGAACTACTGCTCCTCAACGCTAACCGAAGTAAAAAAACGAAGACCTCATGGATCCTACCAACCATCCTGGGACAGACCATCCTCCCAAGCACCAAAGCCAAAAGCCTCGGAGTCATCTTTGATTTAGAGATGACCATGGAGGCACAAATAGGATCAGTAATCAGTGGATCCCATCATCTCCTTCGCATGCTTCGCAGACTCATCCCCTTCATCCCAAAAAAGGAGAAAGCAGTAGTAGTAGGAACTATCATCAATTCACGTCTCGACTACGCAAACTCCCTCTACATAGGATTACCGGATTACCAGATTGCACGCCTACAAGTCGTCCAAAACGCAGAAGCAAGATTAGTCACTGGAAAGGAACCCTGGGAATCCATCTCCCCATCCCTAAGGTCCCTTCATTGGCTCAAGGTAAAAGAGAGGATCACATTCAAGACCCTCTGCCTCACCCACAAATGTACACAAGGAAATGCTCCACAATACCTTTGTGAGAAAATAGGAAAATACATACCGAATCGCAGACTTCGATCGACAGACCAAAATCTCCTTCTCATCCCCAAAGCCCGCTACAAATCGAAGGGAGAACGAAGATTTGCAGTACAGGGACCTCGGCTATGGAATGCTCTACCGAACAACATCCGCTTGGAAGAAAACCATCAGGCCTTCAGGAAAAAACTCAAGACCCCCCTCTTTTAATATCGCAGGACAACAAGGGCAGACAAGCGCCTTGAGGCGATTCAGTTTTCATTTGCAGTGCTATACAAATCATTCATTCATTCATTTAAAAAATAAAAACAAATGTCCCCTGGTGTAGATCTACCACCAACCACCGCCCACCACCGTCGAGCCGAAAAAAGAAAGCACCCACCCCTTGTTGAGGGAATGTGGCCTGGTATGGGTCAGGAGAGGAGGGGGCGAGGTGTTCCCCCGGAAATCCATACCAGACCTGAAGGGCCTGGTAAGCATTGGGGGGAGGGGAAGCCCACACTGTTTTTTTTTCCCGATTTTTTTTTTTATTGCCAGCAATTCTTTTTTTAGATTGAGCTGTCAGCGGGGAACCCTGCTGACAGCTGATGACTGATTGGTCATTAAGGATGCGGTGGCTGCCTGCTTCTTAACAATCATGATGCTTACTAGTCTATTTATCAATGTAAATAAATACGCCGGCTACTGCTAGGTGTTAAATTACGGCATTTTCTCACTACTAAAATACTGCAAGACTTCATAAAATAACTAATAGCATTTTAGTAGCGTTTTTTTGCTAATGCCAAAAAACGTTTTGAAAAATGCTGAGCGGTATTTTACCTTATTTTATTAAGGGGAACAATACCACTTTGTGAATGAAGCCCAGTGTTTGCAAGGAACTGGCCACCCCAAGGCTGGTCATAAGGACACATAACTTACCAAGAAAGATGGATGGAGTAATATTCTCTGTAATTTTTGCTCACTGTATTGAGCAGCCTAAATCTGGAAGCTACAGCTATGTATATATATATATCATTTTCAAATGCTGTAATTATTCCAAGTGATGCCTAGCTTACTTCTTGCCTGGGGGTTAAGCCACCAACAACACTTTCCTATCTAAGCAGGAGTGCAAAATAAGTTCAGTAATGTGATAGCCTAATCAGGTATATCTACTAATAGGATGGGGAAGCTGTTCCTGTAAGATATTCGATAGCAGCACCGGAGGGAAAAAAAGCTATATAAAAATATATATATTAGGGAAAAAAATTGATATCTATATAGACATATCTATATAGATATAGATATATATATATATAGATATATCTATATACTAGATATATCTATATGTTCACATATATAAATATAAACATATATATATATATATATATATATATATATATATATATATACACATTTACAGTATATTGCCAAAAGTATTAGGACGCCTGCCTTTACACACACATGAACTTGAATGAATGAACGATTTGTATAGCGCTGCAAATGCGAACTGAATCGCCTCAAGGCACTGGACCGTCCTGTGTTGTACTGCTTCTTAGAAGAGGTAGGTCTTGAGTTTTTTTCTGAAGGCCTAATGGTTTTCTTCCATGCGGATGTTCGTGAGTAGAGCATTCCATAGCCGTGGCCCTTGGACTGCGAATCTTCGTTCTCCCTTAGATTTGTAGCGGGACTTGGGGATGAGAAGGCGGTTTTGGTTTGTTGAACGGAGGCTGCGATTAGGTATGTAGTGTTTTATTTTCTCACATAGGTATTGAGGACCGTTTCCTTGTGTGCATTTGTGGGTGAGGCATAGGGTCTTGAATGTGATCCAATTCTTTACCGTTAGTCAATGGAGGGTCCTTAGGGATGGGGAGATGGATTGCCAGGGTTTCTTTCCCGTGACTAGTCTTGCTGCTGTGTTTTGGATGACTTGTAGGCGTGCAATCTGGTAATCAGGTAGTCTTATGTAGAGGGAGTTTGCATAGTCGAGTCGCAAATTGATGATTGTTCCAGCTACTACCGCTTTCTCCTTTTCTGAAATGAAGGGGATGAGTCTGCATAGCAGGCGGAGAAGATAGTGGGATCCACTGACTACTGATCCTATTTGTGCATCCATAGTCATCTCTGAGTCAAAGATGACTCCGAGACTTTTGGCTTTGGTGCTTGGAAGGATGGTCTGTCCAAGGATGGTGGGTGGTGTCCATGGGGTCTTAGTTTTTGTATTTCGGTTTGTGTTGAGGAGCAGAAGCTCTGTTTTCGATCCATTGAGTTTGAGGGAGCTAGTGGTCATCCAGTCATCTATCAATGTGAGCCATTTTTCTAGTTTCTGATATTGGTCTTTTTGTCCGGTGATACGGAAGTAAAGTTGAGTGTCGTCAGTGTATGAATGGAAGCATAGATCCGATTTGCTGATGATTTTGAAGAGTGGACGGATGTAGATGTTGAAGAGTACCAGTGACAAGGGTGATCCTTGAGGGACTCTATAAGAAATTGCCAGAGTTTCAGAGGTAAAGGCTCCTAGTTTCACTGTCTGTGAGCGATTTCCTAAGAAGGAAGCGAACCATGGAAGATCTGAATCTGTAACTCCTGCCACTTCTTTGAGGCGGATGAGAAGAGTATTGTGTCCCACTGTGTCCAATGCTGCACTGAGGTCCAGCAGTACCAGGAGACAAGATTCTCCGTCATCAGTTGCTTCAAGGGCGTCGTCCCATATTTTTAGAAGTGCCGTTTCTGTGCCATGGCCTGGGCAGAAGCCTGATTGCAGTGGGTCCAAGAGTTTGTGTATGTCCAGGTGGAATTGTAGCTGTTGTACTACTGCTTTCTCCATAATCTTGGAGATGGTGTTCAAGCTTGTTACCGATCTGCGATAGTTAGGATCTTTGGGGTCGAGGTTGGGTTTCTTTAGGAGTGGTTTGACGATGCATTGCTTGAGGGCGATTGGAACAATCCCTTCTTTGAATGACTGATTTACTAGATGTGTTATAGTAGGGGCCAAGATGTCGGAACATTCTTTCAGGAGTTTTGTGGGAATGATGTCATTGGGTGATGTGCTGTCTCGGAGGCTCTTGATGATGTTTTTGGTGGTATCAGTGGTGATCAAGATCAGCGAAAAATTTGGTGATTGTGTGATGTTCGAGTGGATTTCCTCTCCTTGCTTTGGTTGAATAAGGTTGGTTGTTTTTTTTGTTGAATTATTTTCCGAATGTTGTCGATCAGTCTTAGCCTATATTGTTGAATATTGAGTTGAATATTGAGTTGGCCCACCCTTTGCAGCTATAACATCTTCAACTCTTCTGGGAAGGCTGTCCACAAGGTTTAGGAGAGTGTCTATGGGAATGTTTGACCATTCTTCCAGAAGCGCATTTGTGAGGTCAGGCACTGATTTTGAACGAGAAGGCCTTCGCAGTCTCGGCTCTAATTCATCCCAAAGGTGTTCTATCGGGTTGAGGTCAGGATGTGCAGGCCAGTCAAGTTCCTTCACCCCAAACTCGCTCATCCATGTCTTTGTGGACCTTGCTTTGTGCACTAATGTGCAGTCATGTTGGAACAGGAAGGATCCATCCCCAAACTGTTCCCACAAAATTGGGAGCATGAAATTGTCCAAAATGTCTTGGTATGCTGACGCCTTTAGAGTTCCCTTCACTTGAACTAAGGGGCCAAGCCCAACCATCTGAAAAACAACCCCACACTATAATCCCCCCATCCACCAAACTTTACATTTAGCACAATGCAGCCAGGCAAGTACCCTTCTCCTGGCAACCGCCAAACCCAGACATGTCCATCGGATTGCCAGACAGAGAAGCGTGATTTGTCACTCCTAGACATGTGCAGTTTTGTTACAATAGAGATGATAGAAAGGCAACAGTAACTCAAATAACCACTCATTACAATCAAGGTAGAATAGAAGATTGGAAAAACGTTGCCTGGTCTGATGAGTCTCAAATTCAGCTGCAACATTCAGATCTTAGAGTCAGAATTTGGTGTAAACAACATGAAAGCATGGATCCATCCTGTCTTGTATCAATGATTCTGGCTGGTGGTGGTGGTATAATGGTGTGGGGCATATTTTCTTGACACACTTTGGGCCCCTTAGTACCAATTGAGCATCGTTTAAACACCACGGCCTACCTGAGTATTGTTGCTGACCATGTCCATGCCTTTATGACTACAGTGTACCCATCTTCTGATGGCTCCTTCCAGTAGGATAATGCACCATGTCACAAAGCTCCAATCATCTCACCACTGGACAATGAGGTCACTGTACTCCAATGGCCTCCACACTCACCAGATCTCATTCCAATAGAGCCCCTTTGGGATGTGGTATGATTCGCATCATGGTTGTGCATCTGACAAATCTGCAGCAACTGACATGATGTTATCATGTCACTATGGACCAAAATCTCTGAGGAATGTTTCCAACACCATGTTGAATCTATGCCACGAAGAATTAAGGCAGTTCTGAGGGCAAAAGGGGGTCCAACCCGGTACTAGCAAGGTGTACCTAATAAAGTGTCCGGTGAATATATATATATATATATATATATATATATATATATATATATATATATATATATATATATATATATATATATATATATATATACATATATATATATATATATCGGTGATATATATATATATATATATATATATCTATATATATATATATATATATATCTATATATATATATATATATATATATATATATATATATATATATATATATATATATATATATATATATATATATATATATATATATTTATATTATTTAGCCTAAATATTCCTGGCTTTTCATTGAACTGCTCCTTTCATTTCTTTATTTAGCTTAACCAAAAATTCCCCAAAATGTGTTAAAAATAATGAACACATACTGTAGACACCGATGCAATATTATAAATAATTATGACAAATATGACATTGGTTACACATGTTGGGGGTGATTTACTAAAACTGGAGCCCACAGAATCTGGTGCAGCTCTGCATAGTAACCAATCAGCTTCCAGGTTTTATTGCCAAAGCTTAATTGAACAAGCTGAAGTTAGAAGCTGATTGGTTTACTGTGCACCGCTGCACTATATTCTCTGTGTACCAGGTTTAGTAAGTCTCCCCCATTGGGTCTAGTAAAAAAAGTATCTGTGTTGCTCATTCAACCTAATTTTGGCTACATTCACACCTGGGCATTTCGTGAACACGCAAAAAAAGCGTGCGTTCATGAAACACAGAAACATGTGTGTCACGCTTGCGGTGCTGTTCATTGTTAAATGGCACCCCAAAGGTGGCAAGCAGATGTGTGTTTTTGCACAAGTAAAGACAAGCAACAAAACGCATGGTTACAAAAACCCACAAAGCTCAATGCCCAAAAAGATACATAAGCAACTTTTGTGCATTGGTTATGTATAGGGCAGCCCATTAAAATGAATGGGCTGCCCTATGTACTTGGCACAAAAAATGAACACTAAAATGCGTGTTCATGAAATGCTGGGTGTGAACCTTGCCTTATGGGTGAAGTCATTTAATTGTTTGATTCAGAACTTGAACTTTTTACCCTATAGCTTATACCATCCTATCTCTCAGCGATAAGAACCAGACAACCCGCACATTTGAAATTTTTAAATTATACCCTCAAACCTGACTCAATTAAGAAAATTAATGCTCCGTTTAAAAATTATGTTTGATTCAGTGTGAGATTTATGGGAATTATAGTAGCGGTTACAAGTGTTATACTGGCAAATCTGAGCAGACAAACCTCAGCTGTGCATGTTATAATATATCAGATTAAAATTACATTTAAACCCAATCTACATTGATTGGTCAGTTTGTTAATTCATTAAACCAGGCTGCTTCATTACATAGATCAATATTGTTCAACACAAAAAAAAAAATCAATGGCGCAGCAGAGAATTACTGCAGTATTGTACTGGTACAGATTGCATAGATTCATAGTGAAATGAGGAGAAGATGCAGATGGTGCAGTAAACATTTTAAAGGGGAAGTCTATTTAACCACTTCAGCCCCCAGAAGGATTTACCCCCTTCCTGACCAGAGCACTTTTTGCGAATTGGCACTGCGTCACTTTAACTGACAATTGCGCGGTGGTGCGACGTGGCTCCCAAACAAAATTGACGTCCTTTTTTTCCCCACAAATAGAGCTTTCTTTTGGTGGTATTTGATCACCTCTACGGTGAGAGAGCGACAATTTTGAAAAAAAAAACACATTATTTTTTACCTTTTGCTATAATAAATATCCCCCCAAAAAAAAGAATTAAAAAAAATGTTTTCCTCAGTTTAGGCCAATACGTATTCTTCTACATATTTTTGGTAAAATAAAATTGCAATAAGCGTTTATTGATTGGTTTGCGCAAAAGTTTTAGCATCTACAAAATAGGGGATAGTTTTATTGCATTTTTATTACTAATTTTTGTTTTACTAGTAATGGAGGCGATCAGCGATTTCTTTTTTGTGACTGCGAAATTATTGCGGACACATCGGACATTGTTGACACATTTTTTGGACCATTGGCATTAATACAGCAATCAATGCTATAAAATTGCATTGATTACTGTAAAAATGTCACTGGCAGGGAAGGGGTTAACCACTAGGGGGCGGGGAGGGGTTAAGTGTGTCCTAGGGAGTGATTCTAACTGTCTGGGGGATGGGCTAGCAGTGACCCGACACTGATCACTGCTCCCGATGACAGGGAGCAGACGATCAGTGTCCTGTCATTAGGCTGAACGGGCTAGATGCTGTTTACATCGGCATCTTCCTGTTTTTCAGCTCCGTGACACGATCGTGGGTATCCCAGCGGCGATCAAGTCCATGGGTCCCACGGGCACGGTCACGGAGCTCGCGGCAGGCGTGCGCGCGCACCGCGGGAAATTCAAATTAACGTACGGGTACGTTACTTTGCCCAGCCATGCTATTCTGCCGACGTATATGTGCTGACAGCGGTCGGCAAGTGGTTAAAAAGAGACCCCTTCTACACTAGAAAGAAAATTATATAGACATACTTTCTTTTTCAAGACTCTTTTGGCTGGTCCACTGATGTCATGGTTCCTTCCTCTTCTCCTTCATGTGTGATTATGATGCTTCCAGGGTGTGGGTCCACAGGAGAAATGGGACAAATGATGTTGGAATCTTTATGCTATTGTGTCCATATAGCTGCTATTGTGCCCATATTGATGCTGTTGTGCCTACACAGCTGCTTTTGTGTCCATATAGATACTATTGTACCCTTGTACTCTTGTACCCTTATAGATGCTATTGTACCCATATAGATACTATATTACCCACATAGATGCTAGTGTGCCCATATAGATGCTATTGTATCCATATATATACTATATTACCCATATAGATGCTAGTGTATCCATATATATACTATATTACCCATATAGATGCTAGTGTGCCCATATAGATGCTATTGTATCCATATATATACTATATTACCCATATAGATGCTAGTGTATCCATATATATACTATATTACCCATATAGATGCTAGTGTGCCCATATAGATGCTATTGTATCCATATATATACTATATTACCCATATAGATGCTATTGTGCCTATATAGATGCTTTTGTGCCCACATAGCTTTTACTGTCTCCTATTATGCCCACTGACCTTGACCTCTTGCAGCACTACCAGTTGCTGTGGATCCCGCTACCAGGAATGAGAGCTAAAGTGCTGTTGTTATCAACATTACACTATAGACGAGGCATCGGCTTATTTGGCAGGCTGATGCCTCCTCGGCTGCCTGCTCCCTCATCCCTCGCCTCTCTCCTTCCACAGCGGGCCGCCGCCTTCATCCAAGCTCAGTGACAGCAAGCTCAGGACCAATTTACCAGTCACCTGGCCGAGATCGACTGGTAGATTGCGGTTTACGGATTCAGTTTGAGACCCTTGCTCTAGAGGAACCTTTAAAATAATTTCCTGATCTCAGAGAACCCCTTCTAAAACCAATTAATTAGAGTTCAAGGGAAGAAAGTCCCTCTTATGCCCCGTACACACGAGTGGATTTTCCATCGGAAAAATCTTGGATGTTTTTTCCGATTCACACAAAAGTGACACACAAAAGTCACACAAAAGTTCTCTGAACTTTCGACCGTCAAGAACGCGGTGACGTACAACGCTACGACGAGCCGAGAAAATGAAATTCAATGCTTCCGAGCGTGCGTCAAATTGTTTCTGAGCATGTGTAGGAATTTTGCACATCGGAATTGGTACAGACAATCAGAAATTTCCGATCGGAACTTTTTCCGACCGAAAAATTGAGAACCTGCCCTCAATCTTTTGCTGGCTGGAATTCCGCCAGCAAAAGTCCTATGGAGCCTACACACGGTCGCGTTTTTGGACCAAAAGCTCTCATCAGACTTTTGCTGGTGGAATTTCCACTCGTGTGTACGAGGCATTACATTGGTGGACTGGACAGGAGACCACCATTTGAGAGAGCTATAAAGGTCATTGTTGTCATGTAGCTGGCCCTTCCAAGTGGTGATGGCCCCAGTACTGTGCAGACACCATCAATTGTGAGGTCAAGTAGCCACAGATCAAAGAACCTCCAGCAACCTCTGGAGGAACCCTAGAGTTCCAAAGAACCCTGGTTGAGAATGGCTGCGCTAAATGAAGATGTGCTTTATATATCTGTACCCATGAAACAGAACACGATGAAAAAGTGTCACATTACCAGCAAACCAAAGCTACTTAAAAACAATTTGATATACATAGTTGTCAGAAAAACGGAAATTATAATAGGCAGCCTGAAAGCCCAGATCTTAAAAACTGTACATTTCTTGCTCATAGCTGTTGTAAAGTTCTTTGGTACAGAAGATCAAGGTCTCTTCTTGAAGATATGACCATAAGGCTTGAGCAGGTTTCATCCATCCATCTCCATAATTTAGCAAATGCTTTAGTCTAATTTATATTATTAAACATCATTACAGCAGTGCCTGGCAAAGGTAGCCTGAGCCAGCTTTAAAAGCCGCTCTATTTTCCTGAATAAAAAAGATGTATTATATAAAGCAGGATAGTGAAATAATTCAAGGAGCTTAACATAAAGGAAGAAACCAGAATTCAATTCTTTCATTTAAAATGTTTTTAAATGCTTTTTTGCTGGGTTTTTAGATGTGCAACAAAATGTTGGAAATTTTTTATCAAGTTAAAAATTCAACTGAAATCAGAAAGTCATTTTCTTCTTGTGTTAAAGAGAACATTTAGAAGGGTTAATTCTATGCAGTAATCTAAAAAAATGTACCTTTTGTCTTGAACTTTCTCTTGTTTAATTGCAGCGCTCCTCCTGGTATAGAAGTGTACCTGGGCACTCCTGTCCTGGCAGCCTCATAGCTGTACATCAGTGGAACCTGTCCTGTTAAACTGCTGTATGGTCTTGGCCACCATGCTGCAGCTCAGTTTCAGGGTCTTGGCAATCTTCTTACAACCTTATATAACTTATATATATATATATAAATAATAGAATTTAGTCAATTTAACCACTTTTTGCGATTCGGCACTGTGTCGTTTTAACTGACAATTGCGCGGTCGTGTGACGTGGCTCCCAAACAAAATTGACGTCCTTTTATCCGACAAATAGAGCTTTCTTTTGGTGGTATTTGATCGCCCCTGCGGTTTTTATTTTTTGCGCTATAAACAAAAAAGCTCCAATTTTGAAAAGAAAAGCATTCTTTTTTACTTTTTGCTATAATAAATATTGCCAAAAAATATATAAATAAAAAAAAAACATTTTTCCTCAGTTTAGGCCGATACGTATTCTTCTACATATTTTTTGGTAAAAAAAAAATCGCAATAAGCGATAATTGATTGGTTTGCACAAAAGTTATAGCGTTTACAAAATAGGGGATAGTTTTATAGCATTTTTATTAATATTTTTTTTTACTAGTAATGGCGGTGATCAGCATTTTTTATTGTGACTGCAACATTATGGCGGACACATCGGACATTTTTGACACATTTTTGGGACCATTGTCATTTATACAGCAATCAGTGCTATTTAAATGCACTGATTCCAGTGTAAATGACACTGGCAGTGGAGGGGTTAACCAGGGGGTGGCAGTGTAGGGGTTAAGTGTTCCTAGGGGTGTGTTACTAACTTTGGGGGGCGTGGCTGTGTTTTCGTGAACACTGATCTCTGCTCCAATCACAGGGAGCAGAGATCAGTGTCACTTGTTGCTAGGCAGAACGGGGAGATGCTGTTTACTTCCGCATCTCCCCGTTCAGCCTTCCCGTGAGACGATCACAGGTATCCCCACGGCGATCGAGTCCGCGGGACCCGCGACCGGACTTACGGGGGTCCCGACCGGCTGATGGCACGGCGGCATTCTTAAAGGGACGTACCTGTATGCCCTTATGCCTGTCGTTGCCATTCTGCCGACGTACATCGTCGTGCGCCGGTCGGGAACCGGTTAATTGTAGCCCTCCTCCTGGTATAGAAGTGTACCTAGGCACTCCTGTCCTGGCAGCCTCATAGCTGTACATCAGTGGAATCTGTCTTGTTACACCGCTGTATGATCTTGGCCACCATGCTGCAGCTCATTTTCAGGGTCTTGGCAATCTTCTTATAGCCTAGGCCATCTTTATGTAGAGCAACAATTATTTTTTTCAGATCCTCAGATCGTTCTTTGCCATGAGGTGCCATGATGAACTTCCAGTGACCAGTATGAGAGAGTGAGAGCGATAACACCAAATTTGTGGCGTCTACAAAAAAGGGGATAGTTTTATGGCATTTTTTATGGCATTTTTATTAATATTTTTTCTTACTAGTAATGGCGGCGTTCAGCGATTTTTATCGTGACTGTGACATTATGGCAGACACGTCGGACAATTTTGACACATTTTTGGGACCATTGGCATTAATACAGCAATCAATGCTATAAAAGTGCATTGATTACTGTAAAAATGTCACTGGCAGTGAAGGGGTTAACAACTAGGGGGTGGGGAGGGGTTAAGTGTGTCCTGGGGGAGTGTTTCTAACTGTCTGGGGGATGGGCTGTGTGTGACACGACACGGATCGCTGCTCCCGATGACAGGGAGCAGACGCTCAGTGTCCTGTCACTAGGCAGAGCAGGGAGATGCTGTTTACATCGGCATCTCCCCGTTCTTCAGCTCCGTGACATGATCGCTGGATTACCCCGTGCGCGTGCACAGTGGGAAATTCAAAGTAACATACGGGTACTTTACTTTGCCCATCCGTGTCATTCTGCCACAGTATATCTGCTGACAGTGGTCGGCAAGTGGTTAATTTATTTCTGTATATTCATTTTCTAACGAATTCCACATTTTCGGAACAATTAGAATTCGGAAAGTGATTATTTGATTTGAATTCTGAAGAATAGCTGGTTGCTAAGAAGCTGACCACCACAATCTTAACAACCAATGACACATCATCTGTCAGCGGGTTCCCCAAAATAATGCCGGCAATTAAATACGCAGAAAAAAAAACAGTGTGGGCTCCATCAATCCATACCAGACCGGGGGGACATCTATTTAGATTTTTTAATAAAGGAAAAAAGGAAAAACTTGTGTTGTGTTGTGTTTTATGTTTTTATTTATGTTTTTTCATTTTTTGGTGAATAAGTAGGGGTACCATGTACCCCATACTCATTCACATGGGGAGGGGGGCTGGATCTGCCCCCCCCCCCCCTTGCTAAGACCAGGGACATTTTAAAAATTGTGTAAGATCCTTTCCCTGCCACCCTATATTCTATATCAGACCCTTAGAATTAGGATTTTTAAGAGGGAACCCCACCCAAAAATTTTAAAAAAGCATGAGTTTCCAATAAAACTAATACCAGACCTTTATCCAAATATTCAGCCTGGAAGGCCAGGAAAGAGAGGGGGAACAAGTGTGCGCCCCATCCCCATTAACCACTACCCATGATGTCATATGACGTTGTAGATTTTAAGTGGCGATATCTCAATGATGCCTGCAGCCACAGGCATCATACAGATATCTTTTCAGCCAGTGTTTCCCTCTAATGTAAAACCCATCCTAGTGGCTGATTTGGGATATTTTTTTTTCATGAAAGGACTTGTACTCGTAAAGAAATGTGTCTGTCTTTATTTATGCTTTACAATTTCTTTAAAAAAAAGTATGAATACTATGTACTCACACACATATGGGGGAGCCGGTATCTGGCTTTCAGATTCCAATAAGCCCCTGCCCACAAACCGCCACAACCACTGGGCCAGGGTTGTGGGGAAGAAGCCCTTGACAGGACAGAAAACTAAGATCTGATCTGCCTATAACAACTATTCTCAACCAGGATTCTGTGAAATTTTAGGATTCCCTCAGATATTGATAGGAAGAGGTGTATTGGCCTTCCATGTAATGCCTGCCACAATTCCAGGACTGTTTTGTGCAGTCTGTTTTCACCCAGCAGGTAGCGCTCATCTGCTGGGGCAATGCAAGTGGAGGAGGAAGTCGAGAGGAGCCTCATTCCTCTATGATCTCTTCAGCCACAGAGAGGCAGCATCTGATTGAATGATGGCATCCCATGTGACTTTGGTGGCCATCTTGGGTCAGGCAGAGTCTAAGACCCTGGCTCCCAGGTTTGGCCCGCATTCTGCATGTGGATAGGGTTAAAGTTCATAGGTCAAAGTTTAGTTGGGGTTAGGGTTAGAACTTAGGGATAGGGTTAGAGTTGGGGTTTGAACTTAGGGTTAGGGTTAGGTTTAGGGTTAAGGTTAGGGGTTAGGTGTAGAGGGTTAGGGTGATGATCTGATGATCACTGTTAGTGGAGTACGCCTCCCACTGATGATCACTATTAGTGGAGTATTCTTCCCACTGATGATCTCTATTAGTGGAGTATTCCTCCCACTGATGATCACTATTAGTGGAGTATTCCTCCCACTGATGATCACTATTAGTGGAGTATTCTTCCCATTGACGATCTCTATTAGATGAGTATTCTTTCCACTGATGATCATCACTAGAGGAGTATTCTTTCCACTGATGATCGTTATTATGAGTGGAGTATTCTTCCCATTAATGATCACTGTTAGTGGAGTATTCTTCCCACTGATGATCACTATTAGTGGAGTATTCCTCCCACTGATGATCACTATTAGTGGAGTATTCCTCCCACTGATGATCACTATTAGTGTAGTATTCTTCCCATTGATGATCACTATTAGTGGAGTATTCCTCCCACTGATGATCACTATAAGAGGAATATTCTTCCCATTGATGATCACTATTAGATGAGTATTCTTTCCAATGATCATCATCACTAGAGGAGTATTCTTTCCACTGATGATCGTTATTATGAGTGGAGTATTCTTCCCATTGATGATCACTATTAGTGGAGTATTCTTCCCATTGATGATCACTATTAGTGGAGTATTCTTCCCATTGATGATCACTATTAGAGGAGTATTCTTTCCACTGATGATCATCACTAGAGGAGTATTCTTCCAATTGATTATTACTGTTAGTGGAGTACTCCTCCCACTGATGATCACTATTAGTGTAGTATTCTTCCCATTGATGATCACTATTAGTGGAGTATTCCTCCCACTGATGATCACTATAAGAGGAATATTCTTCCCATTGATGATCACTATTAGATGAGTATTCTTTCCACTGATGACCATCACTAGAGGAGTATTCTTTCCACTGATGATCGTTATTATGAGTGGAGTATTCTTCCCACTGATGATTGCCATTAGTGGAGTATTCTTCCCATTGATGATCACTATGTTTAAGATATATTTTATTGATTTATATTGTAACATTTTTTGTAACATGAGTATTCTTTCCACTGATGATCACTATTAGTAGAGAATTCTTCCTATTGATGATCACTATTAGTGGAGTATTCTTCCAAATGATGATCGTTATTAGTGGAGTATTCTTCCCATTGATGATCACTATTAGTAGAGAATTCTTCATATTGATGATCACTATTAGTAGAGAATTCTTCCTATTGATGATCACTATTAGAGGAGTATTCTTTCCACTGATGATCGTTATTATTAGTGGAGTATTCTTCCCACTGATGATCACTATTAGTGGAGTATTCCTCCCACTGATGATCACTATAAGAGGAATATTCTTCCCATTGATGATCACTATTAGATGAGTATTCTTTCCACTGATGATCATCAATAGAGGAATATTCTTTCCACTGATGATCGTTATTATGAGTGGAGTATTCTTCCCACTGATGATTGCCATTAGTGGAGTATTCTTCCCATTGATGATCACTATGTTTAAGATATATTTTATTGATTTATATTGTAACATTTTTTGTAACATGAGTATTCCTTCCACTGATGATTGTTATTAGTGGAGTATTCTTTCAAATGATGATCACTATTAGTAGAGAATTCTTCCTATTGATGATCACTATTAGAGGAGTATTCTTTGCACTGATGATCGTTATTATTAGTGGAGTATTCTTCCCACTGATGATCACTATTAGAGGAGTATTCTTTCCACTGATGATCATTATTAGTGGAGTATTCCTCCCATTGATGATCACTATTAGAGGAGTATTCTTTCCACTGATGATCATTATTAGTGGAGTATTCCTCCCATTGATGATCACTATTAGAGGAGTATTCTTTCCACTGATGATCATTATTAGTGGAGTATTCTTCCCATTGATGATCACTATTAGAGGAGTATTCTTTCCATTGATGAGCATTATTATTAGTGGAGTATTCTTCCCACTGATGATCACTATAAGAGGAGTATTCTTCCTACCGATGATCACTATAAAAGAAGTATTCTTTCCACTGACCATCACTATTAGTGGAGTATTCTTCCCACTGACCCCCAATAAAATGGTGCATTTTTTCTGTTGACCACCAATGCAGAGCCATTCTCTCACTAATTCCTAACTCTATTTAATAATTAACCAAAAAAAAAAAAAAAAACATAACCATACCCAGCTGCAGCTTTTCAATAATACAGTATCAAAATATAACTTTGATATAAACAATACAAATATTATCACAAGCTGCGCTACCAATCATACACTCAGAATATACAGAATATATATATATATATATATATATATATATATATATATATAACCCCTTTGTTTCATTGTGCAGAAAAGAATGTTACAATATAAATCAATAAAATATATCTTAAACACAGTGTAAAACATGTATAACATATAGGGGATATAATGCACGCTGTGTTTATTCTTTGTTTATTTATTTTATTTTATCTGTACAATGAAACAAAAGGGTTATATATGTTTGTGTTTCTATTTGGAGCGTATGATTAATACTTTAGCCTGTGGTATTATTTTGATTATTTATATCCAGGTTAAATTTTGATGTTATTAAAAATCTACATGTGGGTTGGAATTTTTTAATTGGAGAGCGCAGCAACTATTATTACTTATATAATTTAAGGATGCCCTTCTCACACTGACCACCAGAGTTAGCGGACACCAAGATAACATGACCTTTCACTGACCATCAATGTAAGGAGGCATTTCTCCACGATATGAATGTAGGCAGGTGTAGTTTGGCCTCCCTGCATAGGTGGTGCTGTTCGGCAGAAAGGGGAGGGCAAGGAGAGCCTATGTTCCTCTGAGGTCTCTGTAGGAGTTATCAGGAAAGTAGTTATCCGATTGGATGCTGCAACCCTGGTTGACCCCTATGGACATTTTTGGAGTGGGCAGTGCTAATAAATAGCACTGCCCCCCTTAGGTTGGTGTTCATTTTGTGCATTTTGCAGCTAAGTCAGGGATAGAGACCTCACTGGTCAGGGACACAGAGCGTAGGGAGAGGTTCCAATGGAGGAGGGACAGAATAGACTCTTTTGCTTGTGTCTCAGGCAGGGGCCCTTCCTTATCCAGGTGCCTCATTGCAGTCTACCTTACAGCCACCTCTTCTGTCAAATGCTGTCAGGTATCAGCAGTGTATACCGGGATCCTCTGCATAGTAATCTGTAAGTGTCGCCTTATGACGGCACAGTCCCAGCATGCCACGTGACCCCGCCCCTTATGACATCACCGCCGGGGCATGCTGGGACTGTGCCGTCATAAGGGGTGGCTGTCATAAGGGGTGGGGTCACCCCGCCCCATGCCTATATAAGTCGCCACGCACCGTGTATACAGCATTATAGCGGGAGAGAGCGTTGTGTCAACATCGGAAGAACAGAAGAGGGAAGAAGAAGAAGAAGACGACGAAGGAGAAGCCCGGGCCAACGCTAGTGAAAGAGCTGGAAGAAGATAGTCGAGGAGCCCGGCAGAAGATACCGGAGAGCGCGGAGAAGAACCGGAGACCGGGAGAAGATACCGGAGAGCGCGGAGAAGAACCGGAGACCGGGAGAAGATACCGGACACTGTGCCCCATCATATGCAGCCACTGTGCCCCATCATATGCAGCCACTGTGCCCCATCATATGCAGCCACTTGTGCTCATCATATGCAGCCACTTGTGCCCAGTATATGCAGCCACTTGTGCTCATCATATGCAGCCACTGTGCCCCATCATATGCAGCCACTTGTGCCCATCATATGCAGCCACTTGTGCCCATCATATGCAGCCACTTGTGTCCATCATATGCAGCCACTTGTGCCCAGTATATGCAGCCACTGTGCCCCATCATATGCAGCCACTTGTGCCCGGTATATGCAGCCACTTGTGCCCATCAAATGCAGTTAATTGTGCCTATCATATGCAACCGGGTCTCTCTGACCTGCCTGCTGATTGGCAGGGAGGAACGTTAGTGTTAAAATAGCAAAAATTTATTTGCTATGCCACACAACAGGGTGGGATCGGGACGCCGTGCTCTGCGCCCCGAGCTCACCCTATTTTGAAGCCTTATTAGAGCCTCTGGCTCTAATCACGCGGAGTTGCGTTGAGTAAATGGATACCAAACATCTCAAACCTTAAAACTGTGCACACTCGTGATGTTGCAAAAACTAGATATCCAAAATATTGCATAGACAACGCTTTAAAAAGACTTTACAGGTTATCAGTTTTGTGTGTTTTTCCTGAAAAAAAAATGTGTTTGATAAATTGCAAATATTGCGCAACATAAAAAAAAAATGCAACTACCGCCATTTTATTCTCTAGGGGCTGTGCTTCCAGAAAATATATACTTTACGTCCGGGTAAGATCGATGTAGCAATCTCCTAGTATGTCCAATCCCTCCTCCTTCCCCCCCGCTGCCTTCTAGCACACACACAGGTCCCAGAAGAAGGCGGGGCCATTTAGAAAGCATAGCGTGACTGCTAATCAGGAACACGGATCACTGTATCCATGCAGTGAGCCCACCCACCCCCCCCCACCCACATACCCCCCCCCCCCCACCCACAGTAAGAAAGCACAAACAGGGAACACACTTAACCCTTTGATCTCCCCTGATGTTAACCCCTTCCCTGCCAGTGTCATTAGTACAGTGACAGTGCATATTTTTAGCACTGATCACTGTAATAATGTCACTGGTTCCCGAAAAAGTGTCATAAATGTCAGTTAGGTGTCCGATCTGCCCGCTGCATTGTCACAGTCCCGCTACAAAATGCAGATACAGTGGTGTGAAAAAGTGTTTGCCTGCCCCCTTCCTAATTTCCTGTTCCTTTGCATGTTTGTCACACTTAAGTGTTTCGGAACATCAAACCAATTTAAACAATAGTCAAGGACAACACAAGTAAACACAAAATGCAATTTGTAAATGAAGGTGTTTATTATTAAAGGTGAAAAAAAATCCAAACCATCATGGCCCTGTGTGAAAAAGTGATTGCCCCCTTGTTAAAACATACTATAACTGTGGTTGTCCACACCTGAGTTCAATTTCTCTAGCCACACCCAGGCCTGATTATTGCCACACCTGTTCACAATCAAGGCATCACTTAAATAGGAGCTGCTTGACACAGTAAGGTCCACCAGAAGATCCTTAACCACTTCAACACCGCCCGCCGTCATATGACGCCCACAAGGTGGATCTCCCATCCTGGGTGGGCGTCATATGACGTCCTCGGATTCCCGGCCGCCTGGGGGGCGTGCGCGCGCCGCCGGCGCGCGCGCGCGCCCGCGACATCGCTCGGGACCCGGTGCGAGTGCCCGGCGGCCGCGATGTCCGCCGGGCACCCGCGATTGCCCGTTAAAACAACGGGACCGGGCGGGAACGTGGAGCTGTGTGTGTAAACACACAGCTCCACGTCCTGTCAGCGGAGAGGAGACCGATCATGTGATCCCAGTACAGAGGAACACATGATCGGTCTTCTCCCCTTGAGTCCCCTCCCCCCACAGTTAGAATCACTTCTATTAGGGAACACATTAACCCCTACAGCGCCCCTAGTGTTAACCCCTTCCCTGCCAGTCACATTTACACAGTAATCAATGCAATTTTATAGCAACGATCGCTGTGTAAATGTGAATGGTTCCAAAAATGTGTCAAAAGTGTCCGAAGTGTCCGCCGCAATGTCGCAGTCACGAAAAAAAAAATCGCAGATCGCTGCCATTACTAGTAAAAAAAAAATAAAAAAAATTCAATAAATCTATCCCCTATTTTGTAGACGCTATAACTTTTGCGCAAACCGATCAATATACGCTTATTGCGATTTTTTTTACCAAAAATATGTAGAAGAATACGTATCGGCCTAAACTGAGTAAAAAAAATAATTTTTTTTTTTTAAAAAAATGGGATATTTATTATAGCAAAAAGTAAAAAATATTGTGTTTTTTTTCAAAATTGTCGCTCTTCTTTTGTTTATAGCGCAAAAAATAAAAACCGCAGAGGTGATCAAATACCACCAAAAGAAAGCTCTATTTGTGGGAAAAAAAGGACGTCAATTTTGTTTGGGTGTTACGTCGCACGACCACGCAATTGTTAGTTAAAGCGACGCAGTGCCGAATCGCAAAAAGTGCTCTGGTAAGGAAGGGTAAAAAATGGCCCGGTGCTGAAGCGGTTAAAAGCTACACATCATTCCGAGACCCAAAGAAATTCAGGAACAATTGAGAAAGAAAGTAATTGAGATCTATCAGTCTGGAAAGGGTTATAAAGCCATTTCCAAAGCTTTGGGAATCCAGCGAACCACAGTGAGAGCCATTATCCACAAATGGCGAAGACATGGAACAGTGGTGAACCTTCCCAGGAGTGGCCGGCCGCCCAAAATTACCCCAAGAGCGCAGCGACGACTCATCCAAGAGGTCACAAAAGACCCCACAACAACGTCCAAGGAACTGCAGGCCTCACTTGCCTCAGTTAAGGTCAGCGTTCATGCCTCCACCATCAGGAAAAGACTGGGCAAAAATGGCCTGCATGGCAGAGTTCCAAGGAGAAAACCACTGCTGAGCAAAAAGAACATCAAAGCTCGTCTCAATTTCTCCACAACACATCTTGATGATCCCCAAGACTTTTGGGACAACATTCTGTGGACCGATGAGACAAAAGTGGAACTCTTTGGAAGGTGTGTGTCCAAGTATATCTGGCGTAGAAGGAACACTGCATTTCAGAAAAAGAACATTATACCAACAGTAAAATATGGTGGTGGTAGTGTGATGGTCTGGGGCTGTTTTGCTGCTTCAGGACCTGGAAGACTTGCCGTGATAAAAGGAACTATGAATTCTGCTGTCTACCAAGAGATCCTGAAGGAGAATGTCCGACCATCTGTTCGTGTACTCAAGCGGAAACGAACTTGGGTTCTGCAGCAGGACAATGATCCTAAACACACCAGCAAGTCCACCACCGAATGGCTGAAGAAAAACAAAATGAAGACTTTGGAGTGGCCTAGCCAAAGTCCTGACCTGAATCCTATTGAGATGTTGTGGTATGACCTTAAAAAGGCCGTTCATGCTCGAAAACCCTCTAATGTAACTGAATTAGGACAATTCTGCAAAGATGAGTGGGCCAAAATTCCTCCAGGACGCTGTAAAAGCCTCATTGCACGTTATCGCAAACGCTTGGTTGCAGTTGTTGCTGCTAAGGGTGGCCCAACCAGTTATTAGGTTTAGGGGGCAATCACTTTTTCACACAGGGCCATGATGGTTTGGATTTTTTTTCACCTTTAATAATAAACACCTTCATTTACAAATTGCATTTTGTGTTTACTTGTGTTGTCCTTGACTATTGTTTAAATTGGTTTGATGTTCCGAAACACTTAAGTGTGACAAACATGCAAAGGAACAGGAAATGAGGAAGGGGGCAAACACTTTTTCACACCACTGTAGCTGCGATATGCCATAAAAATATCCCCTACTTTACACACCATTACTTTAATCTTGATGTAATTTAGCTGTGTTTTCCAAAATTCTTGTACATCAAATTAAATTTTTTCTCAATAAAATTTTGAAACTGGGAAAAAAAAAATATCCCCTACTTTGTAGACGCGATAACTTTTGCGCAAACCAATCAATATACCCTAAGTGGGTATATACAGCAGAATACATATTGTCCTAAATTTATGAAGAAATTAGATTTTTTTACATTTTCTTTATTGGATATGTTTTATAGCAGAAAGTAACAAATATTGGGGTTTTTTTTCCAAATTTTCGCAATTTTTTTGTTTATAGCGAAAAAAAAAAAAAAAAATGCAGAGGTGATCAAATACCACCAAAGATGTCTATTTGTGGGGAAAAAAAATGTACAACGTCGCTCGACCACGCAATTGTCAGGGTGCTTTCACACTGGGGCGTTTTTCAGGAGCTACAGCGCTAAAAATAGTGCCTGTGTAGCTCCTGAAAAAAGCGGGTCCTTTCACATCGGAGGGCTTTCACACTGGAGCGGTGCGCTAGCAGGATGGTAAAAAAAAGTCCTGCTAGCAGCATATTTGGAGCGGTGAAGGAGCCGTGTATTCACCGCTCCTATACCGCTCCTACCCATTGAAATCAATGGGACACCGCGGCAATACCGCCGGCAAAGCGCCACTGCAGCGGCGCTTTGCGGGGGATTTTAACCCTTTTTCGGCCGCTAGCAGGGGTTAAAACCACCCCGCTAGCGGCCGCATACCGCGGCTAAAACAACGGTAAAGCAGCGCTAAATATAGCGCTGCTTTACCGCCGCCGCCCGCACCGCCCCAGTGTGAAGCCGGCCTTAAAGTAACGCAGTGCCGTATCGCAAAAAATGGCCTGGTCAGGGAGGGGGGGTAAATCCTTTCCGGGGCTGAAGTGGTTAACATGATAGATAAACCTAACATGGACTCCAATAAGGTCCAAGCCTCCCTGTCATTAGAGGACGATTGACTCCAACTTCTAAATAAAACCAGAAAAGTCCAGATGGAAGCGATTTTTAAAACAGAAGTAAAGTTGGGACACAAATAACACGGCAATGAATTCTGCCTATCAGCATCCTGCAGTTCCTTGTATATTTATAGGGGAAAAAAAGATTATAATGATAATTATAGGAGGAGAATGCAATCAGAATGGATAATGATAGAGCTTATAAAAATATCTTTCTGTATGAGAAGAATACAAAGAATATAACAGAAACATAATTCCCGGGCACAAGATAGCATTCTTTATTTTACATTTTAGGCAGTTTTTTTTGCACTTTTTTATAGCCAGTTGCTGGGGAAATCAATGAATTTAGATCTTTTGACTTTTTTTTTTTAAAGCGGTATTAACCACTTCAGCCCCGGAAGATTTGGCTGCTGAATGACCCGGTCATTTTTTGTGATTCGGCACTGCGGTCGCTTTAACTGACAATTGCCCGGCCGTGCGACGTTCAGGGGCGGACTGACCATTCGGGCACTCGGGCACTTCCCGAGGGCCCCGGGCCACTAGGGGGCCCCATCAGGGTTGCTAGCCTCAGTAAATCCAGGGACAGTATGTAAAAATCTTTTTTTTTGTTTACATCTGTTTCTGAAATGTCCCTTACCGACATCCCTTTGGTCTAAAAATCCAGAGATTATAGCTGCCCCACCTCTCCAGTACCTTCTCAGCCAATAGAAACATGTCTGTGTATACTGTGTGTACATGTATGTGTATACTGTGTGATTGTATACTGTGTGTGTGTATACTGTGTGATTGTATACTGTGTGTGTATACTGTGTGGCCCCATAATCTCAGATTGCCCGGGGGCCCCATGAGTTGTCAGTCCGCCCCTGGCGACGTTGCACCCAAACAAAATTGACGTCCTTTTTTCCCCACAAAATTTATTTGTTGCGCTATAAACAAAAAAAAGAGCGACAATTTTGATAAAAAAGCTATATTTTTTACTTTTTGCTATAATAAAATAAACCAAAAAATAAACAAAATAAACAAAAAAAAAGAGCGACAATTTTGATAAAAAAGCTATATTTTTTACTTTTTGCTATAATAAAATATCCCCATTTATTTTTTTTAAAAAAAGCTAATTTTTTCTCATACTCTTCTACATATTTTTGGTAAAAAAAATCGCAATAAGTGTATATTGATCGGTTTGTGCAAAAGTTATAGTGTCTACAAAATAGGTGATAGATTTATAGCATTTTTATTGACGACGATCTGTGATTTCTATCGTGACTGTTATGGCGGACACATCGGACACGTTTGACACCATTTTGGGACCATTGTCAGAGCTATAAAAATGCACAGACTGCTGTATAAATGTCACTGGCAGTGAAGGGGTTAACACTAGGGGGTGATCAAGGGGTTAACTGTGCTCCCTGGGAGGTTTTTCTAACTCTAGGGGGAGGGGACTAGAGGAAGTGACGGATTGTGGTTCCTAGCTAATAGGAACACACGATCTGTCACTCCTTTCAGAACAGAACAGGGATTTGTGTGTTTACACACACACTTCTGTGTTCTGTCCCTCTTGCTCGCTTGCTCGCGATCGCTCGTGGCCGCCGGTCGCGATGACCACTTTGGCATGGGCACCCCCGCACTGCAGCGGCGTGTGCGCGTGCCTGCTATCCCGATCCCGCAAGCCGACGTATAGATACTACGGTTCACAGGATCGTGCCAACCTGCCGCAGTAAAATGACGGCGGCTGGTTGGCAAGCGGTTAAACTCAAAACCAAACCATGTAATATATTTCAGCTTACCAGTTATTAGATTTTATTTTCTTTGGCTCCTCCCCCTGTTTTCACCCGGTGATCTGGCCAGTAACACGCCTCCTGTATTAGTGAGACACACCTCTGGAGAAATTAGCACAGGAGGCACAGCATACAGTGGGAGTGTTAAATGAATTAGCAGATTTATATACATTTACAAATTGAAGCCAAACACCAGCTCACACATTATAATCAGTTACAGATGTTGCGCCATAATAACCCCCTGCGGGGCGGCTATGTATTTTCTGGGCTTACTGATTACCTCCTCCTTGTAGCTCGTCGTTCGTTGTCTAGGGGTTCCCAGGGTTAGTACCCAGTAATTTTAGAGACTGACACTCAAAAGTCCTTTTGAGGATTTTTATTTGCAAAAAAACGTTCAAACATAACACAGTCTCTTAGTTGGGAATATGGGTGATAAAGCTCAGGCACTTCAGAACTGCTGACATCAAATGAATGTCTCTTTAGATAGCCCAGAGAGTAGCCACTCGCAACTGGGCACTTCACTGTTGGATAAACTCTTGTCTGTAGATTTAGCAGCCAACAAGTGATTCAAAGCCTAGCAAAGTCTCTGCCACAGACTATGTTGTAACCGAAGGATGGGTTAGGAACTTTTCCTATGGTACCTGAATCTTCCAGGCGTTTCGGCGATACCGTAGGAAATGCGGATTCACTAGTGTCCATACAATCTCAGCTCCCAGGCTCTTACCGAGCAGCCAGATTCTTGGCCCTCCTCTGAAGAGTCCTCCCCTGGTCGATTGTACGAGTTGCTGTGAATGAATGAATGAATAATTTGTATAGCGCTACAATGCGAACTGAATCGCCTCAAGGCACTGTATTAGTGCTTTGTTGTCAAGCTTCTTAGAAGAGGTGGGTCTTGAGTTTTTTCCTGAAGGCCCGATGGTTTTCTTCCATGTGGATGTAGGTTGGTAGAGCGTTCCATAGCCGTGGTCCTTGGACAGCGAATCTCCAATCCTGAGAGCACACCGGGACACTTCAGAATCCTCTTTCAGTTACTGTGCCTCGAACTAGCCAGTTCCGAGGCTCGGGAACGGACGGATCCCCACCCCAGACCATGAGGGCCTCTGGGGCTGGTCAGGGTGACCATGCTTACGGGGGCAGCATACACTCCTGGGTCCGGGACCCCTCACGGGGTTGGTCCGGACCGGAACCAGGAATCAAAGAGCAAGCCGAACAACAACCCTGAACACGTGACTTCAGCATCTTAAATACCCCTTCCCAGAATTCACAGCGGGGCCAGACGCGCCCACTGATTGGCTCCGAGACCAGGCTGTGTTCTCAGCCTGTCCCAGGTGCCTCACTTCACCTATGACCAGGCAGAACTCTTGTACAGCCCAGCCAGACTGATGCCAAAGTAAAAGACCTGTACAATTAACCCCCAGAACTCAGTTACAGTTCTGGAAAAACTAAATTTACAGAATAGCGCACACTTTAGAAAAGTGTCGGCGCTACACAGAAAACTGTTTTTTTTTTCCCTTTTCTAAGGTTTTGCATGAATAAATAGGAGCTGATCATTGAGTTTGTGAAAAGCTATAGACTTGCTGGTCAGATCACCAGATGAAAATAGAACAAAGAAAGTCTAAAAAAAGAAAACGAATGCAGCCATCACATCGAAGAACTGGTAAACTGCAATATAATAAATGTTTGCTTTTGGTTTTAATACCGCTCTAAAGTGATCTTGTCTGAAAGTGTAATGTTGACTTTTTTGTTTTTGTGTATAGACATGTGCAATTCGTTTCGTTTTTTTTTCGTTTTTCGTTTTTTTTCATTATTTTCGTTCCTTCATTATCGTACGAATGAACGAACAATTCGGTAAAAATTTTAACGAATCGTTCAAATCGAACGAATCCGAAAACAACGAAAATCCGAAAAAAAAAACAAATTAGAAACAACGAATCTACGAAAGAAGAAAATCCGAAAAACGAAAACAGGAACAACGAAAATCAAAACGAACGAAAAAATTCGTACATTCCTAACTTTTTTTTTTTCGTTGAATTGGTAATTTTCCGTGTCCCTTACAATGGCGCTGCTTAACGTGCTTCGATTGGGTTCAACGAAAAAATTCGTACATTCGTAATTTTTCTTTTTTTTTCGATTTGTAGTTTTACGTGTCTCTTACAATGGCGCTGCTTAACGTGCTTCGAATGGATTGAACGAAAAAATTCGTACATTCGTAACTTTTTTTTTCGATTCGTAATTTTACGTGTCTCTTAAAATGTAACAATAGCATACACATTACATAACATTATGAATTATGCTCCAATTACGAATCTACGAATGTTACAAATGTTACGAATGTACGAATAAATATGAATGCGTCCGAATTTCGAATAAACGAATAAACAAAAATTAAACTAACGAAAAAACAAATCAATGAAAAAATAACTCTAACGAAAATACGAATCGTTACGAATACGAACACCGACGACTTACGAATGTACAAATCGTTACGAATATGAACACCGACGACTTACGAATGTACAAATCGTTACGAATATGAACACAGACGATGTACGAATTTACGAATCGTTACGAATCAACGGAAACTAAAAAAACGAAACGAAAATAAACACATTTTTTTGTTGTGCACATGTCTAGCGGTGTAAGTATCTGAATTTGACTTGGTATCAGCGCCTCTTACAGGCCCTGTATAGGGGAAAGAGAGAAACAGCCCAGGGAACCAATCAGTTGTGCTGTAGTGCTCACTTTCTAACAAGGATCATCCTGATAGGAGGTAAGAGCAGTGTGACATAAAAATGAGCTCTTATGCCCCGTACACACGGTCGGAAATTCCGACTGTCTGAAGGATGAGCCCGGTGTTCGATTCGAACCCATGTTCGAATCGAGCACCGGGTGTTCGCTCGCTCGGCGAGCCCAGAACTATTGGGACCGCTCGCATCAAATTCGTGTGATGCGAGCGGCCCCGCAATGCATTGCGGCCCGCGCAGTGCAATGCTGGCTGATGATTGGCCAAGCATGCACTGTGACCCCGCATGCTTGGCCAATCACAGCGCCGGCAGCGAGGAGAGCCATAATTGGCTACAGGCAGGATGCCTGTAGCCAATTATAGCTCAGGGGCTTTAATACACGCCCCACGGTATAAGAGGCCGCCGCGGCGGCGGCCTCGCATATTATGTTTCACTCACAGTGTCAGCGTGTCAGTGTGCTGCTGACTGCTGACAACAATATGTTCTTTATTTCTGGGGATATGTGTGTGCATGCTGTTAGAACAGCATTGCAGTATCACATCTGGGGGGTGTCTATAGGTAGCCTGTGAAGGAGGGCAGGTTTCCTGTGCTTAAAACTTTCCCTGCAAAAAAGTGTCATTTTTGCAGGAAAAAAGCTATTTAAAATCACTCGCGGCTAATGAATTGATGGCTCCTGTAACACAGAGAGCTGTCATTCATTAATAAAAAACAAAAAAAAAAGCGTAGGGGTCCCCCCAAATTCAATAACCAGGCCCTTCAGGTCTGGGATGGATATTAAGGGGGATCCCAGCAAAAAAAAAAAAAAAAAAAAAAATGGCGTAGGGTCCCCCTCAAAATCCATACCAGACCCTTGAGGTCTGGTATGGATTTTAAGGGGAACCCTAGCCAAAAAAAATGGCGTGGGGTCCCCCTCAAAATCCATACCAGACCCTTATCCGAGCACGCAACCTGGCAGGCCGCAGGAAAAGAGGGGGGGACGAGAGCGGCCCCCCCTCTCGCCTGAACCGTACCAGGCCACATGCCCTCAACATTGGGAGGATGCTTTGGGGGTCTAAGACCCCAAAAGCACCTTGTCCCCATGTTGATTAGGACAAGGGCCTCTTCCCCACAACCCTGGCCGGTGGTTGTGGGGGTCTGCGGGCGGGGGGCTTATCGGAATCTGGAAGCCCCCTTTAACAAGGGGACCCCCAGATCCCGGCCCCCCCCCTGTGTGAAATGGTAAGGGGGTACAAAAGTACCCCTACCATTTCACCAAAAAAGTGGCAAAAATGGTAAAAAGGACAGGAGACAGTCTTTGACAATTCCTTTATTAAAATCTTCTTTCTTCTTTCTTCATCCTTCGGTTTCTTCATCTTCTCCTTCCTTCATCTTCTTCCATCTTCTTCTTCCATTTTCTTCTTCCTCCGATCCGCTTCTTCTTGCGCTGGTCTTCTCGTCCTTCTCGTCCGGCATCTTCTTCCGTCGGCGTCGGCGTCGGTGTCTCTGTCTCTTCTTGGGCCGCTCCGCGCAATGGGAGGCTCCCGCTGTGTGAGGCTCCGCTCCGTCTGACAGGTCTTTTATAATGGAGGGCACCTGGTGACCCCGCCCCCTCTGACGCACAGGGACGTCATGGGGAATTCCATGATGGCTTTCCCCATGATGTCAGAGGGGGGCGGGGTCACCAGGTGCCCTCCGTTTTAAAAGACCTGTCAGATGGAGCGGAGCCTCACACAGCGGGAGCCTCCCATTGCGCGGAGCGGCCCAAGAAGACACCGACACCGACGCCGACGCCGACGGAAGAAGATGCCGGACGAGAAGGACGAGAAGACCAGCGCAAGAAGAAGCGGATCGGAGGAAGAAGAAAATGGAAGAAGAAGATGGAAGAAGATGAAGGAAGGAGAAGATGAAGAATCCGAAGGATGAAGAAAGAAGAAAGAAGATTTTAATAAAGGAATTGTCAAAGACTGTCTCCTGTCCTTTTTACCATTTTTGCCACTTTTTTGGTGAAATGGTAGGGGTACTTTTGTACCCCCTTACCATTTCACACAGGGGGGGGCCGGGATCTGGGGGTCCCCTTGTTAAAGGGGGCTTCCAGATTCCGATAAGCCCCCCGCCCGCAGACCCCCACAACCACCGGCCAGGGTTGTGGGGAAGAGGCCCTTGTCCTAATCAACATGGGGACAAGGTGCTTTTGGGGTCTTAGACCCCCAAAGCATCCTCCCAATGTTGAGGGCATGTGGCCTGGTACGGTTCAGGCGAGAGGGGGGGCCGCTCTCGTCCCCCCCTCTTTTCCTGCGGCCTGCCAGGTTGCGTGCTCGGATAAGGGTCTGGTATGGATTTTGAGGGGGACCCCACGCCATTTTTTTTGGCTAGGGTTCCCCTTAAAATCCATACCAGACCTCAAGGGTCTGGTATGGATTTTGAGGGGGACCCTACGCCATTTTTTTTTTTTTTTTTTTGGCTGGGATCCCCCTTAATATCCATCCCAGACCTGAAGGGCCTGGTTATTGTATTTTGGGGGACCCCTACGCTTTTTTTTTTTTCATTTTTTTTTTTTTTTTATCAATGACTTTTTTTTATGAATGAGTTTCAATGAATCACTGTTCTCTGTGTTACGGGAGCCGTGAATTAACATTAGCCGCGAGTGATTTTAAATAGCTTTTTTTACTTTCAAAAATGACACTTTGCGCAGAGACAGTTCTAAACACGGGAAACATGCGCCCCTTTACAGGCATACTATAGACACCCCCCAGGTACGAAATTTAAAGGAATATTACACTTTTATTGTTTCAATTTAAGCATTATTAAAATCACTGCTCCTGAAAAAACGGCCGTTTTTAAAAAAAAATAGATACATGTCCCCTGGGGCAGGACCCGGGTTTTTTATGCATTGATACATGTCCCCTAGGGGGGCAGGACCCAGGTCCCCAAACACTTTTTATGACATTAACATGCATATTAGCCTTTAAAATGAGCACGTTTTTTAATTTCGAACGTTCGCATCCATTATAACTAATATAGGGTTTTCTAAAGCTCGCACGGACTTTAGGTCCGTGCGCGCTGGGTTCTGGTGCGAGCCGAACGTGGGGGGGTGTTCGGCTCATCCCTAAGGAAGAGCCGTTGATCGGCTTTTCCTCACTCGCGTCTGTCAGACACAAGTAGAGGAGAGCCAATCGGCTGCTCCTCTGACAGGGGGGGTCTGTGCTGATTATTTATCCAGGACCACCAGGGATTGGCACCACCCTGGACCACCAGGTATGCCACACTAGATCACCAGGAAAATGCCAATCAGTGCCCAGGCAACTGCCAATTAGTGCCCATCCCCAATGCCTGCCAGTGCCATCAGTGAAGCTTATCAATGCCATCTATCAGTGCCGCATATCAGTGCCCATCAGTGCGACGTATCAGTGCCCATCAGTGCCCAGCAGTGAAGCCTATCAGTGCCCATCAGTGCCCAGCAGTGCTGCCTATCAGTGCCACCATAAGTACCCATCAATGCAGCCTTTCAGTGCCCAGTGTTGCATATCAGTGCCCACCAGTGCCACCCATGAGTGCCCATCAATGCCGCCTAACAATGCCCATCAGTGCTGCATATCAGTGACACCCATCAGTGCCGCTTACCAGTGCCGCCTATCAGTGCCTCCAAAAAGTATTCATACCCCTTGAAAAAATTTTTTTTTTTTTCCACATTTTTTCATGTTACAAAAAAAATATAAATGTATTTTATTGGGATTTTATGTAATAGACCAACACAAAGTGGCACCATAATTGTGAAGTGGAAGGAAAATGATAAATGGTTTTCAACATTTTTTACAAATAAATATGTGAAAAGTGTGGTGTACATTTGTATTCAGCCCCCCGGAGTCAATACTTTGTAGAAACTCCTTTTGCTGCAATTACAGCTGCAAGTCTTTTTGGGGATGTCTCTACCAGCTTTGCACATCTATAGAGGGACATTTTTGTCCATTGTTCTTTGCAAAATATCTAAAGCTCTGTCAGATTGGATGGAGAGCGTCTGTGAACAGCAATTTTCAAGTCTTGCCACAGATTTCAATTGGATTTAGGTCTGGACTGTGACTGGGCCATTCTAACACATGAATATGCTTTGATCTAAACCATTCCATTGTAGCTCTGGCTGTATGTTTAGGGTAGTTGTCCTGCTGGAAGGTGAACCTCCGCCCAGTCTCAAGTCTTTTGCAGATTCTAACAGGTTTTCTTCTAAGATTGCCCTGTATTTGGCTCCATCCATCTTCCCATCAACTCTGACCAGCTTCCCTGTCCCTGGTGACGAAAAGCATCCCCACAACATGATGCTGCCACCACCATGTTTCACGGTGGGGATGGTGTGTTCGGGGTGATGTGCAGTGTTAGTTTTCCTCCACACATAGCGTTTTGCTTTTAGGCCAGAAAGTTACATTTTGGTCTCATCTGACCAGAGCACCTTCTTCCACATATTTGCTGTGTCCCCCACATGGCTTCTCGCAAACTGCAAACAGGACTTCTTATGGCTTTCTTTCAACAATGTCTTTCTTCTTGCCACTCTTCCATAAAGGCCATATTTGTGGAGAGCACGACTAATAGTTGTCCTGTGGACAGATTCTCCCACCTGAGCTGTGGATCTCTGCAGCTCCTCCAGAGTTCCCATGGACCTATTGGCTGTTTCTCTGATGAATGCTCTCCTTGCCCGGCCGGTTAGTTTAGGTGGACGGCCATGTCTTGGTAGGTTTGCAGTTGTGCCATACTCTTTCCATTTTGGGATGATGGATTGAACAGAGCTCCGTGAGATGGTCAAAGCTTGGGATATTTTTTTATAACCTAACCCTGTTTTATAGTTCTCCACAACTTTATCCCTGACCTGTCTGGTGTGTTCCTGGGCCTTCATGCTGCTGTTTGTTCACTAAGGTTCTCTAACAAACCTCTGAGGGCTTCTCTGAACAGCTGTATTTATACGGAGATTAAATTACTCACAGGTGGACTCTATTTACTAATTAGGTGACTTCTGAAGGCAATTGGTTTCATTCGATTTTAGTTAGGGGTATCAGAGTAAAGGGGGCTGAATAGAAAATTCACACCACACTTTTTACTCATTTATTTGTAAAAAATGTTGAAAACCATTTCTCATTTTCCATCCACTTCACAATTATGTGCCACTTTGTGTTGGTCTATCACATAAAATCTCAATAAAAAAATGTTGAAAACCATTTCTCATTTTCCATCCACTTCACAATTATGTGCCACTTTGTGTTGGTCTATCACATAAAATCTCAATAAAATACATTTACGTTTTTGGTTGTAACATGACAAAATGTGGAAAATTTCAAGGGGTATGAATACTTTTTCAAGGCGCTGCAGAGATCCACAGCTCAGGTGGGAGAATCTGCCACAGGACAACTATTAGTTGTGCTCTCCACAAATCTGACCTTTATGGAAGAGTGACAAGAAGAAAGACATTATTGAAAGAAAGCCTTTAAAGGTACAACCCCCATTTAAAATGCGCAAAGTCATAATGTTGGTAGATAAAAGCCTGTTGGTATGTAGACCTAATAGAAAAAGTAATTATATGGTGCACGTCGTAAGCCTGATGCGTTTTGTGTATCAAACACTCTTCAGGGGCAGTTTTGCACCAAAGTCTAAAGCCCCGTACACACGGTCGAAATTCCGACCACAAAATCCGTCGTATTTTTTCCAACGGATTTTGTCCGACACTGGTGTTGCATACACACGGTCGGACAAAGTTGTCGGAAAATTCGATCATTCGGAACATGGTGACGTTCGTTGCGTATGACGGAACTACGTAGAGGCTAGTAGCCAATAGATTTGGTCTCGTAATTTGATCTGAGCATGCGTGGCACTTTGTCCGTCGGAAATTCTCTACACACGATCGGAAAAAGTCCGATCGGATTTTGTTGTCGGAAAATTTGAGAGCAGGATCTCAAAAAGTCCAATGGAGCCCACACACGGGCGGATTTTCCGACAACATGGTCCGATCGGACATTTTCCATCGGAAAATCCGACCGTGTGTACGGGGCATAAGAAAGGAAAAAAAGGGGGTCAAATAAGTAAAAAATTCCATGTGCATTGTAGGAAGAGAGGTATGCATATAGGGGAGGCAAAAGGGCCACTGATCCCAAATGGATACTCACATGCCAAAGGAGTGCGAACTCCGTGAGGTCCGTAGTCACAGGCCATCAACTGAGTCAGGTCCGGGAGCTGAGGGAGGAGCTCAAGAAGGGGGGGGGGAGGCCAGGCGCACACAAAAGTCCCCATTATATAGTAAGTCCACACTGGTATTGAAGGGGGATAATAGTTCTGTAGTAATAAAAGTAATATATATATATATATATATATATATATATATATATAATATATATATATAAGGTATAGCCCCAGACTGGCCAGAGCCCCAAATTGCAGATATATACATAAGTAACCATGTGGTAATCCCCTTACCTATAGATAGTGGGTAATAACCAAACATATCATGCCCAGTGATAGACGTGCTCCCCAAAAACAGGCTAGCACAGAAGTGAGGACCTTATATGCAGCTAGCCACCCCCCCACGAAACAGAAACTAGACATGTGCACAATAGAAAAATTGTTTATTTTCGTTTCGTTTCTGTTCGTTTCCGTTGATTCGTAACGATTCGTAAATTCGTAAGTCGTCGGTGTTCGTATTCGTAACGATTCGTATTTTCGTAAGAGTTATTTTTTCGTTGATTCGTTTCATTTTCGTTTATTCGAAATTCGGACGCATTCGTATTTTCGTAGATTTAGTTACATTCGTACTTTCGTTAGATTGATTTATTCGTACTTTCGTAACATTGTTTTCATAGATTCGTAATCGGAGCATAATTCATAATTTTATGTAATGCTATTATTACATTGTAAGAGACACGGAAAATTACGAATCGAAAAAAAAAAGTTACGAATGTACGAATTTTTTCGTTCAATCTATTCGAAGCACGTTAAGCAGCGCCATTGTAAGAGACACGGAAAATTACGAATCGAAAAAAAAAAAAAAAAGTTACGAATGTACAAATTTTTTCGTTCAATCCATTCGAAGCACGTTAAGCAGCGCCATTGTAAGGGACACGGAAAATGACCAATTCAACAAAAAAATAAAATTACAAATGTACGAATTTTTTTGTTTTTCGGATTTTCTTCATTTGTAGTTTTGTTGTTTCTAATTTGTTTATTTTGGATTTTCGTTGTTTTTCATATTCGTTCGATTCGAACATTCGTTATTTGTTAAAAAAATTCATTCATTCGTTCATTCGTACGATAACGAATGAACGAATATAACGAATTTTAACGGAAAACGAAAAAAACGAAACAAATTGCACATGTCTAACAGAAACTCCCCCCAGCGTCAAACAGTGCAGACACTATGGCGAACGGAGGCCTGCGCGTCGGAATTGCTACAGACTAATGCATTTTCGGATAGGAACTTTTTTAGACGGAAAAATAGAGAACCTGCTCTCAATCTTTTGCTGGCTGGAATTCTGACAGCAAAAGTCCGATAGAGCCTACACACGGTTGCATTTTCCGACCAAAAGCTCTCATCAGACTTTTGCTGGCGGGATTTCCGCTCGTGTGTGTGGGGCATTTGTGTTCAGTTTACAGTACTATACAATATGTGACTTGAGCTATTGTTGTGAATGTTACCAGAAAGAAAATGTAGTTGTGCCTTTCCCATTTTGATACGCCGGCTGTTCCGTGTTCCTCTCGTGGTATTTCAATGAGTAGGTGCACAGTGACAGCATGCCAGCTGCTTGCAGAGAGCTAATTCTTTTACTGAAGTTACAAGCGGACAGACTGGAAGTTGCAGAAAATAACATTAACATTGACTCCAATGCAGTTTGCCAAAATGGTGAAATTTCAACTAATCTCTGATATGTTAACCTCTTGCTTACTGGGCACTTACACCCCCCTCCTGCCCAGACCAATTTTCAGCTTTCAGCGCTGACACACTTTGAATGACAAATGCGCGGTCATACAACACTGTACCCAAATTAAATTTTTATCATTTTTTTCCCACAATAGAGCTTTCTTTTTGTGGTTTTTAATCACAGCTGGGTTTTTATTTTTTGCTAAACAAACAAAAAAAGATGGAAAATTTTGAAAAAAAAAATCATGTTTCATAGTTTGTTATAAAATTTTGCAAACAGGTAATTTTTCTCCTTCATTGATATGCGCTGATGAGGCGGCAGTGGTGGGCACTGATAGGCTGCACTGGTTGGCACTGATAGGCTGCACTGGAGGGCACTGATAGGCACAGATAAGGCGGCACTGATAGGCACAGCTAAGGCGGCACTGATAGGCACAGATAAGGCGGCACTGATGGCCACAGATAAGGCGGTACTGATGGGCCCTGATAGGTGTTACTGATAGGTACCACTGATAGATGGCACTGATGGGCACTGGTAGGTGATACTGATGGGCACTGGTAGGTGACACTGATGGGCACTGTTAGGTGACACTGATGGGTGGCACTGTTGATGAGGCACTGATGGGTGGCACTGTGGGCACTGGTAGGTGGCACTGGTGGGCACTGGTAAGCGGCACTGTTGTGTACTGCTAGGTGGCACTAGCAGGTGGCACAGGTGGGCACAGATCAGCTGGCGGCAGCTCTCCTTGATCGGGACCGATGTCCCTCTCACAGCCGCCGGTGATCGGCTTTTTTTTTTCTCCTTGCGCGATTACCGGCTCTGTTTACATCTCATGATCAGCTGTCATTGGCTGACAGCTAATCATGTGGTAAGGGGCCGGGATTGACCCCTTACTCCGATCTGTGATCAGCCGAGTCTCATAGATTTGCTGATCACAGAGCGCGTCGCGCGTGCCCTGCAGGGGGGGCGCGCAGGCCGCTCGGGCATGGGAGGACGTCAATAGACGTCCCCCCCGGCAAAGTAGGTCCGCGCTGTAGCTGTCATTCAGCTATAGCGGATCTGAAGCAGTTAATACTTGTAAGTCTATAGCAATGAATGGAATAGCAGAAGGCATGCGTGGACTGGCATCAATTTTTTTGACAAGCAATTGGAGAATCTAGTGAGTGATAGGTCTCTGGATTGGGGACAAATGTGTGTAAGACTCGGAGTGGGGATGTCCTGATACTTTACACTTTAACCCTTTCATGCCTAAGCCTATTTCTGACATTTGATTCTTTACAAGTTAAAATCCGTATTGTTTTGCTCGAAAATTACTTAGAACCCCCAAACATTATGTATATAATAAAACAAAAATTATTAAAAGGCAGCAGCTACAAATACTGCAGCTGCTGACTTTTAATAAATGGACACTTACCTGTCCTAGGGTCCAGCAATGTCGGCAGCCGAAGCCGAGCAATCGCTCGGTTCTCGGCTGCTGCCGCCGCCATTCTCATTGAGGGAATCAGGAAGTTAAGCGTTGCGGCTTCACTTCCCGGTTCCCTACTGTGCATGTGCGAGTCACGCTGCTCGTCATAAGTGGTCCCGCTATCTCCTGGAACCTGTGTGTGCCGGACCACGGGAGGGTTGGGGGAAGGGGTGTGACTCCCGCAGGAGTCTATTCCCGGACGTGGGTGCAGACACCTGTATTATACAGGTATCTGCACCCCCCCTCCCCCGAAAGGTGCCAATTGTGGCACCGGAGGGGGGGAATCAGATGAGCGGAAGTTCCACTTTTGGGTGGAACTCCACTTTAAGGTGTCCAGGTTGGGGCAGAAAAATACCCGAGCCTGAGAGGAAGTCCACATGGGACGAGAGAAGGTAGGAAGCTGTAGATAGAGTCTAGGAGGGACAAGCGCAGCTAGCGAGCTGCAAAGAAAGATGCAGAGCTAAAGTATAGCGTCTGAATAACCCTGGGATGTGTTTGATGGTTAGGAAGACCAAAAGGTGTTTGATGATCAGGAAGAACCTGTAGAGGTACTTAGAAGTAGAAAGTACTTAGAAGTAAAACTGCTTCAAGAGAGCCGGGAGGCTGAATGTTATGTATTTGCATGGATGGTGAGAACCCCCTGTGTGGGAAGAGCAATCTGTATAAACTTTGGCTTGATTTTAAATAAAAGTGGGCTGCCTTGCTCTAAAATACAGTTTTATGCCCCGTACACACGGTCGGATTTTCCGACGGAAAATGTCCTATCGGACAATGTTGTCGGAAATTCCGACCGTATGTAGGCTCCATCGGACTTTTTCCGTCAGATTTTCCGACGGACAAAGTTTTATCTCCTGCTCTCAAATTTTACGACAACAAAGTCCTATCGGACTTTTTCCGATCGCGTGTAGCGAATTCCGACGGACAAAGTGCCACGCATGCTCAGATCACATTACAAGACCAAAGCTATTGGCTACTAGCCTCTACGTAGTCCCGTCGTACGCAACGAACGTCACCACTTCAGGATGATCGGATTTTCCGACAACTTTGTCCGACCGTGTGTATGCAACACCAGTGTCGGACAAAATCCGTTGGAAAAAATCAGACGGATTTTGTGGTCGGAATTTCCGACCGTGTGTACGGGCCATTAGACTGGTGCAACTCATTGTAAACACACCTGCTGCTTGACTTTAATCACCCCAATCTTACAGGTGACATTGAGAGTTTATGCTTTGACAAAGTGTAAATCAGTAATTTTAGGGTTAAATCAATTTTTGACACAATCATTCCATTGACCCCTAACTGTGAGGTTTCCCGTCAGATACAAGACCCAGCCAGTGACTCATTCCAAAAGTCTCCACCTGCTACTGAAATCTAAAATTTGAGTGGACTGACCCTTTAACTTTCCTGGCTGCTTTTTAATCACAGTCCTCCTAATGATCAATTAGAGCGAACGTCTGAGAAGCTGTAAGGTTATATCCCCTCTAGCTGTGTTCCCGTACAGCTATTACGACCGTCTATTCCAGCGAGTCTGTTAAACGTCGGGTGGCCTACAAGCATCCATAATTTAAGACATTATTTTTAGTTCACGGTATTAAAAAGAAAGCATGTGAGCCTTGGCTGGAAAAATAATGAGAAGGAACCAGGAATATCTGCTTGACAACCTTCTTTTAAGTCAAAGTTAGTGTGGATTGTAGGAGGATGATATGTGCCAGGTGGGTTTCAGGAGCAACAAGATGGTTGGGGAGTGATTTAATGCTGAAGCCAAGTTTTATTTCGGGAGATGTGCCAGGTCTCTGAGAAAGGATTCTGTTCAGTGTTGTTCTGGCAAAAGGAGACAGCTTAGCACTCTTCCCATCTTTAGGAGTGACAGTTCTCTTGATTATTCCGATAGAGAAATGCAGAAGGCCGTATACATTCAATGCCAAGGCTCCCTTGAGTCTATTTTGGCCTCAATAAAGAAAAAACTGTTCGCTTTTAGAATCCTGAATGTTTCCTGGCACACCATGCCTCGTAATTAATTCAGTGATCTGGGCTTAATTTAAGTAAATCATATTAGGCAGATTATACTTTTTTTGTTCTGTACTTCTCATAATAGTTTGATACTAAAATGTTGGTGTCCCAAAAAAATTAGCTTTAATAATTTTCATGCTAAATTCTCGTTTTTAAAAAGTGTATATTTATCGGCGTATAACACGCACCCGAAGTTTAGTAGGGCATTTTAAGGAAAAAAAGTTTTAGGAGGGAAGTTTAGGAAAAAAAAACACTTACATTTAAGCGTCATTTGCAGCTTGCCCAGCGTCATTTGCAGCTTTGCCCAGTGTGATTTGCAACTTGCCCAGTGTGATTTTCAGCTTGTCAGCGTCATTTGCAGCTTGCCAGTGTGATTTGCAGCTTTGCCCAGTGTGTTTTGCAGCTTGCCCAGTGTGTTTTGCAGCTTTGCCCAGTGCGATTTGCAGCTTTGCCCAGTGTGTTTTGCAGCTTGCCCAGTGTGTTTTGCAGCTTGCCCAGTGTGTTTTGCAGCTTTCCCAGTGTGTTTTGCAGCTTGCCCAGTGTGTTTTGCAGCTTGCCCAGTGTGTTTTGCAGCTTTGCCCAGTGTGATTTGCAGCTTTTCCCAGTGTGTTTTGCAGCTTGCCCAGTGTGTTTTGCAGCTTGCCCAGTGTGTTTTGCAGCTTGCCAGTGTGTTTTGCAGCTTGCCCAGTGTGTTTTGCAGCTTTGCCCAGTGTGATTTGCAGCTTTTCCCAGTGTGTTTTGCAGCTTGCCCAGTGTGTTTTGCAGCTTGCCCAGTGTGTTTTGCAGCTTGCCCAGTGTGTTTTGCAGCTTGCCCAGTGTGTTTTGCAGCTTGTCAGTGTCATTTGCAGGTTACCCACATTTAAATTTGCCGCCTAGAAAGAACGCGGCGTGGGAAAAGACCGAGCAGCGCCGGAAAAACCCGAGCCGTCTGTTCGGCTCGGCTCGCAGTCCCGCCTGTTACGCCGAGCGCTCCGGGTGTCCCCTCCATCCCGGAGCGCTCACGGCGCCCGTTGTCCTGCAGCGCCTCGGTCAGCTCGTCTGACAGCAGGCGCTGCTCTGCCGATGGGATGCGATCCTCGCGGCGGCCTCCGTCCGCCCGGGGATCGCATCTCTCTCTCCTCACCTTCCCCCGCCTGTGTCTCCCTGCGCGCGCGTCCCCGCTCCCCAGGCGCGCGCGCGCTACTCGGCTGGTTCTTAAAGGGCCAGCGCACAAGTAATTGGTGCCTGGCCCAAATTAATGTTACACCCAAAACACTTATAAACCCACTTCCCCTTCCTGTCCTGGCCGGATCTTGAGTTGCCTTTAGTGCCCAGTGAAAGCGTTGTGTGTTTTGCTCCTACTGTGTATCCGGACCTTTGCTGTTGCCCCCGACTACGAACCTTTGCCACCTGCCTTGACCCTTTGCTACGTTTGACCTTGCCTCTGCCTAATCCTTGTGTACCGCGCCTGTCTCAGCTGTCTGTGGGGTCGAGTTGCTATTGGAAGACACGACCTGGTTGCTACCGCCGCTACAAGTCCATCCCGCCTTGCGGCGGGCTCTGGTGAAAACCAGTAGCAACATTAGAACCGGTCCTCCAATACAACCCGTGCTATCGCCCCATTGGCATAGGGGATCCACCTCCTGTTCCCCGCCGTACCCGGAACGTGACACCGCCTCCCTGCTGTTTCAGAAGTGAGCGCAGGGAGGCGGGACTGCGAGCGGCGCCGGAAAAACCCGTGCCGGCTCGGCTCGCAGTCCCGCCTCCCTGCTGTTTCGGAAGCGAGCGCAGGGAGGCGGGACTGCGAGCGGAGCCGAACAGACAGATCTTTTTTGGCGGCGCTCGTTTTTTATTGACGGCGGTCGCTGTTTTTCGGCGCCGTTTGATTTTTTTTTTTGCACTTTTTTTTGGGGATCGGCGTATAACACGCACCCACGACTTTCCCCGTGAGTGTTATACGCCGATAAATACGGTATATATATATATATATATATATATATATATATATATATATATACACAACGGGTAAAATAGGTATTGACCACATCACCCTTTTTCTAGGTAAATATATTTCTAAAGGTGCTATTGAATTGAAATTCAACTCATGCAATCCATACATACAACATGGCATTGGTTACAGAAGGATTTCCAACGAATAATTCTGAATGTTCCAATGAGCAGTGTTGGGGCCATAATCCGAAAGTGGAAAGAACATAATTTCACCATAAACGGGCCATTACCAAGTGCACTTCACAAGATCTCTGACAGAGGAGTGAAAATAATTATCAGAAGAGTTGTTCAAGAGCCAAGGGTCACTTGTGGAGAGCTTCAGAAAGACCTGGCATTAGCAGGTGCATTAGCAGGTACAGCAGAAAACAATAAGTAATGCACTCAATCGCCATGGCATGTACGCACGCTCACCACGCAAGACTCCATTGCTCAAGAAAAATTATGTTGAAGCTCGCTTAAAGTTTGCTGCACAGCATATTGACAAGCCTGTGAAATACTGGGAGAATATAGTCTGGTCAGATAAGACCAAATTTGAATTCTTTGGATGCCCTAATACACACTAAGTTTGGAGGTCAAATGGCACCCCCAAAACACCACCATACCAACGGTGAAGTTTGGAGGTGGGAACATCATGGTGTCGGGGTGTTTTTCAGCATACGGTACTGGCAAACATCATATCGTTGAAGGAAAAATGTACCAAGACATTCTTGATAAAAATCTGCTGCCATCTACCAGGATGATGAAGATGAAACGAGGGTAGGCATTTCAGAAAGACAATGATCCCAAACACAAAGCCAAGGAAACTCTCCATTGGTTTCAAAGAAAGAAAATAAAGCTGCTAGAATGGCCCAGCCAATCACCCGACTTCCATCCATTAGAAAATCTATAGAAAAAGAACTAAAGATCAGAGTTCATAGAAGAGGCCCATGGAACCTTCAATATCTGAAGACGGTTTGTGTGAAAGAATGGGCCAAAAATCACACCTGAGCAATGCATCTGACTAGTTTCTCCATACAGGAGGCGTCTTGAAAGCTGTCATCACCAACAAAGGATTTTGTACCAAGTATTAAAGAAATTCAGTTAGCGTGTTCAATACTTTTTCCTTATTCCATTCCATTTTACTACACATAATTTCTGAATGTATTTGTTTTGGTTCTTTGTATGTATGGATTGCATGGGTTGTTACCGACATGTGGTGAAAATTTCAGGGCAATAGCACTTTTAGCTAGATTTACCTAGAAAACCCCTAAAAAGAAGATAATAATACAATAATTACAGCGTTCGCAAAAGTAATGGAAAAAAAAGGTACAATTGTCACTGCCAGCCCCTCTACTAGAGGCTGGCATAGCACACTATGTAAGTAGTTTTCAAAAACGACCATTCAAAATACCGACTTTTAGCTGTCTTCATTCTGGTCACGTGACTGCGAGGAGACGAGTGGCCACGTGCTCTCCTCGGCTGACATCAGAGGGAGATCATGGCTCCTCCCATAGAAGACATCCATCGGAGCTGTAAAGTGGCTGCGAGTCATGTGACCGGCCTGAAGATAGCTCAAATTCGGTATTTAGAATGCTCGTTTTTGAAAGATACTTACATAGTGTGCTATGCCAGCCCCTCTAATAGAGGGGCTGGCATAGTCTTTCACTCCATGATGTGGCACACACCCCTCCTGTCCCCATGCACTGGATGTAATGGGGGTTCCACCAAAACTTCCTGTTTCGGTGGAACGCACGGTCGATGCAGCGCTTCCTGGATTTTACGCATTGTTACATGCTTATTTTACTTCTCTGTCCTGTAAGTACCAACCTGTTTTTTGCGCAATAAACGCCAACCTACTGTGCTTCACTAAACCGGAAGTGACTTAATTTGGACTCAGCGCCAGAAATTCCGTCAATGCGTTTCGCCCTCCCAAAAGGCGTCATTAAGGACACCAACCTACTGTGCGTCACTATTAGTTCCTTCTTTTTATTTTTGGTGCATGAGCTCTATTGGACCTTCTGTGAGTCGCCATTCCTCACCAGCTTTACAGCTCGTATGACCCCTAGACTGAAAAGCTAGGGGTCAGTTTCATCTGGTGAGTGGGGAAACAGGAGGGATGTGTGCCACATCACGGAGTGGAAGTTTGGAGCACTGCTGCACTTTATAAGGATTGAAGCACCTAAAGTGGTGTTTACCCCCAAAAATAAAAAAATGATTAAAATTCCTAAAAAAAAAAACATTTGAAAAAAAAAAATGTTTAACTCGCCTCTAAATGCCTGTTGCTAGGGGGTCCCTCTTAGTCTGCCTCCTTCAGTGCCTGGGCTGGTGATATCACTTTCCCTCAGTGCAGGAAGGGCTCAGCTCTGCCCCCTCCCTCCTGTTAGTCATCTGGGACACGTGACAGGTCCCAGATGACTGCGCGGCCAATCACGGCGCACGGCACTGCTTGCGCGTGACGAACGGAGCTTCGACCCCCTCCCGCATCGCTGGACCCTGGGACAGGTAAGTGTCCGATTATTAAAGAGGAAGTAAAGCCTCCTCGGAAAAAAAGAAAAAAGGGAACCTGCAAGGCAAAGGCATAATGAGCTAGTATGCATAGCATACTAGCTCATTATGAATAACTTACCTGAGAACGAAGCCCCGAAGCGACCCTCGTCCACGTCCTCCACTGCCGCCATCACTCCCGGAGTGACTTACGGGTCTCGTTGCTCCATCGCTGTCATTCGCTGGAGTCGCGATGACGTCACTCCCATGCATGTGCACGAGAGCGGCATATCACCGCGATCTCCTGGCAGGTTTAGGAGATATTTATTGGACCTACAGGTAAGCCTTAATCTAGGCTTACCTGTAGGTCAAAGTAGTTTGTAAGGGTTTACAACCACTTTAAAAGTAAGCAGCTGCAGTATTTGTAGCTGCTGACTTTTAATTTTTTTTTTCAAATGGAAACTCCTCTTTAAGCACCTTTATTTGGGACGTGTTGCATTATTTCAATATGATTATTTGATTGATGTTTTTTTTATTTTACTGTTATTTTTGGAAGTTTTTTCAATAGAATGATCCTTGCACTTTTGGAAGCACTGTAATTATTGTATTATATTCATTCAAGTGTACAGCTCTTTGTGTACAGCAGCTGCAATTATTATTATATCTGTTATTTAAATTTGTTCCACTTGTTTCACTTTCAGCACAAGTATATATAATTTTTCACTTAAAAAGAAGATATTTTCGAGTCCCTAATGCTCTACAGTTTGAAGCTGGTTCTACCTGTATATGAGTGTAAATTCAATATAGTACAGTATTTTTGGGCCTTCTAGCGAGGGTTTCCATATGTGTCCTGGACAGATTAGTCACTGCAGTATGTGTGGTGTGAGCCAAAAGTAGCGTTGGGACAACTGTACTAAAAGTTAAATAAAAGTAAAATACTTACCTTTCAACTCTGCTACTAAGATCTTTACTGTGTGTACATACTTGAGGACAGAGGCGTAGCTTGAAGCTTGTGGGCCCCGATGCAAAAGCTGACCTGGGCTTCCCCCACACTACCACCCACCACTTCCACCGTGTGTGCAGATACACCCACCCCACGCCAAGATACTCAAAGTGGCTTAAGAGTTTAGAGTTCCCAGAGTTCCTCCTCACCTTAGAGTACATGGATCACCCCTGGAGACTCGGAGGACAGGGATCACCCCTGGAGTATCGGAGGACAGGGATCACCCCTGGAGACTCGGAGGACAGGGATCACCCCTGGAGACTCGGAGGACAGGGATCACCCCTGGAGACTCGGAGGACAGGGATCACCCCTGGAGAATCAGAGGACAGGGATCACCCCTGGAGACTCGGAGGACAGGGATCACCCCTGGAGACTCGGAGGACAGGGATCACCCCTGGAGACTCGGAGGACAGGGATCACCCCTGGAGACTCGGAGGACAGGGATCACCCCTGGAGAATCAGAGGACAGGGACCCCTGGCAGGTCATTTGGCAGAGCTCCTTTCCCATTCCAACACTGTAAACAGCTCCCACTCCACAATACACATGGCTGAAATCACATTACTTTACACACAGTCTATCAGCCTCTCCATTCAGGAAATGTCTCACAGCTTCTCCCCAGCCAATGAGAACAGAGGGGTGTGGACTGTGGAAGGCAAAGTGGAAACCCAGTACTGGAACATGGCTGTGGCGCCCTAGGGCAGATGGGTGCTGGACTTTGTGGAGGATATGATAGTATGACAGGGAGGCTGCAGGGACCCCCTGGAGCTAGGGGCGGGGTTGCGATTGTGACCCCTGCAACCCCTTATGCTACGCCCATGCTTGAGGCTGAACAGGCCTGTACCACAAAGAGGACGCATCTAGTGTCTATTGAGATGGTCATCTGATCACTTCACGGACACTCAAAGATCCATACAGATCCCTCATGAGGGCCCGAGAACACTATCGCATAAAAAGCTTATCCGAATTCTTGTTACAGCAATAAAGGAAGCTTAACTACTTGCCTACCAGGCACGAACACCTCCTTCCTGACCAAGCCATTTTTCAGCTTTCAGCGCTGTCGCATTTTGAATGACAATTGCGTGGTCATGCAACGCTGTACCCAAATAAATTTTTTATCATTTTTTCCCCACAGATAGAGCTTTATTTTGGTGGTATTTGATCACCTCTGCGTTTTTTATTTCTTGCGCTATAAACAAAAGAAGAGGGACAAGTTTGAAAAAACATAATATTTTTTTACTTTTTATTATAATAAATATCCAATTTTTTTTTTTTTTAAACAAATTTTTTCCTCAGTTTAGGCCGATACGTATTCTTCTACATATTTTCTGTAAAAAAAATCGCAATAAGCGTATATTGATTGGTTTGCGCAAAAGTTATAGCGTCTACAAAATAGGGGATAGATTTATAGCATTTTTATTATTATTTTTTTTTTACTAGTAATGGCGGCAATTTACGATTTTTATCGTGACTGCGACATTGCGGCGGACACTTCGGACACTTTTGACACATTTTTGGGACCATTCACATTTATACAGCGATCCGTGCTATAAAAATGCATTGATTACTGTATAAACGTGACTGGCAGGGAAGGGGTTAACACTAGGGGGCGCTGCAGGGGTTAATGTGTACCCTATCTTGGTGATTCTTACTGTGGGGGGAGGGGACTGACTGGGGGAGGGGACCGATCTGTGTCCCTATGTACAAGGGACACACCATCGGTCTCCTCTCCTCTGACAGGACGTGGATCTGTGTGTTTACACACACAGATCCACGTCCTGCTCGATTACCGGGCAATCGCGGGTGCCTGGCGGTCATCGCGACCGCCGGGCACGCGCACCGGGGCCCCAGCTACGCGGCGGGCGCGCGCGCGCGCCCCCCAGTGGCCAAATTGTAGACGACGTCATATGACGGCATCCCGCCACAAGAGCCGCACCGCTCCACCGTCATTTGACAGTGGGCGGTCGGCTAGTGGTTAAAGTGTCCCTAAATCCACATCATAAAAAACTATCAATAAATGGTGCATTACATGCTGTTCATACTCAGTAACTATCAGATTTGTTTTCTGTATTCTGAAAAAATCCTGGTTGATCATGCTGCTCTCTATCTCCCCCTTCTGTCCATGTCCCCAATTCAGCTAGGGATTTTGCAGAGCAGTGTTGACAGGGGGCGGAGCGAAACATGTTGGGGGCATGGCCTGGTCATAGTCCAGGCTGAGGTCGCCACTCCACTCACCCTCTGAATTCCTCAGATGTGTGGCACTAGGGAAGACCCCTTCTCCTTTTGAACCACTACAGGGGCCAGAACAGGCTTCATCCCCTGCCGGCACTCCTGACAGCAGTCGCAGAGTCGCAGTTTGTATATCCCCATGTATAGAGCCTGAGCGGCACACATCCAGAGCAAACCGGTCACAGTTGGCAGCTCTGCGCATGCTCAGTTTTCAGTGAGTTTCTATGCTGAGCATTTCCTCCCTATCACATCTGAGCAGCCCATGTTACTATAGAGTGACACATGTGAATGACAGCCCGCTCCCTCCCTCCTCCTCCATGCCCACTAACCAGCTAAACACAATGGGGTCATATTCAGCAACACCATGTTAATGCCATAAAAATAATAAGGATTAAAAACATAATAAAAGTAATAGAAATGTAAAACAGTTTATTAATATTAACTATTTATATTACTCTGTATTCCAATAGCTGTTTTTTTTTTTTTTTAACATGTGACCAGCAGCTGAGGACTAGAAGCTAGACATGTGCACCGACTGTTCGTTTGTTCGTTCGACAAATTTGTTTGTTTTCGATTCATAAATTTTTTTGCTTTTTTTGGAAATTCGAAAATTCTGAAATTCAGAAATCTGAAAACTCAGATTTTTTTAATTTGCAAATTTGTGAATTTCGAATTTGCGAATTTGTGAATTTTCGAATTTTGGAAATTGGAAATTTCCGAATTTTCAAATTTCCAAATTTTTAAATTTCTGAATTTTTGAATTTCCGAATTTTCGAATTTCCACATTTCGAATTTTCACAGTTCGAAATTTTCACATTTCGAATTTCAGAATTTTCAGAATTCGAAAATTCGGAAATTCAATAATTCGAAAATCCGATAATTAAGAAATTAGAAAGTTTGAAAATTCAGAAATTCGAGAATTCGGAAATTCAAAAATTCAAAAATCTGAAAAAAAGAAAAAATCTGTAAAATTCAAAATAATAACAAACTAATAACTAACTATTAAATTATAGGTATTGGAATTTCCTTTCAAATTTGGCTGTTTGTGAATGTAACAAATACAAATTTATCTGAAGTTACGACTTATCCAAAATAACGAATGCCGCATCTAAACAAATGGAATGGAACAAATTAATAAATTATTTTAAAGGTTTTATTATTATTATTGTTATTTATTATTATTAGATCGTTACGTTTCATTCGTTTAGATATGGCATTTGTTATTTCAGATAATTCGTATTCGTTACGTTCACTAACAGCCAACTTTGAAAGAAAATTCCAATACCTATAATTTAATATTTATTATTGGCTAGTTATTTTTTCAGATTTTCATTCTTATTTTTGAATTTTCATAATTTTTTGAAATATTAATTTTTCAAATTGCCGAATTTCCGAACTTCCAAATTTCCGAAATGTTTGAATTTACGAAATTTCTAATTTCCACATTTCAAATTTCTGAAATTTCTGAAATTTCAAATTTCCGAATTTCTAATTTCTGAAATTTCTAATTTCTGAATTTCGAATTTCCAAAATTTTGAAAATTCGGAAATCTTGAATTTTCGAAAATTCTGAAATTTGAAAATTCTGAAATTTTACATTCGGAAATTTGAAAATTCGGAAATTTGAAAATTCGGAAATTTGAAAATTCGGAAATTAACTAATTTGTCAAAATTCTTTAAAAAACAAATTTGGAACTTAACGAATTGCACATGTCTACTAGAAGCTCCTCCTGCTTAGGTTTCCTTGCAGACAGGCTGGGAAAGATCTGGGTCATGTGACAGCTATATCCATTAGGAAAAAGGTACTTAGATATTTTTTTCTTTTAATTCAAATAATTACAGTGCCATCATCCACATACAGAAATAGATGGGAGAATGTGAGTTGAACAGTGTATGTTTAGTATCACTTTAGAAAAATGTATGTCTCCCCATGCTTGGTTAGCTGCTTTTCCTCTGGCTGTAACAGCCAGGGAATGACAGCTCTGAAAGCCGAAGTGACAAAATCTTTGTTGCTTCCGGGTTCATTCGTCACATGGGGAGATGGAGGAATGGCTGTTAACCTTAGCCCCGGAAGGATTTACCCCCTTCCTAACCAGAGCATTTTTTGCGATTCAGGACTACGTCGCTTTAATGGACAATTGCACGGTCGTGTGACGTGGCTCCCAAACAAAATTGACATCCTTTTTTTCCCACAAATAGAGCTTTCTTTTGGTGGTATATGATCATCTCTGCGTTTTTTTTTATTTTTTGCGCTATAAACAAAAAAGAACGACAAATTTGAAAAAAACACAATATTTTTTACATTTTGCTATAATAAATATCCACCAAAAATATATAAAAAAAACAATTTTTTTCTCAGTTTAGGCCGATACGTATTCTTCTACATATTTTTGGTAAAAAAAAAATCGCAATAAGCGTTTATTGATTGGTTTGTGCAAAAGTTATAGCGTTTACAAAATAGGGGATAGTTTTATGGCATTTTTATTAATAATTTTTTTTTACTTGTAATGGCGGCGATCAGCGATTTTCTTATTGTGACTGTGACATTATGGCGGACACATCGGACATTTTGACACATTTTTGGGACCATTGTCATTTATACAGCAATCAGTGCTATACAAATGCTCTGATTCCTGTGTAAATTACACTGGCAATGAAGGGGTTAACCACTAGGGGCGATCGAGGGGTTAAGTGTGTCCTGGGGGCGTGTTTCTAACTGTGGGGGGCGTGGCTGTGTTTTACACTTCACTGATCTGTGCTCCGATCACAGGGAGCAAAGATCAGTGACACTGTCACTAGGCAGAACGGGGGAGATGCTTGTTTACATTAGCATCGCCTCGTTCTTCCTCTCGACGATCGTGGGTATCCCTGCGGCGATCGAGTCACGGGACCCGCGAACCGACTCACGGAGCACGCCGCGGACGCGCGTGCCCACCGGCCGCCTCTTAAAGGGCAATGTACAGCTACGGAATTCTGCCTGTACGAGCCCTTCTGCCGCAGTATATCTGCGTGAGGCTGTCGGGAAGCGATTAAAAGTCATCTAGGCCACTTATCGTGGTCCCGGGCTCCCTGAATGTGGTGGCAGGAGGGGGAAAATGGCATTTCACACCACTGTAAAAGCTTTACAGCCACCCCTGATTACTTTTATTGTTATTTTTACTATTATTATACAGGATTTATATGGTGCCAACAGCTTGCGTAGCGCTTTACAACATGAAGGCAGTGTTGTAATTATGATGAAGAAATAATAACATTTTATAATCTTCTGGTGGAGATGTTAAAATCGGTTAGGCCTCAAGACAAGATAGATAGACTAAAGGTCTTTGTGAATTCATATGTTTTCCAAGTTTTCAGAGGATCGACCATTTTTAGATTATACAAACCTGGTGTAAACAGATTTGCCTGAAAATAATGTCCCGTTTCACAAAACAAGAAGATATTTACTTGTCTTTGGTGGGTAGGGATGGGCCGAACACCCCCTGTTCGGTTCACAGCAGAACATGCGAACAGGCAAAAAATTTATACGAACACGCGAACGCTGTTAAAGTCTATGTGACACGAACATGAATAATCAAAAGTGCAAATTTTAAAAGCTAATATGCAAATTATTGTCATAAAAAGTGTTTGGGGACCTGGGTCCTGCCCCAGGGGACATGTATCAATGCAAAATGGATATTAAGGGGAACCCCACACCAAAATGTAAAAAATGGCGTGGGGGTCCCCCTCAAAATCCATACCAGACCGTTATCCGAGTACGCAACCTGGCAGGCCACAGGAAAAGAGGGGGGATGATAGAGCGCCCCCCCTCCTGAACCGTACCAGGCCACATGCCCTCAACATGGGGAGGATGTCCCCATGTTGATGGGGAGAAGGGCCTCATCCCCACAACCCTTGCCCAGTGGTTGTGGGGGTATGCGGGCGGGGGCTTATCGGAATCTGGAAGCCCCCTTTAACAAGTGGACCCCAGATCCTGGCCCCCCTTTTGTGAATTGGTAATGGGGTACAAACCCTACCATTTCACAAAAAAAGTGTCAAAAATTTTAAAAAAGACATTAGCCGGTTTTTGACAATTCCTTTATTAATGTCTTCTTCTTTCCCCACTTCTTCTTCCATCTTCTTCTGGCCTTCCTTCGGTTTTCTTCCTCCATCTTATTCTTCCCCGCTTCTTCCTCTGCTTCTTCCTCCGATCCTCTGCTTCTTCCTTCGGTCTTCTCGTCCGCATATTCCTCCGCAGCTTCTTCTTCCCCTCTTCCTTCTCCGGGCGATCCGCATCCATGTGAGGTTCCCGCTGTGTGACGCTTCTGTTGTTCTGACAGTTCTTTTATTACTGAGGGCGGGGCCACCCGGTGATCCCGCCCCCTCTGACGCACAGGGAATTCCCTATGGATTTTCCCTTGGTGTCAGAGGGGGGCAGGGTCACCTCAAATGGTGCAGTCGGTATTATGTTTAAAATACATGTGCTTATAGTCATTCAAATTATATATTATATTCCAGGCTGCAGATACGATTACAATTTTAGTATCTACTGATCTAATGATAATTCTGTTATAAGGTAAAAATATAAAGGTTGGGATTTAGGACTAATTCTAAGTAGAATTGTTTAAGATGCCAATCAGTATTATGAAAGACATATGAATCGTGATTATAACTGTATATGAATTTACACATAGCATGTGTTTTATATATATAGAAACATTTTATGTGATAGTGATTAATCAAAATTATACTGAGCGTATTTTATATTAGACCAATTACCAGAATACTTATATATATATTCTTCTCACCAAAATACAAACAAATACACATTATGACAATAGAACATTTTATTTAAAAGATAGTTCAGAACACATTTTTCTGCTCTCAGACATGCCTAGTGGTTGAAGCTGATATTACCTGAAACTCACTAAAAAGTAAATTATTAGATTTCTTTAACCAATGGAAAAGAAGCCATACCTTTTGGGCTGAGCCTATTATATTTGTTATGATCTTGTCTGAAATGGTATTTAGAGGGAGGAGAGATGCCACGAGAGGAACTCAAGAACATTCAGAAACACCTGATTACCATCAATCATACAAGCAGACACATACACCATTCATCTACTCACACTTTTACATTCATGATGATTCCCGAACACCTTATGCTTTGGAACTCGGAGGTCACAAGAAGTAATTCCTCTTTAAGAGTATCCATCTTCAAAGCCACGGCAGCCATTCTAAAAACTCTGGTAACCAGCAATTCAGACCAGTAGCCGTTTTGGAACAGGTAATCATGTCGATTTTATGTTATAATCATTGGTGTTTTCTTAAATATTGATTTATTGAGTATTATACAATTGATAATTTTTCTCCCGAATCAATAAGCGCCTTGTAGATTTTTCTCTAAAGATTACATTTTCAATATATATTTTTCATTTCGCATAGTTTCCATTTTATGACATAAAAAACGTCTAATTTTATTTCACACTGTTAAAGCGAGGATTTTTTTTTTTTGGGACATTTAAAAACGAATTAGGCTTTAAATATGTTACTTACATGTTCCTTTTTTTTTTTTTTACTTTTCCCATTGCTTTTTCTCAATAAAAGAATGCTTTATAAAAATGATATTGAACGTTGTCATCTTCTTCTCTTCCAGGATTCTGTGACGTCCATCTCCCAGAATCCAAATCCCAGAATCCAAAGGCCGTTCTTATGCCGCGTACACACGATCGGAATTCTCGTCGGAAAAAGCTCTGACAGTTTTCCCAACGGAATTCCGACGGAATTCCGCTCAAACTGTCTTGCCTACACACGGTCACACCAAATTCCGACCGTCAAGAACGCGGTGACGTACAACACTACAACGAGCCAAGTTCAATGCTTCCGAGCATGTGCTGAATTGTTTCCGAGCATGCGTAGGAATTTTGTCAGAATTGCTACAGACGATCGGAATTTCCGATAGAAACCTTTTCCGTCAGAAAAATTGAGAACATGCTCATGCTCAATTCTTTGCTGTCGGAAATTCGGCCAGCAAAATTCCGATGGAGCCTACACACGGTCGCATTTTCTGATGAAAAGCTCTCATCAGTCTTTTTCTGGCTGGAATTCCGATCGTGTGTACGCAGCATTAGATCTCGCGCATGCGCAGTAAGGTTTATATTGGAGCGCCATCAACAGCTTTGGTTGCCATCGAAACGGGCGGTGTCGTCGGAAGTCCGGCCCCGTTGTGATGGCAACTGTCGTAATGACGTCACTTCAGGGTTCTAAATAGCACGATAACTCGCGCCAGGCCACCGCACAGACTCCTGGGAACAAGCAAAAACGATCCCAGGAGACAGTGCGGAACAAAAGGAAGTGTCGACATAGCCACAGCAACCCGCCCATATCCGCAATCCCCAGAAACAGGAAATGGCCAAGATATGCATGAAAAAAAAGGTATGTCTAAAAAAAAAAAGGTCCGTTTTATATTTAAAAAAGCGAAAAAATCGTCGGGAGCTATTGTTTATAAATCGGGTGGAGCTCCGCTTTAACCACTTACTTACCTGCAGTATAGTAACGGTTGAATTTGTGAAATACTGTATAGACGTTCTGTCTAATTGTCATTTTAAAAGGTTATTGATTCTACAGGGAAGTTTATCACTGTTGTATCACGTCAAATGCACTACACTTCAATTTAGCAGGGGTTTCAATTGATATTCAAGAGTTTATGTAACGCAATCAGTATTTTAATTTTATGTAACGTTTGTTTATGTCAACCAATATATATAACTATTTTGTATGATTACATGGTGAATAAATTTCATATTTTTAGACTGTGGTCATAATAGATTGAATCTGTATCTTAAAAATATCATCATTAAAAATTACTTAATCATAAATACTGTGCAGGAAAACTTTCCTTAAAAAGCACAACAGCAGACAGTACAATTAAAAATATAACTCAATACAATAGGAGTCAGAGGGCCCTGCTCGGGGAGGACAAGTTGACAGAGAAAGTAAAAGTACAGTTGATAGGTAGAGGCAGGATAGGCTTCTCTAAAGAGAAGGGTTTTCAAGGATCACTTAAAAGTGAACAGACCAACAAAATTGCATCAATATTTTGTTGACGTCCTTATGATTAGTATGTCATGTTAAATGCTGTGCGCGACTCTACCCTTGGTTATATTGATTTTTTGTGATATCGCACATAAGAGTTGCTGCTTCTTTCTGAATTTTCATTCATAGTGTTTTACTTATAAGCGCGTTTTTTCTCCCCTTACATAGTTTTGGACAAGTCTTTTATTAAAAATATCTTCTTCTTTCCCGCTTCTTCCTCCAGTCTTCCTCCATCTTCTCCCGCATCTTCCTCCTCCGGGCTTCTCCTTCTCCCGCTGCTTCTTCTCCCGCTGCTTCTTCTTCCGCTCTTATTCTTTCTCCTGTCTACTTTGTCCGGTGTTCTTCTTCCTCTGCCACCGCCGACCCTCCTCCGATGCTCACTGATCTGTCCGCACCGATGTCAAGCATGTCTTAGATAACGATGGGGGTGTGGCCATCGGATGACGTCATATGGAGGCCCAACTCATGATGGGTCCATGATGTCACATGGGGGATCTCCTCTGAATCCATACTAGATCCATACTAGACCCAAGGGCCTGGTATGGACCTGGGATGGGGGGCCCACGCAGTTTTGTTTCACTATTTTTTTTTGACCCGGCAATTCTTTTTTTAAATTCAGCGGGGAAGCTCGATGACAGCTGATGACTCATCGGTTGTTAAGGACGCGGCGGTCAGCTTCTTGGCCCTCTCCTTAGCAACCAGCTATATACAGTGTAAAAAAAAAAAAACACAAATAGTGGGAAAATCGTGGTAAAAACGCGTGTCTGAAAACGCGGTAAGCACCGCAAAAAACACTGCAGAAACGCTCAGTCAAAAGCAACATGCATATATGTGAATCGAGCCTAACTGTTAAGTATAGGTAAATAAAGTGAATAGTTTGCTTTCAATCTACTTTGTTTCGTGTCCTGTAGGTTAGGCGATACACCCTGCCCACAGACTTGTCAATGCCAGCCACCAATGGGAGATGAAATGCTCATTTGTTGGTGTTTTTCTCACAGAAATGCATGTGCTGATAGATTTTGCATTGCTATGACTAGTGTAGAATAGATGTCTTCAACTTTAACCAAAGCCACCTGCCACTCAACCCATACAATAAGAGACCACACCAAGGTTTGGAGTCAAATGGCCACTGCACCCTTTTATTAACTAATAAAGTTAATTAAGACAACATTTCATAAGGCTGGGTTCACACAAATGCCAATTGGAAGCGGGTTTCCCCGCATCCAATTCGCATGACAGGAGAGTGTGACTGGCTCTCAATGGTCTCTGGGTCTTCTGGTCCTAAACAGGTGTGAATTCAGGCAAAAATGCAGACCTGATTTGCACCCGAATCTGGGAACAGGGACGCACCGGACCCCATGCTGTGAGCCAAGCCTGCAGCATATGTGCTTGCTAGTCTTTGAAGGTACCAAACCCATTCTATTATTTCACTGCGGAAGACCTACGCTTATACTAGGGCCCCAGCCGCAAAACACCAGCTCGGAGACAACCCTCACTATCCGCAGTAACCTCCATTTTTCATACTCTGAGCTAACCCCTTGTTAACCGGCATGTACCCAAGGACGCCATACCACCAATGGGTCCCGAACTATTCTATTAGCCCTGAATTTTACTTCCTCCAAAGACCAACAACCACCAGGCTGCCATGATGACACCAGAACCAGAACCAAAACACAGGGAGTGTAGGTGGGAAGTTTTTCTTCTTCTCCAGATGTACACCAACTGAACCCTTGTGGCTCACCACTCCCCCCTAAAATGTTAAAGTATAATAACATTATAACATTTTTTTTTCGTTTTGTATAGAGCGGAGAGGGATTAGAATCCTTGTCAGTTTTTATTCCTGTCTGCTGTGTCCCCATTTAGAAGATTCATACTCTTATATTAATACTCTTTTTGTCCTGTTTACCATTATCATTGAAAATGAAAAATCATTCCCAGATTTTGGGTTGTTCCCTGAAAAGTAATCCCAAGGAATTCCCTTAATTTGCAGCGATTCCCTCTCACTTCCTGTTTGGCTATGAGACAAGAAGTGAAGGGAAATCTCCGCAATGGGACACAGATGGCAAAAAAAAAATCTTACAAGGGTTATAACCCTCCATTTTTATATCCAAAATTAGAAAAAAAAGTTTTGCCTATAGTTTTACTTTAACCACTTGCTGACCACTGCATGCCAATATACGTTAGCACAATAAAAGCGGTGGGAAAATGGGCATACCTGTACATCGCCTTTAAATGGCGGGGCCGTGCCTGCGGGACCGGCGGACTGGATTTTCGCTGGTCTCCCGGCGATCGTGTCACGGAGCCGCAGAATGGGGAAATGTAAACAAGGCATTTCCTCGTTCTGCCTTGTGACATGATAGAGATCTACTGCTCCTGTCATCGGGAGCAGTGATCGTTGTCATGTGAGTTGAAGCCCATCCCCCCACAGTTAGAATCACTCCCTAGGACACACTTAACCCCTTCATCACCCCCTAGTGTTTAACCCCTTCCCTGCCAGTGTCATGTACACAGTAATCAGTGCATTTTTATAGCACTGATCGCTGTATAAATGACAATGGTCCCAAAATAGTGTCAAAAGTGTACGATGTGTCCGCCATAATGTCGCAGTCACAGTAAAAATCGCAGATCGCCGCCATTACTTAAAAAAAAATAATAATAAAAATGCCATAAATCTATCCTCTATTTTGTAGACGCTATAACTTTTGTGCAAACCAATCAATATACGCTTATTGCGATTTTTTACCAAAAATATGTAGAAATACGTATCGGCCTAAACTGAGGAAAAAATATGTTTTTTTTTATATATTTTCGGGGGATATTTATTATAGCAAAAAGTAAAAAATATTGCTTTTTTTTTCAAAATCGGTGCTCTTTTTTTTGTTTATAGCACAAAAAATAAAAACCGCAGAGGTGATCAAATACCACCAAGAGAAAGCTCTATTTGTGGGAAAAAAAGGACGTCAATTTTGTTTGGGTGCAACTGCGCACGACCGCGCAATTGTCAGTTAAAGCGACACAGTGCAGAATCTCAAAAAGCTCTGGTCAGGAAGGGCGTAAAATCTTCTGGGGCTGAAGCGGTTAAGGACCCTCCCAACTTCATTGCCACTATCATTCAGGTAGTTTTACTAACCTTTTAAACCCTATGCCCAATTTTAGCCCATTCAGCGTTTACACACCCCCCCCCCCCCTCCCTATTCACACTGTTATATCTGTCCCACTTTTTTTTTTTTTTGTCTCGGGCCTTCCTTTCCAGCAGAAAAAGACAAGACTGCCAACTTTCAGAAGCTGGAAAACAATCTACCCTTCTCCAAAGAAGAGAAGGGAACCACCATTGTAACAAAAACTGACTGCTAAGACGAAGTTCAGGTAGGTGCATTGTTAATGTCAAGAAATGCAGAAAAGTGAGTTTGCAGCCCTTCCCCAACGCAATATGATAATTACTTTCCACTGGGCACTTAAACCCCCCTCGTGACCAGACCAATTTTCAGCTTTTGGCGCTGACGTACTTTGAATGACAATTGCGCGGTCATACAACACTGTACCCAAATGAAATTTTTTATCATTTTTTTCCCACAAATAGAGCTTTCTTTTTTGGTGGTATTTAATCACAGCTGTGGGTTTTTATTTTTTGCTAAACAAACAAAAAATTTTTACAATTTATTTCCCACAAATAGATTTCTTTTGGTGGTATTTAAATTTTTTAAAACAAACAAAAAAAGAAAAATCATGTTTAATAGTTTGTTATAAAATGTTGCAAACAGGTAATTTTTCTGCTTCATTGATATGCGCTGATGAGGCGGCACAGGTGGGCACTGATAGGCTGCACTGGTGGGCACTGATAGGCTGCACTGGTGGGCACTAATAGGCTGCACTGGTGGGCACTGATAGACTGCACTGGTGGGCACTGATAGGCTGCACTGGTGGGGACAGATAAGTCGGTACTGATGGGGACAGCAAAGATGGCACTGATGGGCACGGATGGGTGGCACGGATGGGTGGCACGGATGGGCACTGGATGGCACTGATGGGCACTGATGGATGGCACTGATGGGCACTGATAGATGGCACTGATGGATGGCACTGATGGGTGGCACTGATGGGCACTGATGGATGGCACTGATGGGTGGCACTGATGGATGGCACTGATGGGCACTGATAGGGGCACTGATGGGCACTGGTAGGGGACACTGATGAGCACTGGTAGGTGACACTGATGAGCACTGGTAGGTGACACTGATGTGCAGCACTGGCGGCACTGACAGATGACACTGTGGGCGCTGACAGATGGCACTGTGGGCACTGACAGATGGCACTGTGGGCACTGACAGATGGCACTGTGGGCACTGACCAATGGCACTGTGGGCACTGACAGATGGCACTGTGGGCACTGGTAGGCGGCACTTTAATTAGGCAATAGTGGGCACCATGTATTGGGCACATTGCTGGGCACATTGCAGTGAGAGGGACTGATGTCCCTCTCACTGCCGCCGGTGATCGGCTTTTTTTTTTCTCCTCGCGCTGTCAGCGCGAGGAGGAAAAAAAGCCGATTACCGGCTCTGTTATTGTCACATGATCAGCTGTCATTGGCTGACAGGTGATCACGTGGTAAGGGGTCGGGATCGACACCCTTACTCGGATCTGTGATCCAGCGAGTCTCACAGACTCGCTGATCACAGAGCGCGCGCGCGCGCCCTTCAGGGGGCGCGCAGGCAGCTCGTGGCCGGGACGACGTCAATAGACGTCGTCCCGGCATCATCTTAGATCCGCGCTGTAGCCGTCATTCGGCTATAGCGCGGATCTCAGGTAGTTAATAATTTGTATAGCGCTACAATGCGAACCGAATCGCCTCAAGGCGTTGTATTAGTGCTTTGTTGTCAAGCTTCTTAGAAGAGGTGGGTCTTGAGTTTTTTCCTGAAGGCCTGATGGTTTTCTTCCATGCGGATGTAGGTTGGTAGAGCATTCCATAGCCGTGGTCCTTGGACAGCGAATCTTCGTTCCCCTTTTGATTTGTAGCAGGACTTGGGGATGAGGAGGAGGTTTTGGTCGGACGATCGAAGACTGCGATTGGATGTGTAGTGTTTTATTTTCTTCGAGAAGGTATTGAGGAGCATCTCCATGGGTGCATTTGTGGGTGAGGCACCACATCCTGAAATTACATTGAAGATACATGTCCATTATTATTGATTTGGCTATAAAGACCCTTTAACCTCTTCGCGCCCGCGCTATAGCCGAAAGACGGCTGCAGCGCGGACGCTCCCTGCCGGGGGACGTCCCTGGACGTCCTCTTGTTTACTTCCCTAATGCGCGCTCCTGAGAGCGCACATCGGGGAAGTTCTGTGCTGGCCGTGTCCGTAGGACACAGCCGGTCACAGATCGCTGTAAACGGCCAATCACAGCGGCCGTTTACAGCGAGATCGGCGTGTCCAATGAGAGATGATCTCATATGGAAACATATGAGATCATCTGTCAGCGCCGCTCTCTCTCCTCACACAGACAGCGTGTGGGGAGAGAGAGACCAACGGCTGCAGCAGCCATAAGTAAAAAAAAAAAAAAAAAAAATGAAATGTGCGATCTGTCTCCCCACCTGTGTCCCCATCGATGTGTCCCCATCCACCTGTCACCATCGATGTGTCCCCATCCATGTGTCCCCATCCACCTGTCGCCATCCATGTGTCGCCATCCATGTGTCCCCATCCATGTGTCCCCATCCATGTGTCCCCACCTGTGTCCCCATCCATGTGTCCCCATCCATGTGTCCCCATCCATGTGTCCCCACCTGTGTCCCCATCCATGTGTCCCCATCCATGTGTCCCCATCCATATGTCCCCATCCATGTGTCCCCATCCATCTGTCCCCATCCATCTGTCCCCATCCATCTGTCCCCATCCATCTGTCCTCATCCATCTGTGTCCCCATCCATCTGTGTCCCCATCCATCTGTCCTCATCCATCTGTGTCCCCATGCATCTGTGTCCCCATCCATCTGTCCCCACCTGTGTCCCCATCCATCTGTCCCCACCTGTGTCCCCATCCATCTGTCCCCATCTGTGTCCCCAGTGCCACCTGTCCCCAGTGACATCTGCCAGTGCCACCTGTCCCCAGTGCCACGTATAAGTGCCATCTGTCATCAGTGCCACGTCAGTGCCATCTGTCATCAGTGCCATATCAGTGTCACGTGTCATCAGTGCCACATATTAGTGCCATCTGTCATCAGTGCCACGTATCAGTGCCATCTGTCATCAGTGCCACCTGTCAGTGTCACGTGCCATCTGTTATCAGTGTCACGTGTCATCAATGCCACGTATCAGTGCCATCTGTCATCAGTGTCACGTGTCATCAATGCCACGTATCAGTGCCATCTGTCATCAGTGTCACGTGTCATCAATGCCACGTATCAGTGCCATCTCTCATCAGTGGCACATATTAGTGCCTTCTCTCATCAGTGCCACGTATTAGTGCCATCTGTCACCAGTGCCACATATTAGTGCCATCTGTCAGTGTCACGTGTCATCAGTGCCCCGTATTAGTGCCGTCTGTCATCAGTGTCACGTGTCATCAGTGCTCCATACTAGTGCCATCTGTCACCAGTGCCACATCAGTGTCACGTGTCATCAGTGCCACGTATCAGTGCCACCTGTCATCAGTGCCACGTCAGTGTCACGTGTCATTGTCCTGGTGCTCCAGGGCCTTCAAAAGTGTAATAGGTAGTCAACAAGTTAGATGTGTAATTTATGCTCCTAGAACACGTGATGGCGCTCCCTGCATGTTGGGCCTCTCTAAGTGGCCAGGCTTTGTAAAAGTCCCACATATGTGGTATCGTAATACTCAGGAGGAGTAGCAGAATTTATTTCGGGGGGGGGGGGGGCATTTGTGGTATACACATTCCATGTGAGAGAAATAACCTATTACAATGACAATTTTGTGGAAAAAAATAAAAAATAAAAAAATAATTCATTTTGCAAAGAATTGTGGGAAAAAAAATGACAACATCAAAAAGCTCACCATGCCTCTTACTAAATACCTTGGAATGTCTACTTTCAAAAAAGGGGTCATTTGGGGGGTATTTGTACTTTCCTGGCTTGTTCGGGTCACAAGAAATGAGATAGGCCACCAGTACATCAGATGTGATCAATTTTGTATAATTTGCACCACAGTTTGTAGAGTCTGTAACTTTCACAAAGACCAAATAATATCCACTAATTTGGGTTATTTTTACCAAAGATATGTAGCAGTATAAATTGTGGCCAAAATTTATGAAGAAAAATTAATAATTTGCTAAATTTTATCACAGAAACAAAGAAAAATGCGTTTTTTTTTTCAAAATTTTCGGTCTTTTTTCATTTATAGCGCAAAAAAAAAAAAAAAAAAAACCCATAGGTAATCAAATACCACCAAAAGAAAGCTCTATTTGTGGGAAAAAAAAGGACAAAAAATTCATTTGGGTACAGTTTTGCATGACTGAGTAATTGTCATTCAAAGTGTGAGAGCACCGAAAGCTGAAAATTGGACTTGGTCTGGGCAGGAAGGGTGTTTAAGTGCCCAGTCATTTAGCAAGTGGTTAACAGATGATCATAGATCATAGTTACATGGTTAGTCTGGTTGAAAAAAAATATATACAGTATTTTACAATCCTATTTACACAATCCCATACCCACAGTTTATCCAGAGCAGTGGTCTCCAAATGCGGCCCACTGCTTGCTTTCAGGCCCTTGGGGAACCATTTCATCCACTGACACCAACAGTGGGGATAAATTCCTGTCACTGACACCAACAATAGGGCATTATTCCTCCCACTGACACCATCAAAAGGGCACAATCCTTCCACTGACACCAACGATGGGGCATGATTCCTTCTATTGACACCAACAATTGGACACAATTCCTTCTATTGAGACCAACGCTGGGCCACTATTCCTCCCACGGACACTAACAATGGGGCACTACTCCTCCCACTGACAACAAAGAAAGGATACATTTCCTCTCACTGTCACCAACAATGGGGCTAATTTTCTTACATTGACACCAAAGATGGGGCACTATACCTCCCATTAAAACCAACAATGGGGTACTATTCCATCCACTGACACCAAAGATAGGGCATTGTTTACTCCTACTGGACTCCAGGACATTTTCTATTCTCACTGGCCCTAGTCCGGTCCCCCTAAAGTCTGAAAGACAGTAAACTGGCCCTTTGTTTAGAGAGTTTGGAGACCCCTGATCAAGAGGAAGGAGAACAAAAACAATTTGCTACAGCTGGGGAAAAAATTCCTTCCTGATCCCTAACTGGTAGTACCCAGTTATATCATGCATTAGGCTCAGACACCCATCCCTAACCACAGATAACTGCTTGGTGTGCAGCAACAGGCAAACAGCGGTGGATTCTGTCAGCCTGTCAATACCTTGTACAGCCTGAGCAGCTACTGTTATTTGCATGCACCTTTCATTCCAGCCACAAGAATCCACTGATTCTTGCTACTGGAATTTGGTCTATGCGCCCGTGTAGGAAGCCTTAACTTCTTGCCGACCGCCCACTGTCAATTGACGGCGGAGCGCTTCGGCTCTTGTGGCGGGCCGCCGTCATATGACGGCGCTAACATTTTGGCCACTTGGAGACCCGATGCGCGTGCCCGGCGGCCACGATGTCCGTCGGGCACCCGCGATTGGCCAGTAACTGAGGAGGACGTGGATCTGTGTATGTAAACACACAGATCCATGTCCTGTCACTGGAGAGGAGACCGATGGTGTGTCCCTTGTACATAGGGACACCGATCGGTCCCCTCCCCCAGTCAGTCCCCTCCCCCCACAGTTAGAATCACCAACATAGGGAACATATTAACCCATGCAGCACCCCCTAGTGTTAACCCCTTCCCTGCCAGTCACATTTATACAGTAATCAATGCATTTTTATAGCACGGATCGCTGTGTAAATGTGAATGGTCCCAAAAATGGGTCAAAAGTGTCCGATATGTCGGCCGCAATGTCGCAGTCACGATAAAAATCGCAGATCGCCGCCATTACTAGTAAAAAAAAAATAATAATTAAAATGTCATAAATCTATCCCCTATTTTGTAGACGCTATAACTTTTGCGCAAACCAATCAATATACGCTTATTGCGATTTTTTTTACCAAAAATATGTAGAAGAATACATATCGGCCTAAACTGAGGAAAAAATTTGTTTAAAAAAAAACAAAAATTGGATATTTATTATAATAAAAAGTAAAAAAATATTATGTTTTTTCAAACTTGTTCCTCTTCTTTTGTTTATAGTGCAAGAAATAAAAACCGCAGAGGTGATCAAATACCACCAAAATAAATCTGTGGGGAAAAAATGATAAAAATTTTATTTGGGTACAGCGCTGCATGACCGCGCAATTGGCATTCAAAATGCAACAGCGCTGAAAGCGGAAAAATGGCTTGGTCAGGAAGGAGGTGTTCGTGCCTGGTAGGCAAGTGGTTAAACTAGAGACCCTACTGCTTTTTGCAGGATCTCTACACTCTTCAATACAAAGCTTTAAATTGGTTGTAAACTCTTAAAAAAAATCCCCCCCCAAAAAAATACATGCAAGACATAGGCATAATGAGCTAGTATACTAGCTTATTATGAATTACTTACCTTAGATCGAAGCCCCCGCATCGGTCCTCGTTCACCACTCCGGCAGCCGACATCTCTCCCGGGGGTTACTTATGGGTATCGCGGCTCCGGCGCAGGAGCCACCGGTAACGGCACAGTATAACTGAAGCAACGGCACATACATGCTTCAAGTTGCTTCAATTTGCTTGATTTTTATTTTTCTGTTAAATTTATATATTTTTGGGGTTCTCATGATCACTTATGTACATTGTGTGTTTCACTTGCACGTATTTATTTAGCAACCTGTTTCGAATGGTTTATATTGTATGATTAATTACCTATATTCATATGGAAACACACCAGACACAGTTATCGCACAAAATACTTTATCTCACACTAGGATTTTATTATATAAATTTTCTTTAGTTTATGAAGTAAATGAGCAGCGCCACACCTACTTCACTTTTCCCAATCTATTTACCCCACTTAGGTGTTAGTAATCAGTAGAGGCAGCAGTTCCCGTTGAATCTTTATATTTTTTTCCTGCTGTTACTTACCGTATATACTCGAGTATAAGCCGATCCGAATAAAAGCAGAGACACCTAATTTTACCACAAAAAACTGGGAAAACGTATTGACTCGAGTATAAGCCTAGGGTGAGAAATGTGCAGCTACTGTAAGTGGAAAAGACGGTCAACAATGCCCATTTGCTGCCTCATTGTGCCCATTTGCTGCCTCACTGTGCCCATTTGCAGCCATAGGTCCCCCTAACTTCAAACTTGGTAGTTAAGGGTTCCTAGATGCCCCCCCTAGCTGCAGCCAAAGGGTCCCGAAATGACATTGCTGCAGATGAACACAGCATGGAGCGGGTCTCTACCTTTACGTTTATGGGAACATGCATTTCTTAAAACTTATCGTGGACAATCAACATTAAAGCCATTATTAAGAAATCGCAACAGCGTTTTTATTTTTTGCGACTTCTTAGGAAGAATGGCTTGGGAAGGAAGGTGCTAGAGACCTTCTATCGCTCTGCCATTGAGAGTACATTAACATATTGTATTCTAGTTTGGTATCCTATTTGTAAGCAGGCAGATAAAAATGCTCCAAGGAGAGTGGTTCGAAACAGCGCAGAAAATTGTAGGGTGTGAACTTGTTTCTCTAGAATAAATATATGAGACTCGTTGCCTTTGAAGAGCAGGAAAAATAGTGAGAGACCCGACTCATCCTGGTTGTCATTTCTTTGAATTATTGCCATCTGGGAGACGTTTTAGGGTGATTAAAACAAGGACAAATAGATTTAAAGAGAGCTTCTTTCCCAGGGCTGTTATGCCGCGTACACACGGTCGGAATTTCCGATGGAAACAGTCCGATGGGAGCTTTTCATCGGATTTTCCGACCGTGTGTATGCCCATCGGTCTTTTTCTGTCGGAATTTCCGACGGGCTTTGGATTAAGAACCTGTTCTTAATTTTTCCGACGGAAAACCTTTCTATTGGATTTTCCGATCGTGTGTATGCAACTCCGAAACGCAAAATTACGACGCATGCTCGGAAACAATTTGACGCATGCTCGGAAGCATTAAACTTCCCTTTAATAGTGCTGCCCAACGTGTTGTATGCCGCGATGTTATTGACCATCGGAATTTGGTGTGACCGTGTGTAGGCAAGACAGTTTGAGCGAAATTCCGTCGGGAAAACCATCAGAGCTTTTTCCGACGAGAATTCCGACCGTGTGTACGCGGCATTAAGGCTATCAATGCAGGAATGAAATGGAAAAGGCTACATATTTTTATTTTATTGTCTTGTTTAGTTTTGTTTTTAATATGAGGGCACTTTTTATACTTTTATAATATGGGGACACTTTTATATATTTATATATATTATACACTTTTTGGTATAATTAAATCCTATGTGGTAAATGCAAGATTGAAAATTGTGATGTATGAATAATGTGTGGAGTAGAAATGTGATTTCATTGTGATTTGTTTCTACAATGACAATAAATATTATCTTTTCTTATCTCTATCTTATCATATTTCATAAATTTAGCCCAAACATGTATTCTGCTACATGTCTTTGGTAAAAAAAAAAAAAAAAAATCCCAATAAGTGTATATTGATTGGTTTGTGTGAAAGTTATAGCGTCTACAAACTATGGGATATATATTGGAATTTACGCAGCTATGATGCTGTACTGATAATGGTGGTGACTGTGATAGTGTGGTGGGAAATCTGGTGCTAACAGACCCTCGCTGGGAGGTACACTGACATCACCAGTCACACTAATATAGTGATCAGTGATAATACTTTACATAGTCACTGTACTAATGACACACTGAGAAGGGGTTACAATCTAGGGGCAACAGTGGTTAACTGTGCGCTTAACACGTGAAATGTGTGTAATATGTGCTGCTTTTACTAAGAGACCTGGCTGTTTTTTCTCCCTGCTTAGCAGGGAAAAGGAACAGTCAAATCGCTGCTCTGCGTAAACACAGGACTCTGTGCAGATATTAGTGTGCACAGCCTATTGCATTAGGGTGTGCACCCCAAAGCTCAAACATGTTTGCATGGGTGTGCGTGTGTATATATATTGACGATGTCAGCAGAGCAATGGACAGTATCAGTAGGGCAAAGATTGGTGTCAGTAGGGCAGTGGATGGTGTCAGTAGTTTTTATTTTTATTATTTTTTTTACTATTTTTTTAGGAGCCCCGTTAGGGGGCTTTGGTGAAATATCAAGATTCTAAACAGGGAGAATTTGTACCATACAGGGCGATTAGGGTGTGCCCAGGCACACCTGGCACACCCTGTGCGCACGCCTATGGACACAGCCAATCAGCAGGTCTCAGCCATAAATCATTTGCTCTTTAGGGTTGTAGATTGCACTGGACTGACTCACTCAGTTGAGTGCCTGGAAGTGGGTAATAGTGGCGGCTGGTTGGAAGATTTCTCTCCCCATGATTCTGGCCCAACTTGACAGAAGGGTGGCGTGAGCCCTTTTGGGGGGCTTGGGCTGCTCCCTCTGGGTACGGCCTTGAGGCCATTTCTGCATATACTAAGGGTAGGTAAAAGGAGCGCCCGATATCCAATAAGAAGCAAAGTGAAAGTTGAATTTGTATTTGTTTTATTGAAAGTAGCAACAAATAATCAAGCCAACCTTTTTAGGGCGAACAGAGACCACCTCTTCTTCAGGGCTGTTGCTGTATGCTAATGGTAAGTGGGGATGTATCCCAAATTGGTCTGTCTGTTACACTGAAATGGGGATAGTTGCTGTTTGATCTTGCAGAGCTAGCATTGCTCTCCATTAGCATGCAGCAACAGCCCTGCGGCCAAGAATGGAAATAATGTGGGCCAACTATATGGGTTGACTCTGCCCAACTAACGCAGTTCCAGATCAAGTGGAGGTCTGGGACCTTGTTAATCTACCTTTGATGGGGGAAGAAATGTGACAAACCATACTGGGACAGAGGCTTGTAGAGGGAACTATGAGCTAGCCTTCTCCCCACTAAGGATGAGCCGAACACCCCCCCGTTCGGCTCGCACCAGAACCCGCGAACGGACCTAAAGTCCGTGGGAGCTTTAGAACCCTATTAGTTATAATGGATGCGAACGTTCGAAATTAAAAGTGCTAATTTTAAAGGCTAATATGCATGTTAATGTCATAAAAAGTGTTTGGGGACCTGGGTCCTGCCCCAGGGGACATGTATCAATGCAAAAATTTTTTTTAAAACGCCCGTTTTTTCAGGAGCAGTAATTTTAATAATGCTTAAATTGAAACAATAAAAGTGTAATATTCCTTTAAATTTCGTACCTGGGGGGTGTCTATAGTATGCCTGTGAAGGGGCACATGTTTCCCGTGTTTAGAACTGTCTCTGCGCAAAGTGTCATTTTTGAAAGTAAAAAAGCTATTTAAAATCACTCGCGGCTAATGTTAATTCACGGCTCCCGTAATACAGAGAACAGCCATTCATTGAAACTCATTCATAAAAAAAAGTCATTGATAAAAAAATAAAAAAAATGAAAAAAAAAAAAGCGTAGGGGTCCCCCCAAATTCAATAACCAGGCCCTTCAGGTCTGGGATGGATATTAAGGGGAACCCCAGCCAAAAAAAAAAAAAAAAAAATGGCGTAGGGTCCCCCTCAAAATCCATACCAGACCCTTGAGGTCTGGTATGGATTTTAAGGGGAACCCTAGCCAAAAAAAAATGGCGTGGGGTCCCCTTCAAAATCCATACCAGACCCTTATCCGAGCACGCAACCTGGCAGGCCGCAGGAAAAGAGGGGGGGACGAGAGCGCCCCCCCCTCCCGCCTGAACCGTACCAGGCCACATGCCCTCAACATTGGGAGGATGCTTTGGGGGTCTAAGACCCCCAAAGCACCTTGTCCCCATGTTGATGAGGACAAGGGCCTCTTCCCCACAACCATGGCCATTGGTTGTGGGGGTCTGCGGGCGGGGGGCTTATCGGAATCTGGAAGCCCCCTTTAACAAGGGGACCCCCAGATCCCGGCCCCCCCCCTGTGTGAAATGGTAAGGGGGTACAAAAGTACCCCTACCATTTCACCAAAAAAGTGGCAAAAATGGTAAAAATGACAGGAGACAGTCTTTGACAATTCCTTTATTAAAATCTTCTTTCTTCTTTCTTCATCCTTCGGTTTCTTCATCTTCTCCTTCCGTCATCTTCTTCCATCTTCTTCTTCCATTTTCTTCTTCCTCCGATCCGCTTCTTCTTGCGCTGGTCTTCTCGTCCTCCCAATGGCGCTCTCGTCCCCCCCTCTTTTCCTGCGGCCTGCCAGGTTGCGTGCTCGGATAAGGGTCTGGTATGGATTTTGAGGGGGACCCCACGCCATTTTTTTTGGCTAGGGTTCCCCTTAAAATCCATACCAGACCTCAAGGGTCTGGTATGGATTTTGAGGGGGACCCTGCGCCATTTTTTTTTTGGCTGGGGTTCCCCTTAATATCCATCCCAGACCTGAAGGGCCTGGTTATTGAATTTGGGGGGACCCCTACGCTTTTTTTTTTGTTTTATTAATGAATGACAGTTCTCTGTGTTACAGGAGCCATCAATTCATTAGCCGCGAGTGTTTTTAAATAGCTTTTTTCCTGCAAAAATGACACTTTTTTGCAGGGAAAGTTCTAAGCACAGGAAACCTGCCCCCCTTCACAGGCCACCTATAGACACCCCCCAGATGTGATACTGCAATGCTGTTCTAACAGCACGCACACACATATCCCCAGAAATAAAGCACATATTGTCAGCAGCACACTGACACGCTGACACTGACTGAAACATAATATGCGAGGCCGCCGGCGCGGCGGCATCTTATACCGTGGGGCGTATACTAAAGCCCCTGAGCTTTAATTGGCTACAGGCGTCCTGCTGCCGGCGCTGTGATTGGCCAAGCATGCGGGGTCACAGTGCATGCTTGGCCAATCATCAGCCAGCATTGCACTGCGCGGGCCGCAATGCATTGCGGGGCCGCTCGCATCACACGAATTTGATGCGAGCGGCCCCAATAGTTCTGGGCTCGCCGAGCGAGCAAACGCCCGGTGCTCGATTCGAACATGGGTTCGAATCGAACACCGGGCCCATCCTTACTCCCCACTATGGCCCATGGAGGAGACTGGGGATTTTGTCTGCTTCTTCTGGTCAGAGCATGGAAAAGAGCTCAGTTCAGCCTCTGATCCCATCTAGAGAGAGCAGATCATTTTCTAATGATGGACAACAACGTGATGAACTCTGTTCCCCGGAAATGCTTTGCTTGATCATTTGTTGCTACTTTAAATAAAACAATTACAAATTCAACTTTTGCTTTGGATATCGGGCGCTCCTTTTACTTACCCTTACACATAAATCATTGGCTGACACCTGCTGACAAAAACCGCAGCACAGGTCAGCAGGGATCATCCGGGAACCAAGCTGCCAATATTTATTTACATTGCTGACCTTGCAGCTGCCACTTAATCGCAATCACGCAAATCTACTGTGCACCAAGTGGCAAGTGGTTAAAGTAGTATCTCTTTTATAGGGTGCCGAAGCTTTGTCCCCAATTGTGTTTCTGCATGGTCAATGGGCAGATGGAGATTACCAGTGGCTATCAACCTCCCTGGCGGTATGATTATTTCAGATTTTTGACGCTGAAAGCGGTAAAATTATTTTGCATGGAAATTTGGCGTTTTATATTGTAGGCCTGTAATTCTTAGGATTAACACACTTAAATCTGTCCAAACAAGAGTCTAGTAGACATCCCGGGTATGATAAAGTTTGAAAAACAAAAATCATAAATTATAATATAATAAATAACTATAAATAATTATAACAAATAATAATATAATAATAATAAAAATCATTCAATAATGTAATCAAATCAAAAACACAGAAAGTTACTCAGTTGCAGAATTGTCGCTGTCATTACTTTCAGTGTTTGATGACGGATTTGTCCACAAGTCACTATAGCTCAATTCTGCAAGTGATTCTAATTTATTATCGCTGTTTTCTAGATGGTCTAAAATCGCTTTTGATGTAAAGGGACACTTTTTGGTTGCTAAGGACAATCTCCAGTTTCCAGGCAGAAAGAACAGTATATAGAATATAAAGCTGCATGCAGGGCACTGGACAAACCACTAGGGACAAAAGGGAAGTAAAATAAATTGATAGAGTAATGTAATCTGTAAGATTACAGTATACTGTACATGTATTGTGTTTTTTACTTTTTGAAATTGGCGCCATCCTCCGTCTCCGTGCGCCGCAGCGCTCGCAGGGAATGGAGCTTGGCTCTGTGATAGATCGAGCGAAGGACGGCTCGCACACAGTGCAGGGAGACATTGCAGGATCCTGGGGACAAGGTCAATTTGCTGTACCTGGATCCTGCAATGCGATCCCGAGTGTGGCTCGGGGTTACCGCTTTTGGTGCTGAAAATCCACCCCGAGCCCCACTGGGGAATACCGTCATGGAGGCTTATACACAGGCATGGTTCACTGTTGTCACCATCAGCAAACATACCATAGAAAATGCCATGAAGCCATCATCGGAGTACATAAAAGCTGAAATTGGCTGCAAAGAAAGAAAGATCAACAAGATAAAAGTGCCTAAGAAGCCACAAAACATTCAACAAGGATCTCGGAAGGAAATATGCTAATGGAATGTAGGGTGTCGGGTGGACCCCAGATGCCCTCATCCACAACCATCCACAACCGTCATTACCCGGTGCTTCTTTTGTCTGGCAAGGATGAAGAGAATTACCATGAAATTATTTATTTCTATTCTTATTCCAACCAAGTGACAACTAGAAATGTGTACTGCTGAAAAATGTGTTAGTTTTCGTTTCATTCGTTTTTTTTTTGGTTATGTCAGTCGTTACAACCGCAATTCGAAAATTCATAAATTTGAAAATTCGTAAATTCGAAGGTCGAAAAACCCAAAAATCGAACTAACTAATAATAACTTAACTATTACTAACTATTAAATTATAGGTATTGGAATTTCCTTTAAAATTTCTCTGTTAGTGAACATAACGAATACAAAATAATGAATGCCGCATCTAAACAAATGGAACGGAACAAATTAATAATTAATAATAATAATAATAATAATAATAAAACGTTTTTATTATTATTATTATTATTGTTATTTATTATTATTAATTTGTTATGTTCCATTCATTTAGATACGGCATTCATTATTTTGGATAATTCTCAACTTTGGATAAATTCATATTTGGTAAGTTCAGTAATAGCCAAATTTGAAAGGAAATTCCAATACCTATAATTTAATAGTAACAGTTAAGTTATTATTAGTTAGTTATTTCAGATTTTCAAATTTCCGGGTGTTTTGCTTTTTCGAATTTCCGAATTTCCAAATTTTCTAATTTTCAAATTTCCGAATTTCCAAATTTCCGAAATTCCGAATTTCTGAATTTTCACATTTCTGAATTATCAAATTTCTGAATTTCCAAATTTCCAAATTTCCAAATTTTTGAATTTTAGATTTTTTGAATTTATGAATTTACAAATATTCGGGTTTTAGTTCGGATAATTTTGAATTAATGAATTTCGACAAATTCATGAAAAAACGAATTTGGAAAAAAACAAATTTCTCATGTCTAGCGACAGCCCTGGTGCTCAGTGACTGGTCACATGAGGATTGGGAGAAAGCCCTCTGTGTAAGCTCCAAGTTTTAAAGAATCATTTTTATGGTGTAATTAAGGATTCTTTTTTGTAAAATAAGATTAGAACAAATACAACTAAAGCCATTTGTGCTAAAAATATACAAGCCAAATTTTATGTGCCACTTTGTGTTGGTCTATCACATAAAATCCCAATAAAATACATTTATATTTTTGGTTGTAACATGACAAAATGTGGAAAATGTCAAGGGGTATGAATACTTTTTCAAGGCACTGTACTTGTTTTAAACCTTTTTTTAGATTCCTTCACTTACTGGTTTGTGGCCTGGGCCAAAATGATGTCATACATCCCAGGAGTCTTCAGGGGGGTAGAAGGGGTTTTCTCTGCTACACACATCCTCTCAATAAATATTGACTATTTTTAATCCTTATGCTGCTAGCATATATTTAACTTTTTTTTACATTTCTAGGGTGCTTCCTGGCCTAAGCCAATGATGCCATACATCGCTAGAGTCTTCAGGAAGGGAGGAGGGGCTTTCTCAGCTAAGCACACCCTCCAGACCACATGCCTGAGCTAAGGGTAGATGGATTCCAGGAAGTTGATGTTACATGATTCTGCCCTTATTCAAGATGGCCGCAGCTAGAAATGCTAGTATTTTTTATATTTAAGTGATAATAAATCTAGCAACAATGGACACCCAAGCGACAATAGATCCACCTTAGCAACAATTGGCTCCCAAAAGCCAGCAACAATAGAGACCCTCCAACAGCCAGGAACATTAGACCCTAACCTCAACAGTAGATCCCTCCCAGTACTGATTGACCCCTGCAACATATGACCCAACCCAGCAACAATAGATCCCTGAAAACTCATCTTTTCAGGGAAGCCTATCACGCCTCCAATTATTTTTTTATTACTTCCATCACAGTTACAACCTTTTGTACCACTTGCCCCATACTATTAGATTGTAAGCTCTTATGAGCAGGGCCTTCTTAACACTCTTGTATTTTATTGTATTGTAACTGTACTGTCTCCCTTTTATATTTTAAAGCGATGCATAAGCCATTGATGCTATATAAACCCTGTATAATTTTAATAATGATACAAAAAAAAAAGCAACCTATTATTGACTTTGTATGGAGTTCACATTTTTATATTTAATGATGTTCCTTACATACACATCGGCATTCAAATCTGTATGATGGCAATACGGGGATAATGGTAATAACACTTGATTGAGACCTTTGTGACTGTGTATTCTTATGTGTATATACTGTATATGTAAATAATGTATGTATATATATATATATATATATATATATATATATATATATATATATATATATATTGTGGAGATGTGACCCCCATGTCACAGGTGCATATGAGCAGTGTATTTTGGTAGGCTTGCTAATTGCACACCTGTGCGCTGGCTTCATAACCATACCAAGAATAGAGTGCTCATCCCTGGAGACAGCTCCGCCCAGCAGACAGGAGTTCTGGCCCAGGAGTCAGGAGGCTGGGCTGCAGACTGGGCCACAGGGCAGTATTTCAACATGATAACAACCCCAAACACACCTCCAAGATGACCACTGCCTTCCTAAAGAAGCTGAGGGTAAAGGTGATGGACTGGCCAAGCAAGTCTCCAGACCTAAACCATATTGAGCATCTGTGGGGCATCCTCAAATGGAAGGTGGAGGAGTGCAAGGTCTCCAACATCCACCAGCTCTGTGATGTTTTCATGGAGGAGTAGAAGAGGACTCCAGTGGCAACCTGTGAAGCTCTGGTGATCTCCATGCCCAAGAGGGTTAAGGCAGTGCTGGAAAATAATGGTGGCCACACAAAATATTGACACTTTGGGCCCAATTTGGACATTTTCACTTAGAGGTGTACTCACTTTTGTTGCCAGCGGTTTAGAAATGAATGGCTGTGTGTTGAGTTATTTTGAGGGGACAGCAAACTTACACTGTTATACAAGCTGTACACTCACTACTTTACATTGTAGCAAAGTGTAATTTCTTCAGTGTTGTCGCATGAAAAGATAGAATAAAATATTTACAAAAATGTGAGGGGTGTACTCACTTTTGTGAGATACTGTTTGTTACCCAAACCTCTGAATATTAATTTTTTGTAATAACTGCAGACATACAAAATTACTCAGAGAGGCGAGCAGACACACCAGCCTATGTTCTGGGAGCCAGGAGAAAGTTCAGGTTGGCGTTTTTCCCTGGAAAGCCTGCACTTTATCTGTCATCAGTCCCTTCACTTCTTTCTTTCCACATAAATTATTATAAATGACTCTAAAAATCTCATAGGAAGCTGCAATCACACTAAATGCTTAAACCCTTCTAAATTCCCAGAAAGATCTCATGCGAGAAGCGAGAAAATCTTGGAGCAAGAAAATGTATTCATATTAACTGTTGCTGTCGTGTTTTTTATGTATTATTATTATTCATGTTTTTTTTTTTATGGGAAATCCAGGTTTCAGTCAGTAAAGTTCACCACATACTTTATATATATATATTTATATATATATATAATATATATATATATATATATATATATAATATATATATATATATATATATATATAAAATCAGCTATCATTATACTTACGCCACAAATAATGTTTATAAAGTTCTGGATTTTTTTATTTTTTGCCTATATCCACATTTTCCCTTTTTCATCCTTAGTAAATCTAGGCACCTAATTGTATATAATATTTCAACTGTGCACTCGTCATTGTAACTATGGGCTATCGTGTGGCAGTTTGAGCAGAAGTGGATCCGGGTACCTGTCAAAATTACATTAAAAATAAAAAATTCAATGGAGGGGTGGGAGTAGGAGGATAAGTGGAACATCCCTTTTTTAGGTGAGGTTCCCCTTTAACCACTTCAATACTAGGCACTTTCCCCCCTTCCAGCCCAAGCCAATTTTCAGCTTTCAGTGCTGTCGCTGTTTAAATGACAATTGCACGGACATGCTACACTGTACCCAAACAGAATTTTTATCATTTTCTTCCCACAAATAGAGCTTTCTTTTGGTGGTATTTGATCACCTCTGCAGTTTTTATTTTTTGCTAAACAAATAGAGAAAAGATCGAAAATTTGGAAAAAATATATGTTTTTCTTTGTTTCTGTTATAAACTTTGTAAGTAAGTTTTCTCCTTCACTGATGAGCATGGATGAGGTGGCACTGATGAGGGGGCACTGATATGCGTCACTGATAGGTGGCGCTCATATGCAGCACAGATGGGCACTCATAGGCGGCACAGATGGGCACTGAAAGGCTGCACTGATGGATACTTATGGGTGGCACTGACTGGGCACTGATGGGAACTGATAAGTGGTACTGACACTGATAGATGGCACTGACTGGCATCACTGATTAGGAGGCACTGGCAGGTATTGCTGGTGGGCATTGATTGGTTTAATGTGTGGGCACACATTGCCACCCATGGCCACCAGGGATGCCATACCTGGTGGTCATAAGTGGTGGCCATCCCTGGTGGTCCTGTGTGGGCATCCGAGGGGGGGCTGTGCTGATAAATAATCAGCGCAGACCCCCCCGTCAGATGCGAGTGAGGAAAAGCTGATAAACAGATCTTCCAATGGACACAGCTGATCACGTGGAAAAGAGTCTCCATCAGACTCTTTACCTAGATTGGAGTTGCAGTGTGTCAGACAGACACTCCGCAACAACAATCTCCACGATGCGCGCCCCCGGGGGCGCACATCGGCTTGTTATCCTGACCACGTCATATGACGTCTGGTCAGGATATTACAACCACTTTGCCAATGTAATTTTGCTATATGGCGGGTGGCATCCCCTTAAACGTGATTAACCCTCTGGAAGTATCAAACCAAAAATGATTTTATTGCAAGGGATGCCTAAAGCCTGACTTACTGTATATCTTAGTGCAGACTTCTGGGAAAATCAATAAGACAAGCACACAAGCAGGTCTGGGGGACATTCTGTACACAACCTGTGTACAGAATGGACGTAAAAGGACATACATTTTATTTGGGTACAGCGTCGCATGACTGCGCAATTTTCAGTTTAAGTAACGCAGTGCCATATTGCAAAAAATGGCCTGGTCATTAAGGAGGTAAAACATTCCAGGACTGATGTGGTTAAGAGGCTGATTTTTGCTAAAATTCCAAATTCTCCACTGCAAGTGCAACTTAGGTGGATATAAACAGCTAAAAAGAGTACAATCTAAAAGTGAAAAAAATATAAAAATTTTTGAAAATTGTATTTGAAAAAATATACAATTATAGCAGGGGTTTCCAAACTCCTGTATATTTTACAAATATTTGCACCCCCCCCCCCAAAAAAAATGCTTTATAAATTAACTAATCCAAATGAAATGAATTGATATGTTTCACTTGGAGTTTATCAGCATGAAGTGATTTAGAACAAAAAGAAAACATCAGAAAAACAAAGACATTACAAATGTAGCCAGGAGCCGGCTAAGATTGCCTGCGATATCAGCAGACACCCTGCAAAACATGCTAGAGTGCAGCTGTTCACTCTAGTGTTCAGCATTATTCCCATGTCACCATGTCCTGAATGCAGAGTGGATCTTGGGACATGTAGTTCAAGGAGCCAGGTTTGCATTGAAATCAGACTACCATGGACTACAATACCAGCCTGCTGGAGAAGAACAGAATGCTGGAAGGGATAATATGAAGCCTGTGCAGGGAGGGAATTGCTCTCTTGGGACCACAGCCTGGATCTACAAGCAATGACTCAGACGGTAGATTGAGCTGTGGCTGGGTTTCAGCCTGTGCTACGGAAAGAGAGTGGGTGTGGGTGCATCCGTTGCCAGCAACATCTGATCATTCTGTGGTAGCCTGAAGGCCACCGTCATCGCATCCACTCCAGATCCAGCTGGATGGTCGCGCAGCACGATGCAGGGTCAAGCTCTGTCCCGTGAGCCAGACTTCACAGGGGGGCTGCTGTGGAGTCGTAACCGCCACTCTCCAAGACAGAAGGTTGGTTGTATTGGTGAGCGGGCACTTGCTCATTCTCCTTATACTAAAGGACACTGCATGTAGACACCCTTGCCTTATTTATTCCACTAAGCTTGTGAGGGGACCCTTGCTACACTTTATTCCACACTAAGAAAATCTAGTGCCCATATTACTCGCCGGGACACATTCTGCCCATCTTAAAGGGCTATCTGAAGATGTAAGCTCTTAGCTTTAAAGGACTGCAGCAGGGGTCAGCAAGCTTTTTCCACTTAAGGGCCAGATTCAATGTATGTGAATGCATGGAGGGCCGCATTCATCTGCTAATAAATGAAGATTACAACATTACACAGCCCCTGCACCTCTGGACCCCTTTACATTACACAGCCCTGTACCTCTGGACAACTTTACATTACACAGTCCCTCCTTCAAATTACACAGCCCCCCCTGCACATCACACAGCCGACCTCCACCCAACCCCCCTGCACCGGTGTGCTGGACATGGTCCTGGTAACCTGGTTGTTCTGTGACCATTGTGGACTCTAATATGCTTTTATTATCCACTTGTTTGTGAGTATGTTTCCTTCTTTCCTTTTGATTTCAATAAATATCAATTGGGTAATGCGCAAAGTTGGTGCGCCATCGTTTATTTACAGTGATTAAAGGTAGAGGCCTGATGGAAGTCTAGTCATTTCACTACCCTTTCTTTGGGCTGTAGCCATAGACCCTCTTCAGGGTTAAACTCTGCTAGTTTACGTTCCAAAAGAGTTCTAATCGTCTATTTTCTTAATTGGTTTTGCCTTAGATCTTATTAACCATATCTTGTCTCCTGTAGGTCACAAATTCTTTGTTGCTAAATTTTCTTGCCTTTGGTCTGTCAGTAAACAAAAATCAAACTGGTTTACTTTGCATGTGCGTGCCTTTAAATTCCTTTGTCTACAGCAAAAATGTCAGAATCCAGAGTGTCAGAGGTGTCAGAGGGTCAAGGCAACCAATGGGGTACAGAATCTTTGAGTGGCCCTCATGGGAATAGCACCAGGGCTGCTGTTAGGCTGTATTGGGGCCCCATTATTTCTATCTGATATCCCCCTGGCCATAAGTAACTGAGGACATAGATGTATCAATCCCTTTCTTTGCAGCCTCAATTGGTAGCACTCTGAAGCTTCTTGCTCATTCACAAGCTGAAGTATAGTAAACAGTTTGCTATGCCTCGGTGATGAATGGGCACAGGAGTGATGGGTACCGATTACTCACTGTGTTCATTTAGGAAAGGAAGAAGCCAATAAATTCCCCCTGTGCGCCTGCAGCAGCTGCCAGCAGGAGAGAAGAGGAGGAAAGCCGGAAGCACTGCGGAGGAAAGGGGCACACGGGTGGGCCTGGACAGCAGATGGAAGGGGTGCATGTGCTAGAACCACTCTCCCTGTAGTTCAGCCGGAGGGAGAAGCTGGCAGTGTTACAGGGGAAGGCAGAAGAGGATTGGTGTCTGCAATAAGACAGTACAGCCGGCCCTCCTGCTTAGTAGGTCCCTGGGCCCCATTTTGAACTGATGGGGCCCGGGCCCAGTAAAGGAGGGCTGGCTATACTGCCTTATCAGTGTCCCTGGGTAGGCGCTACACAAATAAACATGAGCCCATCAGAGTCCCCCCTTACATCAGAGTCCTCATCATATCCCCCCACTTAAACTGAAGACTTTACAGCCCCCCCTTACATGAGTCCCTATCAAAGTCTCCTCATACAGTGGTGTGAAAAAGTGTTTGCCCCCTTCCTCATTTCCTGTTCCTTTGCATGTTTGTCACACTTAAGTGTTTCGGAACATCAAACCAATTTAAACAATAGTCAAGGACAACACAAGTAAACACAAAATGCAATTTGTAAATGAAGGTGTTTATTATTAAAGGTGAAAAAAAATCCAAACCATCATGGCCCTGTGTGAAAAAGTGATTGCCCCCCTTGTTAAAACATACTATAACTGTGGTTGTCCACACCTGAGTTCAATTTCTCTAGCCACACCCAGGCCAGATTATTGCCACACCAGTTCACAATCAAGGCATCACTTAAATAAGAGCTGCTTGACACAGTAAGGTCCACCAGAAGATCCTTAAAAGCTACACATCATGCCGAGACCCAAAGAAATTCAGGAACAATTGAGAAAGAAAGTAATTGAGATCTATCAGTCTGGAAAGGGTTATAAAGCCATTTCCAAAGCTTTGGGAATCCAGCGAACCACAGTGAGAGCCATTATCCACAAATGGCGAAGACATGGAACAGTGGTGAACCTTCCCAGGAGTGGCCGGCCGCCCTAAAATTACCCCAAGAGCGCAGCGACGACTCATCCAAGAGGTCACAAAAGACCCCACAACAACGTCCAAGGAACTGCAGGCCTCACTTGCCTCAGTTAAGGTCAGCGTTCATGCCACCACCATCAGGAAAAGACTGGGCAAAAATGGCCTGCATGGCAGAGTTCCAAGGAGAAAACCACTGCTGAGCAAAAAGAACATCAAAGCTCGTCTCAATTTCTCCACAACACATCTTGATGATCCCCAAGACTTTTGGGACAACATTCTGTGGACCGATGAGACAAAAGTGGAACTCTTTGGAAGGTGTGTGTCCAAGTATATCTGGCGTAGAAGGAACACTGCATTTCAGAAAAAGAACATTATACCAACAGTAAAATATGGTGGTGGTAGTGTGATGGTCTGGGGCTGTTTTGCTGCTTCAGGACCTGGAAGACTTGCCGTGATAAAAGGAACTATGAATTCTGCTGTCTACCAAGAGATCCTGAAGGAGAATGTCCGACCATCTGTTCGTGTACTCAAGCTGAAACAAACTTGGTTCTGCAGCAGGACAATGATCCTAAACACACCAGCAAGTCCACCACCGAATGGCTGAAGAAAAACAAAATGAAGACTTTGGAGTGGCCTAGCCAAAGTCCTGACCTGAATCCTATTGAGATGTTGTGGTATGACCTTAAAAAGGCCGTTCATGCTCGAAAACCCTCTAATGTAACTGAATTAGGACAATTCTGCAAAGATGAGTGGGCCAAAATTCCTCCAGGACGCTGTAAAAGCCTCATTGCACGTTATCGCAAACGCTTGGTTGCAGTTGTTGCTGCTAAGGGTGGCCCAACCAGTTATTAGGTTTAGGGGGCAATCACTTTTTCACACAGGGCCATGATGGTTTGGATTTTTTTTCACCTTTAATAATAAACACCTTCATTTACAAATTGCATTTTGTGTTTACTTGTGTTGTCCTTGACTATTGTTTAAATTGGTTTGATGTTCCGAAACACTTAAGTGTGACAAACATGCAAAGGAACAGGAAATGAGGAAGGGGGCAAACACTTTTTCACACCACTGTATGTGAGAGTCCCCCCTATATCAGAGTTCTCATCACAGTCCCCTCTTACGATACATCAGAGTCCCCATTAAGGTCATCCCTTACAGAGGACCGGGGAAAATGATACAGCAGGCTGGATTTTGCAGTTTAGCGACCCCCAGATTAAAAAGCATCAAACCAAACTGTAAATTATGATTTTATGCAGTAAAGTACAAAATATTTTAAATCCAGAGAAAATGACAACAAATTGACCAGTTGTGAAAGCTGAAAGCACAGTAATGCACAGATGTCAGGCCAGGCATTAATGTCGTTTTTTTTTTTTTTTCCTATTCCTGTAAATATTTCCCTTTCCTTGGCATATATACGGCACCTCGCTAAAAGACGCATTCTAGAAAAGAGCACGTCATCTGTTATGGCTCCACTGGATGTGTTAGGATAAATAATTACAAATTACTTTTTTTTTTCTTATAAAATATAGAATTTTAAGGTCAGCTTTTCTGCCTGATGTGTGTAACATAGTAAATTAGAAGCGTATAATATGTGCTTTATATGGAAAAGTAAATCAGGCCAACAAGAAGCCGGCAGCACACCAACCCACAATTTACTGACTAATATAACAACACAAACCCGGATACACAGAAGATTACACTTGAAGCGGAGTTCCACCCAAAAGTGGAACTTCCGCTCATTTTACTCCTCCCCCCCTCCAGTGACACATTTGACACCTTTTCGGGGGGGACAGATATGCTTTGCCCACTTCCAGGAGCCTCAGCGCGGGTATTGACGTCATGGCTGGGGCTCCCTCCTCCTCCCCGGCCACAGGGCCAATAGGAGAGAGGAGCGGAGCCTCACACATGCGCAGTAGGGTTCCCAGGGTGAAGCCGAAAGGCTACACTGCTGGGTTCCCTTACTCGCAATGGAGGTGGCATGCACCCGACAGCTGATGAAAACATCAGCTGCGGTGCTGACATCGCTGGACTCCAAGACAGGTAAGTGTCCGTTTATTAAAAGTCAGCAGCTGCAGTATGTGCAGCTGCTTGTTTTGAATTTTTGCAGCGGTGGGCGGACCTCCGCTTTATGAACACATTTGTCAAGCAGTGTATGTGATATTTGGCCAATATTCACTGCGGATGAATCTTCCAGATATATGTTGTAGTGAATGTGTGGTATAAAAATGTAATGGTAATAAATATGGGGAATATTTATGTAAACAAAAAGGAGGTTTTTGGCGAATGGTAAATTATAAATAAAAGGGTAGTGTCTCAAAAAAAATATATACAGGGGGTCCCCGGGTTACAAACAAGATAGGGACTGTAGGTTTGTTCTTAAGTTGAATCTGTTTGTAAGTTGGAACAGGTACATTTTTTAAGTGTAGCTCCAGCCAAAAAATCTATTTTTACGTTCTTTAGATAACATAGAGAAGGGTTATCACCCCTGTAACATTTGTTTTGCTGTCTGTGTCCCTGTTCAGAAGATTTCACCTCACCTTCTGTCCCAATGACAATTGGATTTTGATAATTTTGGGTTGTTAGGGAAACAAGGACTGGTGATAAAGCATCAGTGGAGACACCTTTTACCCATATTAACTCTTACAGGAGTGAATTTCCCTTCCTAGGGGTAGATTTCCTCTCACTTCCTGTTGTCTCCCTCCGTTTGTAAGTAGGAGTCGTTTGTAAGTCGGATGTTTGTAAGTCGGGGACCCCCTGTAGTAGATAGACAGTGCCTCCAGCCGATTACGGCAATTAATAAATAACTTAATAACAATATGAATTTTGTTCAGACAATAGTATAGCACAACAATTTCCTGAGGTCTTGTCAGGGCTGGGCTCAGCTCTTCCTTCTCTGAGCTGGCCGCTCAGCTGTCGGCTATTTGCCAGCTCCTATCTCTCCACAGTGACTCACCTGTTGATGATATCCTGCTCGTCAGTCCTGCCTACTTAAGCCATCCAGTCCAGATGATCTCTGCCTTCGCCTTGGTCACATCTCTAGAGACGCTCTCCTGTGTTCCTGTTAACCACTTGCCGAACAGCCGCCGCAGTTTTACTGCGGCAGAATGGCACGGCTGGGTGAAACTACTTTATGTTACATTGCTTCGAACTGTGGCCACTAGGGGCGCGAGCGCCAGGAGCCAATGCGCAATGACCGCCGGGCTCCCGCGATCGCTCGTGACAGAGCGAGAACCGGGATCGGTGTGTGTAAACACACAGATCCCCGTTCTCTGAGGGGAGAAGAGACAGATCGTGCTGTTCATACGAACTATGAACAGCGATCTGTCATCTCCCCTAGACAGTCCCCTCCCCCCTACAGTTAGAACACAGAGAGGGAACACAGTTATCCCCTTGATCGCCCCCTAGTGTTAACCTCTTCCCTGCCAGTGACATTTTTATAGCACTGATCGCTGTGTACATGCCAATGGTCTCAAAAATGTGTCAAAAGTGTCCGATGTGTCCACCATAATGTCGCAGTCCCGATAAAAATCACAGATCGCCATTACTAGTAAAAAAATTATAATAATAATAAAAATGCTATAAATCTGTCCCCCTATTTTACAGACTCTATGCCTTTTGCACAAATCAATCAATATACGCTTATTGCAATTTTTTTTACCAAAAATATGTAGAAGAATACATATCGGCCTAAACTGAGAAAAAATTAGCTTTTTTAAAAAAAAAAATAGGATATTTATTATAGCAAAAAGTACAAAATATTGTGTTTTTTTTCAAAATTGTTGCTCTTCCTTTGTATATAGTGCAAAAAATAAAAAACGTAGAGATGATCAAATACCACCAAAAGAAAGCTCTATTTGTGGGAAAAAAAGGACGTCAATTTTGTTTGGGTGCAACGTCGCACGACCGCCCAATTTTTAGTTAAAGCGACGCAGTGCCGAATCTCAAAAAATGGCCTGGCCATTCAGCAGCCAAATCTTCCGGGGCTGAAGCGGTTAAAGACTTGCATGGCTAACATCCCTTCTGGCTGTTCTACTACGCTCATCTCTGGCTCCCTGACATTTTGGCTTGTCTGACTATCCGTTCCGGTTATAAAACAAGAGATTTAACTGTACTTCTGTCTCAGTCTGATTCATGGTTTCTGACAGTTCTTTAATCTATGTTGATTTCTCACCAATGTATAACTACAGTATCTCCCAATTAAATTAATAAGAATATAATTTATTAAAATACAAGTATAATTATGCAATTTCATTAAAAAAAAATGGAATTACTGGTGATTAATATTTCGCACACACAATCAAAGACATCAACACAACATGAAAGTAATTTCTCTTAAATTTCAAAAACAAACCTGGGACAGCCTCAACCAACTATAAAAGTGTGATTCACCGTGCTATTAAAAGATTAAAAAGAAGATCCCTGAGCCCTCTTAAGACAATTTCTGACTCTCTGCGGCCGGAAGAGAGAAAGGAACATATCTTGAAGAGCCAATACGGAAAATGCTACTAAAATTTTAAATAAGTCCTAACTTCAATAGAGCTGTTAAATTAGGGTGGACAATAGAGAATTTACCTGGGACACCACAAATAGCCAATTTAGCTGCGGTACAGGTCTATACCTGATTTACCCCAACACGATTTCAAAATACAACATAGACAGACTATGTGGGAAACTTTACTAAAAAATTTGCCCTGCACCCTGTAAATAATAATATCAAAATACAAACAGTCAAAATACAATCCCTGCATTTTCCGAGAAAAAGGTTAGTCAATGTATACAGAGTCTGTATCTCCCCACTGTTTCCAAAGGGGAAGTTGTCCAAAGTATTAAAAATATAATCTGTTAGTTCCAGCAGCAAAGTCCAGCAATATGGGGAGTGGTCAACTGGCAGCAGGCTACTCAATCGTCCAGGAAGTGTATCAGCATGTGGATGTGTGGTTCTGTCTCGAATATTGTGTGTATCTCTTTTTTATAGGGTGGAGTACTATTGTTGAATTAGGACCCCCCCCTCATGTTTACTAACTCATAATTGGTTGGTTCTAAATTTTGGCGATAACTGTTCATTTCTCATCCGCCCACTAGTGGTCATTGTAGTTCTATAATTGAAATAATTGTATCTGGTATTATTATGATTGTATTTTAATATGTTTCATATTACAGTGATCTGGTGATTGCCCGCCTTACTGTTGGTTACAAGAAATTGAGACCTTTAATAAATATACTGTGGTTTTCATAATTTCATGGTACAAAACAAACAAAACCCTTCCCCCCTTCATATTATTTATTACCAAGTTCTTTTACAATAGGTGGATGGGCATATTTCATGTCCTTGTCTGATGGTGTCTTCATGTTTTTTTGTTGATGGCTAACTTCTGGCATATATTGATTTTTGTATAGAGCACCATAGTAATTTAAAGTAAAATTAAATTAAAGTAAAGTAAACCACCCCTATCGTTTTCAGCCATGGAAGCTGCCATCTTTGCCTCTGTTTAATCTACAACTGCCATGGTACTGCACATGTGATCAGTTATGACACCAGCCATTGGATGGTTTGACAGTTTGGTTGAGAGCACAACCAATGTGAGTGTTACATTCCCGTCACGTTCCGGAAATGAAACTGTTTTAAGGATGGGTTTACTTCAGCTTTAAAATATATAGATGTTGTATATTCTGTTTTGAAATAAAACTGGATTTCACTTGGTGTATAAATAACTGGGTGTCTCTGCCAATGTTTTGGGCCACAGTTAGGTCAACACCAGTTTCCTATTGAAGAGACAGTCTCATCCTTGGAACAATGAGGGTTTAATTGACTATCTTAGAGATTAATGGTCTTTAGTTCAAGCTTTCGTATGTAGCTGTGATATCTTGACCTGGGTTATCCTTGAACCTCAAACGTCAGGTCCTCCCAGCATTGTCAATGTAACGTGTCCCAGATGATTGCCGAGAGGGAGGTAGGAGAGGTGAACTGTCTTCCGGAACAGCGGAGCCCCGGGAGGAAGTGGGAGCTGGAACCCTCTAAAAAGAAGGTTTCCGCCCCCCCAAAAAAATAACATGCCAAATGTGTCCCTTAAAGCGGAAGTTCCATTTTTGGGTGGAACTCCACTTTAAGATAAAAATCCTTCTGACTTTACAACCGCTTTAACTCTTACAATCAACATTACAAGAAGCATGAGTTTGTGAAAAAAACAAACATTTATACTCACCTAAATGGATGCAGCATCGATCTGATGCTGCATATGCATACCTGCCAACCTTCCCTGGTTCGCCAGGACTGTCCTGAGATTGGATGTAAATTCCGGTGTCCCGGCGAATCAAAGCTAAGTCTTTGAGTGGAACCCAGTGCCCAAACAAGTTCCAGCATGGGGCTCCATTGACTTTCTGGCAGGGGCGTGCTTTCGCGAACACCAGCAAGGCTTTTTTCCTGTGAAAAGTTCTACCACCCCTGGCGCTGCTTACTTCTCCCTGCTCACTACTGTCACTTGTAAATAAGGAATTGCTGCTTCCCTGTTTACAAATGCCAGCTCCATCGGCCACACAGAACCTTCTCCCATCTAGGAGAGCAGAGGAGGGAGCAAATGGGAGCAGAGGAGGAAGGGGGCAGGGTTGCTCTTAGCTACACGGCAGAAGCTCCTCCTGTAACTGCGCCGGCAGCCTGCACAGATGCTGTAAGTTGAAGCTGCTCTTTTGCAGTAGCCCCAATCTGATGATTTCCTGGGAGAGGAATTGTGGCAGGAAAAGAGCTCTGTACTGGAATGGGGGGAGGACATTTTACTTAGGGGGGGGGGGGGGGGGGGGGGCTTGGGAGTACATAGCACATCCCTCAACTCTGCATGTGTATGTAGTACACCCCTCAGCCCTGCACTCTATACACACGCACCCCTCAACCCTGCACCCTTTATGTAGCGCACCCTCAACCCTGCAGTCAGTACCTAGTGCACCCCTTAACTCTGCACTCAGAACATAGCATACCCCTCAACCCTGCACTCTTTACACAGCACACCCCTCATTCCTGCACTCTTTAACCCTGCATTTAGTACATAGCGCACCCCTCAACCCTGCACTCTTTATGTAGCGCACCCCTCAACCCTGCACTCTTTATGTAGCACACCCCTCAACCCTGCACTCAGTACATAGCGCACCCCTCAACCCTGCACTCTTTATGTAGCACATCCCTTAACCCGGCACTCTGTACATAGCGGACTCTTCAACCCTGCAGTCTGTACACAGCCCACCCCTGAACCCTGCACTCTGTACATAGCACACACCTCATCCATGAACTCTACACTCTGTATGTAGCACACTCTGTATATAGCGCACCCCTCAACTCTGCACTCTGTATGTAGTGTATTCTTAAACCCTACACTCTGCATACTTTTTTAGGTACAAGGAAGCTTTGTTTTGTTTAACCATGCCCCTTAAGCCCCTCCCACTGGCATGACTTTGGTCACACCCACATTTTGCTGTGTCACCCTTACCTTAAGTGTCCCTGTTACATACCTTGACTGGAGGCCAAGGGCTTGCATTGCGGCTCTGGTCTGAGCACCTCTGAATGTAATGACAGAGCCTACTAGGAGGGGGGATTTGGGGGGTAAGATTTGTACTGGGAGGGGGGTTTGGGGGGGGGGGATATGATTTATGCTGGGAGGGGCAATTTGAGGGAGAGGATTTGTCCTAGGAGGGGGGATTTGGGGGTAGGATTTTTACTAAGAATGGGGATTTGGAGGGAGAGCATTTGTGATGGGAGGAGAATTTGGGGGAGAGGATTTTTACTACTTTATCAAGAAAAAAAGTTGGTCTTGCTGTCTTTTTCTTTTGTAGGGGGGGGGCACTTTAGCATTATCTGCATATAGGCTCTTGAGGTGCAAATCCAGCCCTGTATATGTAGCTTCTGCTGGGGCTATATTGCGACATCTGCTCCAAGCCACTTTTGAGTTTTAAAGAGTGTCATTAGAACAGTGGCTTGGATAAGCTACAAAATGGACTCAACGTTACAGAACAAGTCCAACTGAATATGAATAACTCCTACTAGATATACCATGACCTAGATCAATGGGAAACTTCACAGACAGTTTTGAGGGATGTGGTGATGGATGGAAGGAAGGTTTGCTCACGCTGACTTGGAAAAAGTCAAAAACAAACATGGTCATGTAAAGTTGCCACCAAATCAGGATCTTACCTGCCTACCCCAGCCCAGCAGCACCCGTCGTAGTTGCATCATAATTGCATTGGCTGTGCTAGTCTCATGTTTAGAGCCGAAAAGAGAATGTTCTTTTGTTGTATAATATTAACAAATTATTATGCTTTATTAATAATTGCTTTATTACCTAAATTTCATGCTTAATTAAAAAATAATATGGACATGTGAAGCATTTTCACACAGTTGTCTCTTTACAAGGATACTTATCATCTTGCGGACAAAAAAATAAATAAATTCCCATTAGTCAGTGTGAAATGCATTATTCAAATCAAAAGTAGTTTAGTAATTTAATGACAAAATGACAATTAGCTCCAGCACATCTCAGGGGAAAAAAAAATGCTGGCTAATTATGTCCATTATAATATTGTAGCTGAAGCATTGGCTGTCATATTCATGAGCTAAGGTGGTCATATGAAGTGAACAATTAAAACTTTATATACAATTCAGTGGAAATAAAAAGTTGTAACCACACCGGTAAATTTACTGAGGGCAAAGAAGCACTGAACACAGCCAGATAGTTGCATGCAAAACGACAGATTGAAGACTCTAGGGGATAATTTGCGAGTCAGAAGTGTTGGCTGTTGAACAAAGGGTTTTTCTACATGATGAATGTCTGATCAAAAGCCAACCTTTTCCTTTTTTGAAAAAGAAAACTGAATAGGCATTGAATGCACCAAAATGGTATCTAAGCTGAGTAAAAGATCAAAACTTGTCCCACCTAGACATGAGCAAATTGGTATTCCCAAACTGCCGAGGTTCCCAACTATCTATGAACATTGTCCAATCTTCCAGGCAGACAAATGTGTTCCAAGCCCCCTTTCCCAGAAGGCGTAAAAAAAAATATTTTGGGACCCCTTACCACCTTGACTCTTTAACTTTTAACTTATTTCCTTTTGTTTTCTCACCCCCTGATCAGAATTTAAACCTATGGTGATACCCTTTTTAAAAAATATAAAATCTCCTAAAAGAAAAAAAAACAGAACAAAGTATTAAAACCAGTACATAAAGGTAGCAAATATTTTGCTGCAGGCTGAGTCCCCGAAATGCCACCAGTCCCTGGAGACGGTTCCTATAGTCAGCGTTTAGACAGGTTGCCTACTGTATTTATTTTGTCAGTTTGGATGCCCAAGCCAGAGGGGAAGGGGTTAAAGTTTTGCAGCCTTCGCTGGACAAGTTTACTGGCTTTTTGGGGTCTGGCTTTCTTTTCCATGCAATATAAAAGGGGAGAGATTTGGATCCCAAAGGGGCAAGAACACGGGAGTTATTGAAGAAGGTTGCTGGGACCTGTGGTTGGACTAATCTGGACTAATCTGGACACCGTAACAATGGACATTCTGGATTCTCCCATTATAGACTTCGACATCCAAAAGGATTTTACCTGTACTGTACAGGTATGCTGGGGCATTCAGTGTTAGGTAAAGCAGTGGTCATCAACCCTGTCCTCAGGGCCCACTAACAGGCCAGGTTTGCAAGATAACTGAAATGCATCATAATTTGCTGCTCAGTGATTGCAGTATTCTAGTCTGCATCTCCCCATGGTAATACATAAACCTGGCCTGTTAGTGGGCCCTGAGGACAGGGTTGATGGCCACTGAGGTAAAGGACATTTTGCCCTGTTGTAACTGTTATGCAAAGTTTCCAGTAAAGTTTTTTCAACTGCTTTGAGCATGGTCTTTGGAAGTAATTTATTCAGTGCATGTTGGGCGTTGGTATAGTCCTAAAAACCTGGGTCTGTAAAAGCACCACTACAAAAGGTTAAATCTTAAGGCAAAGAAGATGAGGTAGTTGCCATTGATAACCAAAAGGAAGAACAACTACAGCAGCCAGTTGTTTGGCATGGTACCTGGCTAGATGAGGCCCTCTGGTAGTGAGGGGGTTGGTGCTCTGATGGGTAACTGAGAGCAGACTAGCGTTACGGAGATTTAAGGCCTGATCACTAGGTACGGGAACTAGGTGGCGGGACTCCATTCTGTTACTGGGAGTCAGATAACAGAGGTCCGCTGGACTGATTGAGTGAGCAAAGACTGAGCACATCCCTCCTAAAGCAAATATACATCAGTTATATGTAGTGACATGGGATGAAACATCTCACAGAGGAACTTTGTACAATACTGCTGCACATAAGTGGCTCATCTCTGAGTTGGGGATTGCCTTAATGTTTGATTCTTCATATGACGGGGCATTGGTGAGAATACCTTCGGCTGAGATGTTACCCCATGCGCAAGGGCACAGTAGAACCCGCCCACAAGTGGCCACTAGCACGGTATATACAAAAGATCCAAAGAGGGAACCATTCGCCATATTGAAAGCCCCTGAATAATTTAACAGCATCATCCAAAACACAGACTGCCTCATCCGATGGGGGCTGACTTAAAATTGTTCGGAGCCTATTAAAACCAATAGGTCAATGAATAACAAGTGCTTACCATATGTGCAAATAACATGTAAAAGAGAGCAAGAAAGCAAACATTGGGCAAACTAAAAAACTGTGCAAATAAAGAGGTACAAAGAAATTTCAATTTTTAAAGAGCAATAAAAAGTGCAATCAGTGCAGCCCATTTATATAAAGTTTATGATCCCAGTTTGAAGTGTCCAAACACAATCCTTAGTCCAGTGTATTAATGTGCTGTCTGAAATATATTATCCTTCTCAGGGTTTTTTTCAGCAGGAACGCAGGGAGCGCAGTTCTGGCACATTTAGCACTCAATGTACTGTATATAATGGCAAGGGGTGCTGGTGTGTGCTGGAGGACCATGGTAAGGTCATGGTCAGGAATCAGGCTCAGAGACCAGTAGCTATAGCATTAACCATTAGCTATAGCAGTAGAGTGGTTCACACCAACTAACAGGATAAATATACATGCAGACTGACCCGAGACACAGGATCTAAGCACTAACCAGTCTTCACCAGAGCTCCTGATGGTAGAGATGGGTTTTGCTGCGTGCTAGTGCAAGGTCACAGTCCTCAGGATTGCCACACCAGGAGATGACCAATTAGGGGTCTGATGGAGCAAGTGGGGATCAAGCAAATGTGTAGTCAGTAAACAAAACAAAGGTTGGTAAAAAGTGGTTTCAGGTTGCTATCAAGCAGAAACATAGTCGAGGAGTAAGCCAAACGTTGATAATGAGTGGTAGTGAAGGTATGGACAGCAGCAGAAGCAAAAGGAGAAAAATATTGTCCAGAGAGGAACACAATAATCTGGCAAATGGGATATGCAGAGACATTGCTTAAATCGGGAAAGTCATGAGGGGAGCAAAGGGTTCAAGTTTCACCAGAAACAAGCCATAAATCAAGGTTGCCCAATCAGTCAGGCAGGGAGCTGTCCAGCGTCTCAGGTGACACAGCAAGAGGAAACAGCCAGACACAACAGAAGTTCCAGGTTCTGATCCAGATCCTGAAACAGTTGTTGCTGAGAGTGGGCTACTAGTGAGGGAGGACACTGCTGCTATAATTTGTAATTATGCTGGCTGCTGGGAGATGTATTGTTGCTGGTTGGGGTCTATTGTCGCTGTGGGGTGTATTTTTGAGGGCTGGGGTGTATTGTTGCTGTTGCGTATATTTTTGCTGGGGGATCTATTGCTGCTCAGGGAGGACATCTATTGTTGCTGGGGGGTCATACTGTATGTTGGTGGACGCAGGGGATGTATTTTACGTCTTTTTTTTTTTTATCAATAACACATTCCATATACATTACTTAGCACCACAAAATTATACTTGGTTCTGTATTCTCAAGAAGAGGTATTGGGAGGTTAGTAGGAGGTGAAACTAAGGGACAGTGAGTGCTTGACGGTGGGTAGGGGGTGGAGACAAGGGGTGACTAGGAAGTGGGGAGTACCTGCACCTATTCTGTGAGAAAAAAAACCTGCTTCTTCTAGTTCAGTAAGCCAGATCCCTTACATCAACACAAAGGTACAGTCTTAAATTAAACCTACCAACAGAAGATGGGCAGTTATTTGAAAAAGCTGGTCAAGCAAGCAATCCTCTGATTCAACAGAGATCTCATGACCAATTAATTGCATGGGTTTTTTTTTTGGCATGTTACCAACACTAGAAAGAGCATGGAGCCCTAGTTTTACCAGAAAGGTAAGCCTTTTTTATTTTTCTTTATCTATCTACATAATTAGCCTACCTTCTTAAATTCACCTTGAACTATTAATCTTCAAAATATTTTACCATACAAAATTCAAGGACCTATTCAAAAATAATTTGATGGCCATTCACGTAAAATGGTTTGGACAACATTATCCCTATATATATATATATATTATGCTTATTTGATTTTCTAATGGTTAGTTGGTCTATTTTGACCAGTTACAAGAAAATTTGCTAATTTTTCTTGAACACATTTTTAACAGTGTATGTTGCTTTCATTTGGGAAAGTCCATTGGTTCCAAAATCGAGTTATAAAAGCAAACAAAATGTTAAAGTACTTTCGGACGAATATACTGAGAATTTTCATATATTTTTTTCAACATTACAAAATGTACTTGTCTATGACCACCTTAATTAGGGAGAAGCACAAGGACCATAGCCTGATATGAGCTGTTATGTAATATGTACAATCCCGCTTGAAAGTTGTACAGCATAGTTCCTGTATCTGGGGTCAAATATTCTGTATTATATCTTCTTCTGTGATTTTTGTGTTAGGGCCTGTTTACACATGTGTGTAGCCAGGTGCTGAACTATAGAAGGAGAATGAAGAAAGAGACATTATCCTCTTTACAGTCAGTTTTATTTTCCATTTCTATTATTATGCTGGATGTTGTGTTGCACTATCACCTCAAGTCAGTAGAGGGAGAGCTATAACCAGGAAAGCCTATGGACTTCTATGCAGAATTCCGAGGATCATGGGAATTGAAGTGTGGGACAGCAGCCAAAGAATGGGACTCATGCACCCTTTACACTACAATTCCCAGAATACCATGATGCAGAGGGGTGGAGACTGCACAAACAACTTCTTCCTTTTGGCACCAAGACAGTCCATGTGAGCACACCTGCCTGAGTGCCCACATATTGGCAGAAAGCCAATCCAGCAACCAGGGACCAGAGCTTGAGGCCTGGGAGCAGAGACACCCTGCGTAGGGCCGAAAAGGACCGTGGCATTGCATCTGCACCTTTGTAACAGGGAGACCGAAGCATGCTCTCACTCTCTTCTTCCCACAGCTGATAACCAGGAACATTCTGTAGACAGACATTGATTATACCTCACCTATACTGCAACTATACTGCATGTGGGTTTACAAAGACTGTTGTTAAGTGCACCAACACTTCTTAAAGGGCCCCAACTATAACCGGCAGAAGGACAACATAACAGACTGCCCCCCAAGCTTTTCTACTAGCCCTTGTCCATTATTAATTTAGTGGGTACCCCCCAGTGAACCTATGCTGAGCATAGTCACCAGTAAGGCACCTTGGTAGTAAAGTCCCCTTAACTCAGTTAATTAAGCTACAGTACTGTCCATTGCTACCCTGCGGTGACCTTGTTACTATTTATGCTGATCTGGAGCAAAGTGTTATCTTATGTCTAGTGCTAGCTACTGTAAATTGTGTCCTCACTATTGCCAATCCATTTTTATGCATTCTTTCATTACTATCCATATTGTGTGACAATACATTAAGACTTGCCTTTACTAACTTGTTTCGTGCCTGTTTCTTGATATATTACCACTACTGTGTATCAAGTATTCCCTTCAGAGATTTTCTGTGATATTGCATGCTTTGTGTATTCAACCTGGTGTGTCAGAGGGGCTGAAGTTCTTAAGGAGGTTGAGGCAAGAAACAGGGGACTCATTCTAACCAGGCCCTCCTACGGCAGTAGTGCTACATGTGGTTGAAGGATGGTCAAATCCCTCAGTTGAGTCTCATTTTTACGAGCCCCAACACCATCACCTTTACCTGCATGCCACGATGCTGTGCTTTGTGACTAAAGCAGGAAATATATCCCCTGTCACTTTTGGTGGGCATAGTACCCACTAAGCGTGATCCAATGGGGCCACTCTGCAAGCACCCAGCAACTGCACACAATGCATGCAGTCGTGGCATGCTAGTGTAGGGACAGTTAGTGTCTGTCAATTGCTCTACGAAGAATGACGTGAACACAGATTGCTCTTCAGAGACCAATGTGCACGGGAATAAAAGCATGGATTGTTCCAACCAAGTGTCAAAAGTAAAGCTCAGAGCTTTCACTGAATTGGAAGCAACTTCATTGCATTCTTATTGCACTGAAAGCCTTTCAGTAAGAAAAGAAAAGAAAAGAAAGTAATAAGAACACAATGAAGTTGCTTCCAATTCAGATTACGAGGTTGACACAGCATGGCATAGCATGATGATCGTATCATCCATATGGCGTCAGCTCCTATACTGTATGTAAATAACAGCTGGCATATCACACTGCTATCTGCGGCTTCTCCGCACCTTGAAGCCTTTGGGATGCTCAGCTGTTTCAAGAATTCCATTAATTCCACAACATATAAGTGCTATTAAACCTATAAATTCCTTAATGCTTTAATAGATCACCTGCAGGACCTGCATAAGCTGATCCTTATTAATATTATTCTCATGGTGACCACTTAATGTGCCAGAAGTTCAATCATTTACATACAGTATTGGAAATGTATTCAGAAAAGTGAACCCTGGTCCCCCGGAGTGTTTGGAAGCCATATAATCAGACATTATTTATCTCTGCTGAGGTCAGCAGGGCCTTCATTATTCAGATTAGTTTTCACCGTGCCCTGAATAGAGATAAGGACACTTCTATGTTGATTCTGAATAGGAATAGGTTGGAATTAAGGTGTACATAGATGGCCATTTGAAGTCCATTGAAGGCTTTTTAAGTTGTGCCAAGGCCAGTTTCCTTCATGAGCATTATCCAATTAACGGAGTACTCCCGGTAAAATTAAAAAAACATTCTGTGAATTTTTGGTGCTTAAATAAAGAGAAATGTATAGGGTTTATCCAACTACAGGGCTCTATGCCTCTATGCCCCCCCCCCCCCCCCCCCCCATAGATCCTCCTTTCGCCTATAAAGGTCCTGCCAGCTGTCAATGAGAAATATACAACATTTCGGAAAGTATGGAATGCTTGGATAAGCTTTTCGATCTCGCCTCAGTTACTACCTCAGATGACCTAGCTTGATCCGAGTCATAGTGAAGCAACTCCCCTCTGGACACCTTCTCCTTTTTCTCAAAAAGCATCCCCGTAGGCTTAGTTTCGTAACGAATTGAAATTCGGCCGAATTTTGCATCTATATCCGCTATAATTTCTTTGGTATTCGATTGAAATTTGTTATTTCAATAACAAATTTCAACGAATACCAAAGAAATGATAGCGGATATAACGAATGAATTCGACATGATTCTAATCTACTGTATATACTCGAGTATAAGCCGAGTTTTTCAGCACATTTTTTTGTGCTGAAAGTGCCCCCCTCGGCTTATACTGGAGTCAAGCATTTTTCTGCAGCAGAAAATTAAATTTTTCGACCCGACTTTGGGGCCCCGCATCTCGGGGCCACTTGGTGCTAGGAAATTTGGTATGCCAACCTAGTGGAATCAGCACTACAACATATCCAAATTTGGGGTTCCTAGCACCAAGTGGCCCGAGATACAGGGCCCCAAAGTCGGTCAACTGTGTCCATCTGCAGAGACCCCAAATTTTGGCTGCAGCTAGGGGGCATCTAGGAAACCTTAACTACCAAGTTTGGGGGACCTATGGCTGCAAATTGGCACAGTGAGGCATGCAAATGGGCACAGTGAGGCTGCAAATGGGTATTGTTGACCCTCTTTTACACTTACAGTAGCTGCGCATTTCTTACCCTAGGCTTATACTCGAGTCAATAAGTTTTCCCAGTTTTCCCGCTTATACTCGAGTATATATGGTAATCTAATGAAACAAAAGGTCAACTCAAAGTAAATCTTACAGTACAATCAGCTGATTAATTTTGTGCTGGAGGTTGGATTACTGGCAAAGTGCATTCATGAGAACTGAGTGAGAAGGGTGTTGTATTGTATTTGAGCAGAGGAGAAGAGATATTGTCATTGTGTGTGTTAAAAGATTCAATAAACAAACGAATTTCCAAACTATGAATCATTATTACGAATATACAGTATATACATACATAAATATCGAATTTCAACGAATACAAACGAAATTGTAGTGCATATAACAAATTAATTTGACATGATTAGAGATTCAGTATAACGAATATCAACACTCTACAGAAATAATGAATTATCCGAAAACGTATTTAACCGCTTCCCGACCGCCTCACGCAGATATACTGCGGCAGAATGGCACGGGCCGGCAAAATCACGTACCTGTACGTGGCCCTTTAAATGCCTGCCCGTGGGTCGCGCACGCGCCGGCAGCGGCGCGCTCGCGACCCGGTCGGGAGCTCTGTGACCCCGGCCGTGGGACCAGCGGACCCGATCGCCGCTGGTGTCCCGCGATCGGGTCACGGAGCTGAAGAACGGGGAGAGGTATGTGTAAACAAACCTCTCCCCGCGCTTCCTACTCTGTCTGTCATTGATTGGCTGTTCCCGGTCATCGGGAAAGCCGATCAATGACGTCAGATGTCAGCCCCGCCCCCTTGTTGTAAAAAAAAACACACACGTCACAGCCCATAACACCTCCCCTCCCCCTAGTGGTTAACTCTTTCACTACAACTGTCATTTATACAGGAATCAATGCATTTAAATAGCATTGATTGCTGTATAAATGACAATGGTCCCAAAAATGTGTCAAAAATGTCCGATGTGTCCGCCATAATGTCGCAGTCACAATAAAAATCGCTGATCGCCGCCATTACTAGTAAAAAAAAAAATATTAATAAAAAGGCTATAAAACTATCCCCTATTTTGTAAACGCTATAACTTTTGCGCAAACAAATCAATAATCGCTAATTGCGATTTTTTTTACCAAAAATATGTAGAAGAATACGTATCGGCCTAAACTGAGGAAAAAAAATGTTTTTTTATATATTTTTGGGGGATATTTATTATAGCAAAAAGTAAAAAATATTGCATTTTTTTCAAAATTGTCGCTCTATTTTTGTTTATAGCGCAAAAAATAAAAACCGCAGGGGCGATCAAATACCACCAAAAGAAAGCTCTATTTGTGGGAAAAAAAGGATGCCAATTTTGTTTGGGAGCCACGTCGCACGGCCGCGCAATTGTCAGTTAAATCGACGCAGTGCCGAAACGCAGAAAGGGGCCTGGTCCTTTGGCTGCCAATTGGTCCGGGGCTGAAGTGGTTAAGCATAAGCATTTTCCTTCTTTCTCCTTGCTTATTACACGGAGTGTGTAACAAGCAAGGAGAAAGAAGGAAAAATGCTTATGCTTAAATAAGTTTTTGGATAATTCATTATTTCTGTAGAGTGTCGATATTCGTTATACTGAATCTCGAATTTGCCGGCACATCACGGATCTGGTGGACAGATTACTGGGAGGGGCTGGGGAAACCCGGCTGTCATGGTGCACGTTGGCACCAATGACAAAGTCAGAGGCAGATGGAGTGTCCTAATGAACGATTTTAGAAACTTGAGAGCTAAATTAAGGAAAAGGACCTCCAAGGTTGTATTCTCAGGAATACTACTGGTACCTTGAGCCACACCAGAAAGGCAGAGGGAGATTAGGAAGTAAACAAGTGGCTGAGGAGCTGGTGTAGTAAGGAGGGGTTTGGGTTCCTGGAGGACTGGGCTGACTTCTCAGTCGGTCACCAGTACTATAGAAGGGACGAACTGCACCTAAATGAGGAGGGTGCAGATCTACTGGGAGTGAAGATGGCCAAAAAGTTAGAGGGGTTTTTAAACTAGGCGATGGGTGGAAGGGTCCCGAGGTAGAGATAGTCAGCGCGGAACATATTCCAGAGGGTAGTATTATGGGGGTAGTATTGGGGGGCATTAGTGGTCAAGCTACCACTAATGCCCCCAATACTACCCTCTGGAATATGTTCCGCACTGACTATATGTCTACCTCGGGACCCTTCCACCCATCGCCTAGTTTAAAAACCCCTCTAACTTTTTAAAGCACATAAACCCAAGGTAAGTATAGTAACAAGTCCTAGTTTCAATCTCGGAAAACCCAATAAGAGGATAGTATGCAACCAGTCTAAACTACATGGCATGTTCACCAATGCCAGGAGCCAGGCGGACAAGATTAGTGAACTAGAGATAATGTTGTATGAGGAGGATTTGGATTTTGTGGGAAATTCAGAGACCTGGTTCAACAGCTCTCATGATTGGCTGGCAAACATTCAAGGGTATATCCTTTATCACAGGGATAGAGAGGATAAAAAAGGGGGAGGGGGATGCCTATATATCAAGAATAATGTACAAATGAATGTGAGAGATGACATCACTAAGGGAGCGAGGGAGGAGCTGGAATCTTTATGAGTAGAGCTCCAAAGGGATGAAGCTAAGGAAAAACAAATACTGGGAGTATGCTATAGGCTCCCTAACCTGAGGGTGGAGGGGGAGTTGGATCTCCTATCAAAATTTGGATTAGCAGCAAGTATGGGAAGTGTTATCATAATGGGGGATTTTATTTATCCAGACATAGACTGGGCAGAAGGAACCGCGCATTCGTCTAAGGCTAACAGCGATCACAGGTCATGTGGCTAAGATGGACCACGAAAGACACATAGCGGAGGAGAGCAAAAAAAATCCCAAGAAATTCTTATAGTATGAAAACAGTAAAAAAGGGAGGACAGACCATATTGGACCCATAAAGAATGAGGAAGGTCATCTGGTTACAAAGGATGGGGAGATAGCGAAGGTATTCAATGTATTCTTCTCCTCAGTCTTCACAAGGGAATCAGGGGGCTTCAGTAACCAAAACTGCAGTGTTTATCCTCATGACACATCACAGGAAGCACCTCCATTGTTAACAGAGGACAGATTTAAAATTAGACTTGGGAAACTCAACATTAATAAATCACCAGGACCAGATGGCTTGCACCCGATGGTACTTAGGGAACTCAGTCAAGTAATTGCCAGACCATTGTTCCTAATTTTTACTGACACTCTACTGACTGGAATGGTACCAGCTGATTGGAGAAATGTATCACCAATATTTAAAAAGGGCCCAAAATACATCCCTCGGAATTACAGACCAGTTAGCGTAACATCAATAGTATGCAAGCACTTAGAGGGTATGATAAGGGAGTAAATACAAGATTTTAGTAATGAGAACGGTATCATTAGCAGTAATCAGCATGGAGTCATGAAGAATCGTTTTTGCCAAACCAATCTATTAACCTTCTATGAGGAGATGAGTTGCCATTTAGATAAGGGAAGGTCCGTAGACGTGGTGTATCTGGATTTTGCAAAAGAATTTGACACAGTTCCCCATAAACATTTACTGTACAAAATAAGGTCCATTGGCATGGACCATAGGGTGAGTACAGAGGCGGCTCTCTAATTAGGCAAATTAGGCGGCAGCCTAAGGCCCCGCGCTCCTAGGGGCCTCGCTGGCTCCGCCTAATTTGCCTAAGTTGTGTGTGGAAATGGGAGGGAATGTCCCCGGTCGGTATCACTGAACCGTCTTTAACATGGGGGAACGCGGTGTCTGCAACTACTTTCCCCAGCCGCGGGTGGACTGACCACTTGAGAATGAGAACTGCTCGATGTTCCGGGTCAGTGGGTGGCTGTATGTATTTCCCTCCTTTCGGCTCCTCCCCCTTCTGCTGCGCTCTGCGAATCCCCTGCATGCAGCGGCTGAGTTGCTCCCTGCTCCCCCCCCCCCGATGGATCGACCTGCAATGGAGGACTTGCCAGAGCTGCCGCGTCATCGAGGAGTCAGTCTGTCACAGCCTTAAGGTACTACCCGACACTGACAGGCTGAAAGCATCCCGTGATGTCACCTCCTGACCGAGTGCACCCGAAAATCAAGGCTGCCAGCCGCCCGTGACCTCACTGCCCTGAGTGACGTGATACATGCCATCTGGCATATGATGTCACCTACTGACCCCCTGCTACAATTATAATCTGATTCCTCCTCATCATCCCTCCTGTTCCTGGCATCCCACTTCCCTATCTCATCATACTTCCTATCATCCCCCCTGTCATCATTTCTATCCTCACCATAATCCCCATGAGCCTGGCATCCTACTACCCCCCCCCCCCCGTGTCATCCTCATCCCCCCCGCACCCCACTGCCAGCTTCTTACCACCCCACTGCCAGCTTCTTACCACCCCACTGCCAGCTTCCTACTACCCCACCCCATCATCTTCATCCTCCCTGCACCCCACTGCCATCTTCCTACCCCCCCCCCCGCACCCCACTGCCAGCTGCCTACCACCCCACCCCCCACCCCCCTCCCCCCCCGCACCCCACTGCCAGCATCCTACCACCACACCCTGTCATCTTCATCCTCACTGCCTGCTTCCTACCACCCCCACCCCGTCATCTTCATCCTCCCTGCACCTCACTGCCTGCTTCCTACCACCCCACCCGGTCATCTTCATCCTCCCTGTACCTCACTGCCAGCTTCCTACCACCCCATCCCCATCATCTTCATCCTCCCTTGACCTCACTGCCAGATTCCTACCACCTCACCACCATCATCTTCATCCTCCCTGCACCTCACTGCCAGCTGCCTACCACCCCACCCGTCATCTTCATCCTCCCTGCACCCCACTGCCAGCTTCCTACCACCCCACCCCCATCATCCCCCCCTGCACCCCACTGCCAGCTGCCTACCACGCCACCCTGTCATCTTCCTCCTCCCTGCCCCTACTGCCAGCTTTCTACCACCCCCCCCCCCCCCCACCCAGCTTCCTACCACCCCACCCCCATTATCCCCCGACACCCCACTGCCAGCTTCCTACCACCCCACCCCCGTCATCTTCATCCCCCCCCCGGCACCCCACTGCCAGCTTCCTACCACCCCACCATCTTCATCCTCCCTGCACCCCACTGCCAGCTTCCTATCACCACACCCCCGTCATCTTCATCCTCCCTGCACCTCACTGCCAGCTTCCTACCACCCACCCCGTCATCTTCATCCTCACTGCCAGCTTCCTACCACCCCCCCCGCACCCCACTCCCAGCACCCCACTGCCAGCTTCCTATAACCACACCCCGTCATCTTCATCCCCCTGCACCCCACTGCCAGCTTTCTACCACCCCTCCCCCGTCATCACCCTGCACCCCACTGCCAGCTTTCTACCACCCCATCTTCATCCCCCCTGCACCCCACTGCCAGTTTCCTACCACCTTACCCCCATCATCTTCATCCCCCCTGCACCCTGCTGCCAGTTTCCTACCACCTTACCCCCATCATCTTCATCCCCCCTGCACCCCACTGCCAGTTTCCTACCACCTTACCCCCATCATCTTCATCCCCCCTGCACCCTACTGCCAGTTTCCTACCGCCTTACCCCCATAATTTTCATCCCCCCTGCACCCCACTGCCAGCTTCCTACCACCTTACCCCCATTATTTTCATCCCCCTGCACCTCACTGCCAGCTTCCTACCACCTCACCCCGTCATCTTTATCCTCCCTGCACCCCACCCCCGTCATCTTCATCCCCCCTACACCCCACTGCCAGCTTCCTACCACCCCACCCCCGTTATCTTCATCCCCCCTATACCCCTCTGCCAGTTTCCTACCGCCTACCCCTCTGTCATCTTCATCCCCCCTGTACCCTACTGCTGACATCCTACCACCTCATCCATTGTGATCAGCATCACCATCATCCCTCTGTATCCCACCTCTGGCATTCTACCACCCCACCCCCTGTCATCATCATCTTAATCCCTCCTGGTACTCCACTGCTAGCTTCCTACCACCCCACTCCCTGTCATCATCACCCCCCCCCCCATACCCCACCTCTGACATTCTACCACCCTGCCTCCTGTCATCAAAATCCCCATCATTCCCATGTACCCCATCTCTAGCATCCACCACCCTACCCCGTTATCATCCTTATCTTCCCCCTTTACCCAACTGTCAGCTTCCTACCAACCTACATCCTGTCATCACATCTCCATCCTTATCATAATCCCCCTGTGCCTGGTGTCCTACCACCCCACCCCCTGTAATCTTCACCCCCCTGTACCCCACTGCCAGCTTCCTAGCACCCCACCCCCATCTTCATCCCTGTTGTACCCCATTGCCAGTTTCCTACCACCCCTCTGTAATCTTCATCCCCCTGTACCCCACTGCCAGCTTCTTACCACCACACCCCTGTCATCATCATCCCACCTGTATCCCATTGCCAGTTTCCTACCACCCCACCCCCTGTAATCTTCATCCCCCTTTACCCTACTGCCAGCTCCCTACCACCTCACCCGCTATCATCGCCATAGTCCCCATACCCCACCCCTGCCATCCTACCACCCTGCCCCCTGTCATCAACATCCCCATCATCTCCCTGTACCCCACCTCTAGCATCCAACCATCCTACCACCATCATCATCCCCCTGTACCCCACCTCTGGCATCCAATCATCCTACCCCATCATCATCACCCCCCCTGTACCTCACTGCCAGCTTTCTACCCACCCACTGTCATCATTATGCCCCTTTGCTGACCTCCTACCATCTCACCCATTTTCATCAACATCCACATCCTCCCTCTCTACCCCACCTCTGGCATCCTACCACCCACCCCCAGTCATTATCATCCCCATCATCCCCCTGTACCCCACCTCTGGCATCCTACCACCCTGCCTCCTGCATTATCATCCTCATCCCTCCTGTACCCCACCTCTGGCATCCTATCACCCTACCCCTTATCGTTATAAGGAACATATGATTTTAGCCTCTCACCCCAATGCTGCCACCATCATCCCAAACTGCATCCTGTCATCCAACCAACTGTACCCCAACAGTTGCATCACACACCACAATACTGTCCTGCCCACCAGCGAGAGGTAATGATGTGTTGTAACCTCTGGCAAACAATCAGTGAGTGATAAAGATGAGCAGTAATCAATAGCAACCAATCAGTGAGCAGTAATAATGTGCAGTAACCTCTATCAACCAATCAATGTGCGATAATGATGTGCAATAACTTCTAGCAACCAATGGGTGGGCAGTAATGATGTGCAGTACCTCTAGCACCAATCATTGAGTGGTAATATTGTGCAGTAACCTCTAGCAACCAATCAGGGAGCAGCAATGATGTACACTAACCTCTAACAACCAATCGGTGAGCTTGGAGCAATCAGTGAGTGTGAACCAGACTTTTATGTGTACATTATTAAAGTGTTTTTTTGTTTTTTTTTTAGAAAAGTCTATGTGCATGTTTGTTTTTTGGGATATTGGGGTGGACAGGAAAATTGCTAGGGGTCTATCGCTTGAATTATTTTTCCCATTATGGAAGTTAGTAGGGCCTCATGTCTAAGATTTGTCTAAGGCCTCACATAGCCTAGAGCCGCCTCTGGCGGTGGTCTCAGCGGGGAGCATAGTTTCAAAAAACTATTCGATAAGCACCTGAACGACCGCAACTTACAGGGATATACAATGTAATACTGACATATAATCACACACACAGGTTGGACTTGATGGACTTGTGTCTTTTCAACCTCACCTACTATGTAACTATCTAACTGTGTGATAACTTTTACTTCTGCTCATGTCCCAAAGTTCCCTTTTTACTTTTACTATATCTGCTCATAGTCAAGAAAGTTATCCATCGCTACAAATAAATAAACACATTGTCAAATTTCATGTCCGCTCAATTCCACTCTGGAAAATTCTTCCGTTTTAATTAGTGACTTGAACAGGCAGAAATGCTTCATTATGCCAGGAAATGTCAAGCAGAGAACATTATTAGCTGATGACAGTATAACGTATAGCGAGACGAGCGGCAATGCGTTCCAGAATGCCATCTCCTATCAGACATTTACATAAGTACATCTATATGGTAGCTCCAAATGCCGCAACGGTCGCAGCCGGCGCCCTCGTCTCGAAGCCGTTGGATGTATCGTTATTGACTTAAAATTCTTCTTTTCTTTTTTGCTGTGTCTGGATTATCGGAATGATGAATAGCGCTCTAATGGGGATCTTTTTCAATCAGCGGAATGAGGATTAGATATCTGCAGTTCACAGGCTTGATTATCGTGGACAAAAGTTTTCGAGCTGACAATAGTCTGTTCTATCATACTCATTAAATGTCTGTGCTGGCACTGGTGTCATTAATTTGATTGTTCCCATACCAGTTAGTCATCAGATAATTACCTGAGAACTGCCAGGCTCGATGTGTGCTTATTACTGAGCTTTATAATAATGAGCAACATATATCCCTTATTGGAAAATACAAGGATAGCAGCCAATGGAAAGATCAGAACCAAAACAACTGCCTGGTCTGGAGGTTGGAGATGACCTGTTCCTTAGCCACTTGCCCACTTGGCACTTAAACCCTCTTCCTAACCAGACCAATTTTAATCTTTCAGTGCTCTCACATTTTGAATGACAATTACTCAGTCATGCAACACTGTACCCATATGAAATGTTTGTCCTTTTTTTCACACAAATAGAGCTTTCTTTTTTGGTGGTATTTAACCGTCGCACGCCGATATACGTTGGCACAATGGCAGCAGTGGGCAAATAGGTGTACAGGTACGTTCCCTTTAATTTGCAGTCTATTGAGCGCGTGCACACGTGCTGCGTACTGCGTGACCGTGCCCGCGGTACTCGATGTCCACCGGTGCCGTGTGATTGTGTCACGGAGCGGCAGAACGGGGAGATGCCTATGTAAACAAGGCATTTCCCTGTTCTGCCTAGCAACATGACAGAGATCCACTACTCATCGAGAGCAGTGATCTGTCATGTTGTAGTGAGCCCATCCCCTCTACAGTTAGAATCACTCCCTAGGACACACTTAACCCCTTGATCGCCCCTTAGTGTTTAACCCATTCCCTGCCAGTGTCATTTACACAGTAATCAGTGCATTTTTATAGCACTGATCGCTGTATAAATGACAATGGTCCCAAAATAGTGTCAAAAGTGTCCGATGTGTCCGCCATAATGTCGCAGTCACAATAAAAAATGGCAGATCGCCGCCATTACTAATTTAAAAAAATGTATAATAAAAATGCCATAAATCTATTCCCTATTTTGTAGATGCTATAACTTTTGCGCAAACCAATAAATATACGCTTATTACGATTTTTTTTTTTTTTACCAAAAATATGTAGAAGAATACACAAACTGAGGAAAAAAAATAGTTTTTTTGTATATTTTTGGGGGAAATATTTATTATAGCAAACTTTGTGTGTCGGAAACTCCAAAGGAAAAAGTCCGATGGAGCCCACACACGATTTGAATTTCCGACAACACAATCCGATCGCACATTTTCCATCGGAAAGTCCGACCGTGTTTACAGGCCATTAGGCTACTTTCACACTATGGCGGTTTTCAGGTGCTTTAGCGCTAGGAAATAGCCTCTAAAAAAGCATCTGAAAACCACCTCCCATTCATTGCAGTGTGTCTCTTCACACTGGGGTGGTGCGCTTGCGGGACGTTACGAAAAGTCCTGCAAGCAGCATCTTCGGGGAGGGTTGGGAGTGCTGTATTTAGCACTCCCAAAACGCCCTGCCCATTGCCTTAAAAGCGATTGAAAGCGCTGCAAAACAGGACTTATTACAATTTTTTGGAGGGTAAAAAGCACCCCGCTAGCTGCCGAAAAGTGCAACAAAAGCGTTAAAAGCGCTAAAGTGCCGCTAAAACAAGTTGCGTTTTAGCGCTAACGGCTAGGCATCCCAGTGTGAATGTAGCCTAACAAGCCAGGAAAGTACAAATACCCCCCGATTCACCCCTATTTGGAAAGTAGACATTCCAAGGCATTTAGAAAGAGGCATGGTGAGTTTTCTGAAGTTGTCATTTTTTCCCCACAACTCTGCAAAATTAAGATTTCTTTTATTTTTTTTATTTTTTTTCACAAAATTGTCATATTAACAGGTAATTTCTCACACAGAGCATATGCATACTTGCAACTACACCCCAAAACACATTCTGCTACTCCTCTGAGTATGGCCATACCATATGTGTTACACAGCCTGGCCACATACAGAGGCCCAACATGCAGCGAGCACCGTCAGATATTCTAGGCACATAAATTACACATTTAATTTCTTGACTACCTCTTACACTTTTGAAGGCCCTGGAGCACCAGGACAACATACCTCCCAACTTTTTGAGATGGAAACGAGGGACACCTATACTAGCAAACTACGTAGGCATAGGACACACCCCCGTAGGAGAATTATACAAAAAAAGTGATTGGTTAAACCCACAAATGCTTGTTTTTTTACCTCTACTATTCCTTTATACTAGCTTTTGAAAATTACCAATGCAGAAATGTAAAAATTGGATGAAAGCTTTAGCACTGGGAAATACATTTTGAAAGATAAAAAGTGCAACTATATAGATCAGACCAAAATGAGGGACAAATGAGGAGGAATGGTGGGACAGAATGACTTTGTTCCAAATCAGGGACAGTCCCTCGAAATCAGGGACAGTTGGGAGATATGGGAGAATGGGAACACCCAAAAAATTACCCCATTTTGGAAAGTAAACACCCCATTGTATAATTTATGAGGCATAATAAGTCTTTTGAGCATGTCATTTTTTTCCACCCGTTTTTGGAAAATGTGGTAAGAAAATGAAAACGCATTTCTTTTTTACACAGAGTTGTCCATTTATAAGATATTTCTGACACATAGCAAGTACATAGCAAAAATTACACCCCAAAAACACATTCTACTACTCTTGAGTATGGAGATACCACATATGTGAGACTTTTCCATAGCCTGGCCACATACAGAGGACCAACATGCAGGGAGCACCGTCAGGTGTTTTAGAGGCATACATTTCAAATCTAATTTGACTACCTATTACACTTTTGCACGGATGAGCACTGATGTAGCATGAATAAGCACTGATGTGGCATGGATGTGGCACGAATGAGTACTGATGTGGCATGGATGAGCACTGATGTGGCACGGATGAGCACTGATGTGGCATGGATGTGGCACAGATGAGCACTGATGTAGCATGGATGTGGCACGGATGAGCACTGATGTGGCATAGTTGTGGCACGGATGAGCACTGATGTGGCACGGATGAGCACTGATGTGGAATGGATGAGCACAGATGTGGCACGTATGAGCACTGATGTGGCATGGAGAAGCACTGATGTGGCATGAATGATCACTGATGTGGCACGTATGAGCAGTGATGTGGCATGGATGAGGCACGGATGTGCACAGATGTGGCATGGATGAGCACTGATGTGGCATGGATGAGGCACGGATGAGCACAGATGTTGCATGGATGAGTACTGATGTGGCATGCATGGTTTACTGATCTAGCATGGATGTGCACGGATGAGCACTGATGTGGCATGGATGAGCATGAATGAGGCATGGGTGGGCACGGATGAGGCATGGATGAGCATGAATGAGCCACGAATGAGGTATGGGTGGGCACGGATAAGGCATGGATTAGCATGAATGAGCCATGGATGAGCATGAATAAACCATGGATGGGCATAAATGAGCCATGGATGGGCATGAATGAGCAATGGATGAGCATGAATGAACCATGAATGGGCATGGATGGACGTAGATGATCCATGGATGAGTATGGATGAGCCATGGGTGGCATGGATGAGCATGGATGGGCATCGATGAGCATGGATGACACATGGATGAGCATGGATGACACATGGATGGGCATGGATGACACATGGATGAGCATGGATGAGCCATGGATGGGTATGCATGAGACATGGATGGGCATGGATGATCCACGGATGAGCATGGGTGGGCATGGATGAGCCATAGATGTGGCATTACTCCGGGCCTCTCTTTATTATAAGCTCGCCTGTAGTTAAATATCACAAAGCAGACTTTATTACCGCTTTAAAGCTGAACTCCGGCCAACTTATCTTTATTTACACTATATTTATTTTAGGTCTTCATTGCTGTCTGTGACCCAGCTTGGAGAAGAAATGAAGGGAAGGATGCATTTGTAGCAGGAGAGAAAGGCATGGACAAACTTTGAAGCACTCAGGTAAATTTACTAAAGGACTAGAGCAGGGTTTCTCAACCTTTTCAACACAGAGGAACCCTTGAAATAACTTTTCAATCTCAGGGAACAACTGCTAAAACTGACTATATCTACAACTCATGATTCATTAGTGTGATGATCAGTGGGAAGAATGCTCCTTACACTTGTGGTCATTGGAAAGAATTACCCCCTTGTAGATAGCTAAAAATATCAATGGTGTCAGGGAGAACTTAACTGAGAGGCAGACATTTCTCATTGCTCAAGGAACCCCTAGCAACCTCTGGAGGAACCTAAGGGTTCCATGGAACCCTGGTTGAGAAACCCTGGACTAGAGCATGTTCACTTTGCAAAGAAAATGTTTACCTAGATTAGTAAGGCTCTCTTCAATTCAATCACCCAATCATGTACCACCAAAAATCCTCCTCTTTTTAAGAAAACAGTCTTTACAGCTTTATCAATTCAAGCCCATTGTCAGAACTTTGTGAGAACTTCTGACTCTTCCTTACTTTACTAAAAATGTGGTTTTGCTTCTGTCTGTGTCCCCATTGGAAAGAATACTCATTACTTTCTATTGTAAAAAGGAATGAGGAAAAATCTTCTTTGTCTAAGTCCTTAAAGCGGAGCTTCACCCAAAAGGGGAAGCTCTGCTTATTTGCCTCCTCCCCCCTCTGCTGCCACATTTGCCACCTTTCGGGGGGGACTGGGTACGTGGTTTTGGCAGGTACCCGTTCCCAATTCTGGCTGACTTTGCCAAGGTGAACTCATCCAGAGGTTTGACCCCCCCCCCCCTCCTCCTACCCCCCATGCATTCTCAGTAGGAAACCGGTTGTGAAACTGCAAGGCTTCACTGACGGTTTCCCTTACCCGAGATGGAGGCGGCAGCACCCAAGAGCTGATTGAAAAATTGGCTAGGCTGAAGACACCGCTAGATTCATGGACAGGTAAGTGCCCTAATATTAAAAGTCAGCAGCTACAGTATTTGTAGCTGCTGACTTAAAAAAAATCTTTTGAAGGAGCCTGGAGCTCCTCTTTAAAGAGGAGTTCCAGTCTCCCCAAAACATTTTAAGAGTCAGCATCTACAAATACTGTAGCTGCTGATTTTTAATGTTAGGGTACTGACCTGTCCATGAATCTAGCGGTGTCTTCACCCTAGATGATTCTTCAATCGGCTTTGGATGCAGGCACAGGCATCTCGACTAAGAGGAACCGGCAGTGAAGCTTGTTTACCACAGCGCATTAGCGAGCAGCACTGCACTTTGTGAATGGTCTCACAGTCTTCTGGGACCTGTAATGTATCCCTGAAGGCTGGGGGGGGGGGGGCTAAACTTCTGTTTGATTTGCCGTGTCAATCTGACCAGAAATGGAAGCGGGTACCTGACAAAAACAGGTACCCGCTCCTCCCCAAAAAATGTGTCAGGGGGGTCCAAACAAGCAGAACTTCCCCTTTTGGGTAAAGTTTGGCTTTAAGTGGAAAACCTATATATATATATATATATATATATATATATATATATATATATATATATATATACATAGGTACATTATATATATATATATATATATATATATATATATATATATATATATATATATATATATATATATATATATATATATATATATATATATATATATATATATGTAGCGCAGCACTCCCTGTTATTCATTACCTTTTTGTCAGTTAGCCCCGTTATTCTCCTGTCCCATGCAATTTCACACACCAGATGGCTTTAAGGTTGATAATGCTTTATTCTGGTGTATTTGAATAACTGAAGGAAGTTGATAATATGAGATGCCCTGGTATATTTTTGTATTGGCATGTTACATCTTTTCTCCTGGTGACTCCCTCCTGCACTTTGCTTTTTGCTCGGTTGAACTTAACACTTCCAATATGGACTGACCAGCATCACTCTGAATAATGCGTTGAGTTAGACGACAAAGTCACAGGCCACACTGCCTATTTCCATGACTATTGCTATCATTCCTCCGTCAAGTCCTGGAATTTGTGTATCACTGCAATCCTTGGACATACAGTGTGTTCACGGAATAGCAGTACTGGGTTGCACTCCCTTTGCTCACTCCCAATCAACAGTCCATGGTACTCACAGAAAGCCGATTCCCAGTTTTCTCCATCCGCTTGACTCCTACTTCCTCCTCCTTTAAGGTCCGGTGCATCCCCGCATGGGACATCTGGTCTCCATTAGACTTCTACATGGTTGCGATTTCTCCAGGGACCAGTTGTGGGTCCTCTGGATTCCTACTCCTTTGGTTATCCAGCTATGGGGTCTATGAAACCCCAGGCCTTCAAACCTCCGCCCGGAGGCTCCGGGGTCTCTGAACCCCCTCCTCCTCTCTTCTCTCTCTCTCTTCCACGCTCCCGTTCTGGGCATGTAACCCCCTTTATATATGAGAGACACCCATTGAACCCCCAGGCCTTCAAAACCTCAGTCCTTCCTCTCTGTCCAGTCCTGCCCACTGTCCAACAGAGGAGGTATCCCTGAGTTCAAGTGTAGGCAGTCACACCCCATTCTACACTAACACTCCCATCCCCAAATAAACAAACTAGGCCCAGGAAATTTACCTGCATCTGACCTATACTCACAAAAACCCAGATGAGAAGAGGGAGCACCAACAATGGATGGACCAATAAAGCCTATGGGTGACATCAGGCTCCCAGGCATTACCAGCCATTGTAGGTGCATCCTATCTAAACATGGGGTCCGCTACATATACATTTTTTATGAAATATTTGTATAAAATGTTTATTTTACAAACAAGCATCCATGACACTCTGTTTTCAAAGTCTGCTGTTTTTTCTAGTTAGAAAGCCCAGTAATGTCTGCTGGTTTGTTAGCAGCCCATGTATAACTGTCTGAGACAGATGGTCAGTTACCCTCTAGAATAAAAGGGAGGGTGTCCCTCCTCTGAGTCATTTAGCAGTATGGGCAATGCGATCACACTTACTACTCATGTCTCTTCCAACATAACAGCTAGGGCCTGTGTCCATATGCGGCTTGTGTTGATGATATCAGTTTTACATTAATTTGAGACGCTACTGAGATCCTTCTGAATTCAATGACGGGTGCAGTTGGTCTGCTTGAAGCACGTTTTGCATTCCCCGTAGACTTGTATAGGAATGTAAACCCATCTCAAAAGACCTGCCTCCTGCTGGCTCTCAGTCATGAATATTTATGTGCAATATTTTATAATTCCATGACTAAAAAAAAAAAAAAAAAATACATTGTATATTTTAGCCATAAACACAATACATTTATTAAAAATAGCCAAGCCAAGATCCCCTTTAAAAGATTTCAAATCAGGAATTAATTCAGCTTCGTTGTGCAGGCTTTCTCCAAATTTGACAGTACTTGCTATCGGGGGAACTCTTGCAGTCTTTAGGAACAAATTATTTCGTAGCTTGCCAGATCAAGTTATTAATGTATGTTCTCAACTGTGAAAACTCCAAAGTGGTGCAGTGTTTATCTGAGTTTTCTAAGCTCTGTTCTATAAAACTAGATAGCCTGATAGATTGTATACTACAGGGATGGAAGTCTAAACCCCTTAATTGTTGTTGAGTTGAATAATTCATCCTACCAGTATGAAGGACATCCAAGTAACAATTATAGCAAATCTGTTATGCGTACGCACGCTCAGAATTTCCAATGGAAACAGTCTGATGGGAGCTTTTCATCGGATTTTCCGACTGTGTGTATGCCCAACGGTCTTTTTCTGTCAGCATTTCCGACGGATTTTGGATTACGAGCCTGTTCTTAATTTTTCAGACGGAAAACCTTTCTATTGGATTTTTCGATTGTGTGTAAGCAATTCCGAAACGCAAAATTCTGACGCATGCTCAGAAACAATTCCAAGCATGCTCGGAAGCATTAAACTTCCCTTTTATAGTGCCATCGAACTTGTTGTATGTCGTGGTGTTATTGACCGTCGGAATTTGGTGTGACAGTGTGTAGGCAAGACAGTTTGAGCAAAATTCCGTCGGAATTCCGACGGGAAAACCATCAGAGCTTTTTCCGCCTAAAATTCCGACCGTGTGTACGCGGCATTACAAGATTATACCTAGCAAAGTGTCTCCTCCCAGTCACATATCAGGTACCTTTCAATGCTACATAGTACCCAAAAATGCGTCTGTAACTACTTGAGATGAAGTTCGGGTTTGGGTGCTCCTGGATATTTTATGTAGAAATTTGCCAGACTGTATTTTAAAGGCCCATAATGCCCTCCCCAGCCCTTCAGCTGTGGTCAGAATGTCCAGTAATGGGAGTTTTGATATGTGCCAGCCCTCTCACCATAAAAAGGAGGGTCCCAACAGAGTGTGTGTTGGAGCAGTTTAAAGTAGAATTCCAGGCAAACCCTAACTAGCCTCTAAACTGCCCCCCCCCCCACCCCCTTCCTAACACCGATGCTAACCTGTGTAAGGAAGATGTATATACTCTACTATTTTCAGGTCCCTCTGATATGGTCACATGATCCTGCTCCCCTGTGTCAGGCAGCAGCTGCAGGTGATAAGAGGGAGCACCAACAATGGATGGACCAATAAAGCCTATAGGTGACATCAGGCTCCCAGGCATTACCAGCCATTGTAGGTGCACTCTCTCCTCCCCCCTGCAGCCAAATAATATGCTTTAACAGAGCTTTTTTTCTCAGAGAATAGGTTCAGGAACTCCCCTTTTCAAGTCACCCTTTGTCTTCGCCTCCTATCCACCCTTGGTTCCACCCTCTACCTATCTTCCAGTGAATACAGAACCAAGTATCATTTTGTGGTGCTAAGTAATTTGTATAGATTTTATTAATAAGCATTAAACTATACTGTTGTAATGTGTTGGCCGATTTATGTGGGACTTTATGCATTATATATATGTATTGGATATATATATTCCACACACAGTATTAGCGTGACCAGGCTAGATATCAGTTGACAATGTTATCTGTTACCCTTTGATGTGTAAATCTTATGCAAATTGTGTGTGTGTGAGGTATAGCCTTTTAACCTAGTATTTATTGGTGGTAATTAGACCTTGAGGGGGTATTCATGGAAAACATTTGGTTGACCCCCCCCCCCAGTGTCAGACCAGTATTTGAGAAGACAGTCAGGCTGTCATGCAGTCTAAAGCCCCATACACACGGTCGGATTTTCGCATGGATTCTGTCCTATCGGACAATGTTGTTGAAAAATCCGACCGTGTGTAGGCACCATCGGACAGTGTACGTCGGATTGTCCGACGGACAAAGTCCTATCTCCTGCTGGATAGATTTTTTGACAACAAGGTCCGATCACACCAAATCCGATCGCGTGTAGCGTAGTCCGACGGACAAAGTGCTACGCATGCTCAGAAGAAATTCTGTGACGGAAGCGCTCGGTCAGGTAAAACTACCTTTCCTAATCGACACAGCACATTCGACACGCTGCAATGTTAAAATGTCTTTAATGCAGCGCATTCTCTTTTTCTTTACAATGCAAGAAGAATGACATGTTTTAGCTGCTCCTATTCACCCGCACTTCTCACAAACTTAGTTCTTTATTCGTTTTCAGGATTTCTACACTACATGTTTATTTTTACTCAGATCGTAAAAGAATCTTTGTTATATTTTTTGGATGATTTGTCATTTTTTTTTTTTTTTTTGGAATACATATTTGAAGGAGAATTTTTTTTTTTTTTTTGAGGGGGTTGTGTGTCTCAACTTAGCAAAACAACATTATTAACATTTGTATTTGTTGCTTAAATTTACTAGGAGTTTGTTTGTTGTTGGTGCCCCTTGTTAATTATACTTTATGATTAGTGAAATGTCCCTGCCTACTCACAAATAAACTGTCATTGTAGAAAAGTAAAACACATAGGCAATGATTATTTCAAATCAAAAATACCTTTATTTCGGTCTCACCAACAAAACAAAGAGGAACGCAGCGATGGAGAAACTTGGGGAATTTGCAAAGCCTTGGACCCCCACGGCAACCATCATTTTTCAAGCTTCTAAAATTGGGGGCCTGAGGAGTACGTATATTAAGGGGAGTGCTATCTGGTCCTGAAGTCCAAAACATCCGGAATTGCAGCAGATGCCATCTAGGTCCCCAGGCTCTGGTACTACGAGAGGCTCCATCTTCTCTCAGACCAGACTGAATACAGGTCGTCACTCTCTTGTCTTCCTTCCACGCTTCCTTGCACGCTGTGGCTGTGGTGCTGGTGGGGTGGCAGAAGGAGGAGGAGGAGGCGGAGCATGGTCACTATGGCAAACATGTGTGAGTGGGGTCATCTCCCCAGCCATCCCCTTATTTAGGGCTTTGAGGATGACCCCCTCACACATGTTGCGTTGCCCCACCTCCATACCCATCATTTTCGTGACAACCACGGAGCCAAAGGCCTCCTCGTCGGTGGGTGTGGCATGTAGGGAGGCTGAAGCCTCTCTGATCATCTGGAGCGCTGACTCTCCCGCCTCACCCCCCCTTCTCGCCCTTCTGTAGGGAAGGCGGAGGGGAGGGATTTGGGAGTCAGTCAGGCTCCTAGGCCTACCCCCTCTTGGCTGCCACTACCCACCTCTTGGCTGCCACTAACCCCTGCCTCCTCCTGACTGCCACATTCCACAGCCTCCTCCTGGCTGAGGTCTTCCTGTGTATGAAAAAAGGACATAGTTTCAGTTATTTGTTCATCAAACACACACAATTTTCATCTAGTGACTGTTGCAAAATGGTTACAAATAGAAAACCATACAATTCTCAGCCCTGCAGTTTAGATTCTGGCCCCAAATGTCTCCAACACTACTGTCTGTTGATATGTCAAACACGTTAGGAACTAAGCAATTGGGGATCCTGAATTAAGTGAACATCATTCCTTTTTCACAAAAATGGTTACAAAACTACTATACCTGGCTCAAGCTGGGCTCCTCCGGGGTGGCCTGCGCGCAAGGAAGCGTGGAAGGAGGAGGCGAGAGTGGCTCCGTGACATCAGTCTGGTCTTTGAGAAAATGGAGCCTGTCATAGTACCAGAGCTTGGGGGCATAGACCTCATCTGCTGCAGCTGCAGATTCTTGCGACTTCAGGACCTTCTTGCGCTCCCTGATATACGCACTCCTCAGGCTGCCAATTTTCTGTCTTAACTTAACAACAGTTGCCGTGGGGAACCTTGGCTTTACAAATTCCACAAGTTCCAGCAGGGCTGCGTACCTCTTTGCTTTGTGGCCGTAATGGGGGTGTTTGGCCTGCCATAAAAGGGGAATTTCCCGGTATTTATCAATGAAGAGGGGGAGAAAACTCACGTCGTTGAATCCCTGCATAATCTCTGCAAGACACAACACCACACAAAACACTATAAATAATGTCAGGCTAAACTCTCCTAATCTTCTCCATAAAGAAGCCTCAAGGTCTAATCTGTCTAGGCTAGTTATGTACCAACGTCAAATTGTACCTTCGTTATAGCGATCGTCTCGTGCGTGAGCTTTCTCTCCCCTCGTCTCACAGATCGTGGCTACGACACAGGCGTGTGACGTTTTATATACAGTGCGCATGCGTCAAACTCCGCCCGCCCCTGACGATCTTTCTCGTCTATTCTCCACCCCTTCTCTTTACGGCGCAGTGGGGGAGAGCACATGGCGGGGACACAGCAGGTGCGCCCCAAATATCCCACCAACGAGGAGGAGGACGAGGAAAGGCCGGAGGCAGAAACGTCCCGATCCCGGAGCCTGAAATTCAAGGCCTCCAATATGTCATTTGGAGAAATGTTGGAGATGGTGGACATATTAAAGAGGAGCGACTATGATGGGAAGTATGGGCCTTACCTCAACCCCAATGTCCGAAAGGCCAAGATCATGTCTAAAGTTGTGAGGAGGCTGTACAATCATTTTGGGGTACAACAATCCAAGGAGCAACTGAGGAAACGCTGGTCAGACCTGAAACTGAGGGAGGCCGATCAGTACAGAAAGATCAAGCGAGTTCTTCAAAAAAGTAAGTAGTTGTTTTGTGTGTTTGATTTCTTGCTTGCATACTGCTCCATGTGTTTGTATTTTTACAAAGTTGTAGATTCGAAAATGGCCACTTTCAGGTTCGTCTGTGCATTCGATCGTACTCAACCTCGATCTTTCTGCCACTGTCATGTTCGTGTGTGTCCATTCGATCGTACTCAACCTCGATCGTTCGGCCACTTATAATACGATGTTTGGTGTTTTTTTGGGGAAAGGAAGTTTGTTCTCTCTAGAAATGTCATCAAGAATGTCCAGCCAATTTATTCAATGTAAAGGAGAGGTCACCCAGTAGCTGTTTACCCATCTGGACTCTAGAGCACTAGTGCTGGGACACCCAAACCCACTTTTTATTTGGCTTTTCCACACATGTGCTCCAGTGGATACTAGAGGGGGGTCTCCATCACCCAAACGTCGACCAAAAAGCTAGAAGTTTAGGACCTTTACAAAGTGACTACATTCATGTTGGTGTCATTTGTAACTGGACATCCAAAATTAGTGTCCCTCACTTTCAAGCAATGTTTGTAATTTCCTATTTCTGCCCTCAATAGATTGGGTTGCTAAATCTTCCTTTTGTACATTCTCATAGGGGAGCGAAAACTCGGGACGTCTGAGGAAACCCCAAAACCAACACCTCCCAAAGAAAGGGAAAGACCAGAAGCAGAGGAGGAGGAAGGAGAGATCATAGAAATTGGAGAACTTGTCACCACAACAGGGGAGTGTGGGAGAACACAGCTACTGGTAAGCTAATCAATGTATGCCTGCCTCATTTCCAAGACCTTTTTTTTTTTTTTTTGGTTGTTTTTAGGTGACGTGGATGTTGTGGAAGAAAAATCGCACTTTACCACAGAGAGTGCCCACGTACTCATCGGGGAGATAATGGTCTGCAATCGAGATCTAGATGACATAAAGCAAAACATCAATGATGTTCAACAAAAATTGAAGAACATCATTGATGTTTTAGGAAAAATATGAAAACGCACCAAGTAATTAACACACATTTGTGGCTGCTTCGGAACACATTTGCAACTTAAGAACTGTGTGAAATTTGGAACATGCACACATTGTGTCCACATGTGACATCAGGCTCCCAGGCATTACCAGCCATTGTAGGTGCACTCTCTCCTCCCCCCTGCAGCCAAATAATATGCTTTAACAGAGCTTTTTTTCTCAGAGAATAGGTTCAGGAACTCCCCTTTTCAAGTCACCCTTTGTCTTCGCCTCCTATCCACCCTTGGTTCCACCCTCTACCTATCTTCCAGTGAATACAGAACCAAGTATCATTTTGTGGTGCTAAGTAATTTGTATAGATTTTATTAATAAGCATTAAACTATACTGTTGTAATGTGTTGGCCGATTTATGTGGGACTTTATGCATTATATATATGTATTGGATATATATATTCCACACACAGTATTAGCGTGACCAGGCTAGATATCAGTTGACAATGTTATCTGTTACCCTTTGATGTGTAAATCTTATGCAAATTGTGTGTGTGTGTGAGGTATAGCCTTTTAACCTAGTATTTATTGGTGGTAATTAGACCTTGAGGGGGTATTCATGGAAAACATTTGGTTGACCCCCCCCCCAGTGTCAGACCAGTATTTGAGAAGACAGTCAGGCTGTCATGCAGTCTAAAGCCCCATACACACGGTCGGATTTTCGCATGGATTCTGTCCTATCGGACAATGTTGTTGAAAAAGCCGACCATGTGTAGGCACCATCGGACAGTGTACGTCGGATTGTCCGACGGACAAAGTCCTATCTCCTGCTGGATAGATTTTTTGACAACAAGGTCCGATCACACCAAATCCGATCGCGTGTAGCGTAGTCCGACGGACAAAGTGCTACGCATGCTCAGAAGAAATTCTGTGACGGAAGCGCTCGGTCAGGTAAAACTACCTTTCCTAATCGACACAGCACATTCGACACGCTGCAATGTTAAAATGTCTTTAATGCAGCGCATTCTCTTTTTCTTTACAATGCAAGAAGAATGACATGTTTTAGCTGCTCCTATTCACCCGCACTTCTCACAAACTTAGTTCTTTATTCGTTTTCAGGATTTCTACACTACATGTTTATTTTTACTCAGATCGTAAAAGAATCTTTGTTATATTTTTTGGATGATTTGTCTTTTTTTTTTTTTTTTTGGAATACATATTTGAAGGAGAATTTTTTTTTTTTTTTTGAGGGGGGTTGTGTGTCTCAACTTAGCAAAACAACATTATTAACATTTGTATTTGTTGCTTAAATTTACTAGGAGTTTGTTTGTTGTTGGTGCCCCTTGTTAATTATACTTTATGATTAGTGAAATGTCCCTGCCTACTCACAAATAAACTGTCATTGTAGAAAAGTAAAACACATAGGCAATGATTATTTCAAATCAAAAATACCTTTATTTCGGTCTCACCAACAAAACAAAGAGGAACGCAGCGATGGAGAAACTTGGGGAATTTGCAAAGCCTTGGACCCCCACGGCAACCATCATTTTTCAAGCTTCTAAAATTGGGGGCCTGAGGAGTACGTATATTAAGGGGAGTGCTATCTGGTCCTGAAGTCCAAAACATCCGGAATTGCAGCAGATGCCATCTAGGTCCCCAGGCTCTGGTACTACGAGAGGCTCCATCTTCTCTCAGACCAGACTGAATACAGGTCGTCACTCTCTTGTCTTCCTTCCACGCTTCCTTGCACGCTGTGGCTGTGGTGCTGGTGGGGTGGCAGAAGGAGGAGGAGGAGGCGGAGCATGGTCACTATGGCAAACATGTGTGAGTGGGGTCATCTCCCCAGCCATCCCCTTATTTAGGGCTTTGAGGATGACCCCCTCACACATGTTGCGTTGCCCCACCTCCATACCCATCATTTTCGTGACAACCACGGAGCCAAAGGCCTCCTCGTCGGTGGGTGTGGCATGTAGGGAGGCTGAAGCCTCTCTGATCATCTGGAGCGCTGACTCTCCCGCCTCACCCCCCCCTTCTCGCCCTTCTGTAGGGAAGGCGGAGGGGAGGGATTTGGGAGTCAGTCAGGCTCCTAGGCCTACCCCCCTCTTGGCTGCCACTACCCACCTCTTGGCTGCCACTAACCCCTGCCTCCTCCTGACTGCCACATTCCACAGCCTCCTCCTGGCTGAGGTCTTCCTGTGTATGAAAAAAGGACATAGTTTCAGTTATTTGTTCATCAAACACACACAATTTTCATCTAGTGACTGTTGCAAAATGGTTACAAATAGAAAACCATACAATTCTCAGCCCAGCAGTTTAGATTCTGGCCCCAAATGTCTCCAACACTACTGTCTGTTGATATGTCAAACACGTTAGGAACTAAGCAATTGGGGATCCTGAATTAAGTGAACATCATTCCCTTTTCACAAAAATGGTTACAAAACTACTATACCTGGCTCAAGCTGGGCTCCTCCGGGGTGGCCTGCACGCAAGGAAGCGTGGAAGGAGGAGGCGAGAGTGGCTCCGTGACATCAGTCTGGTCTTTGAGAAAATGGAGCCTGTCATAGTACCAGAGCTTGGGGGCATAGACCTCATCTGCTGCAGCTGCAGATTCTTGCGACTTCAGGAACTTCTTGCGCTCCCTGATATACGCACTCCTCAGGCTGCCAATTTTCTGTCTTAACTTAACAACAGTTGCCGTGGGGAACCTTGGCTTTACAAATTCCACAAGTTCCAGCAGGGCTGCGTACCTCTTTGCTTTGTGGCCGTAATGGGGGTGTTTGGCCTGCCATAAAAGGGGAATTTCCCTGTATTTATCAATGAAGAGGGGGAGAAAACTCACGTCGTTGAATCCCTGCATAATCTCTGCAAGACACAACACCACACAAAACACTATAAATAATGTCAGGCTAAACTCTCCTAATCTTCTCCATAAAGAAGCCTCAAGGTCTAATCTGTCTAGGCTAGTTATGTACCAACGTCAAATTGTACCTTCGTTATAGCGATCGTCTCGTGCGTGAGCTTTCTCTCCCCTCGTCTCACAGATCGTGGCTACGACACAGGCGTGTGACGTTTTATATACAGTGCGCATGCGTCAAACTCCGCCCGCCCCTGACGATCTTTCTCGTCTATTCTCCACCCCTTCTCTTTACGGCGCAGTGGGGAGAGCACATGGCGGGGACACAGCAGGTGCGCCCCAAATATCCCACCAACGAGGAGGAGGACGAGGAAAGGCCGGAGGCAGAAACGTCCCGATCCCGGAGCCTGAAATTCAAGGCCTCCAATATGTCATTTGGAGAAATGTTGGAGATGGTGGACATATTAAAGAGGAGCGACTATGATGGGAAGTATGGGCCTTACCTCAACCCCAATGTCCGCAAGGCCAAGATCATGTCTAAAGTTGTGAGGAGGCTGTACAATCATTTTGGGGTACAACAATCCAAGGAGCAACTGAGGAAACGCTGGTCAGACCTGAAACTGAGGGAGGCCGATCAGTACAGAAAGATCAAGCGAGTTCTTCAAAAAAGTAAGTAGTTGTTTTGTGTGTTTGATTTCTTGCTTGCATACTGCTCCATGTGTTTGTATTTTTACAAAGTTGTAGATTCGAAAATGGCCACTTTCAGGTTCGTCTGTGCATTCGATCGTACTCAACCTCGATCTTTCTGCCACTGTCATGTTCGTGTGTGTCCATTCGATCGTACTCAACCTCGATCGTTCGGCCACTTATAATACGATGTTTGGTGTTTTTTTTGGGGAAAGGAAGTTTGTTCTCTCTAGAAATGTCATCAAGAATGTCCAGCCAATTTATTCAATGTAAAGGAGAGGTCACCCAGTAGCTGTTTACCCATCTGGACTCTAGAGCACTAGTGCTGGGACACCCAAACCCACTTTTTATTTGGCTTTTCCACACATGTGCTCCAGTGGATACTAGAGGGGGGTCTCCATCACCCAAACGTCGACCAAAAAGCTAGAAGTTTAGGACCTTTACAAAGTGACTACATTCATGTTGGTGTCATTTGTAACTGGACATCCAAAATTAGTGTCCCTCACTTTCAAGCAATGTTTGTAATTTCCTATTTCTGCCCTCAATAGATTGGGTTGCTAAATCTTCCTTTTGTACATTCTCATAGGGGAGCGAAAACTCGGGACGTCTGAGGAAACCCCAAAACCAACACCTCCCAAAGAAAGGGAAAGACCAGAAGCAGAGGAGGAGGAAGGAGAGATCATAGAAATTGGAGAACTTGTCACCACAACAGGGGAGTGTGGGAGAACACAGCTACTGGTAAGCTAATCAATGTATGCCTGCCTCATTTCCAAGACTTTTTTTTTTTTTTTTTTTGGTTGTTTTTAGGTGACGTGGATGTTGTGGAAGAAAAATCGCACTTTACCACAGAGAGTGCCCACGTACTCATCGGGGAGATAATGGTCTGCAATCGAGATCTAGATGACATAAAGCAAAACATCAATGATGTTCAACAAAAATTGAAGAACATCATTGATGTTTTAGGAAAAATATGAAAACGCACCAAGTAATTAACACACATTTGTGGCTGCTTCGGAACACATTTGCAACTTAAGAACTGTGTGAAATTTGGAACATGCACACATTGTGTCCACATGTGCTAGCTCCCATCATGGTGGACGAATGACAACGTTTTTTTGGGGGTGCAACCACTTACGAACTACTAAAGTGGTTGTGGTGAAGGGGTTGCACCCCCAAAAAACGTCCATTCATCCCCATGATGGAAAATGGCACTTTTGAAGATTCGAGGCATGTGTTTTACCATCTAATGACCATTTTCAGACCCAAATTGTGTGCATGTTCTAAATTTCCACTTTCCAGGGGTGACCCCCCATGTGATGAAGGCAAGATCAAACACACTTTGAACATATAGTCATGTCTGATCTTGTCTTCACTTTACAAAGTTGAATTTTCCGAGTTCCTAGGTTCTGTTTTGCTCCATGCCTGGTTTTAGCAAATGCGGAATGTTTGTAAACAATGTTGTTAATAACCAAGATGTTGTCAGTTTTGGCAAGAAGTTTGTAAACGCACTTGTGAATGTGTTGCAAGTAAACTTTTGTAATTTTCTAAATGTGTGGCTTCCTTATTTAAAAACCAAAAAGCATGCTGGGCGCATGCGCGAGGCTCTACATGGCGGACGTGTTCCACTAGAGCTCCGCACCTCCCGCCGTAACATCGGGATCATACGCCGCGCCTGAGCCACCCTGCAGCCCCGTTTTTCCCGGATAGAGCCTCCGGAACGGTCACAGCATCAGCCGGGATGGTTTTGACCGGCCACCGAGGTAAAACCAAGCCCAAGCCGATCAAGGAAGCCCTGGCCCGCGCCTCGTCCAAGATGGCGGCGAAGGCCCTGGCCAAACAGCACGCTGCCTCACCTGATAGACCGGCACAAATCACTGAGACTGATGATGAAGAGGACAACCCTGACTACACATCTGCCGGTTCTCCCTTCCTGCCTCCCTCAGGTATGTCCCAGGGTGATTTTCTACAGCTTATGGAGTCTATGCTACACAAGGCCCTAAAATCCACATCAGACCAAATAACTAGCAGATTGTCACGGGAGATCAGGGAGCTAGGCCAGCGCACAGCAGATCTAGAAACTAGAGTTGATGACATGGAGCTCACCCTGCAAGAACAAGCCCATGACCAGGCAGCCCTCCGTGACGAGAATGCCATGCTACTCTCTCGTCTTGAGGACGCCGAAAATCGCTCCCGCAGGTCAAACTTACGCCTGAGAGGTATCCCAGAAAACGTTGATGACCTGCAGTCCTTCTCCACAGCCCTATTCCAAGAGCTATCACCCTCTATCCCCATAGAGCGCCTTGAATTTGATAGGATACACAGAGCCCTGACCCGCCGCCAACAAGACGGACCACCGCGAGACATTATCATCAAATTACATTTCTTCCGCACAAAGGAACAACTCCTAGCTGCTGCTCGCAACAAGGACGCTCTCCTGTTCCAGGGTCACACATACCAACTCTTCTCTGACCTAGCTCCCTCCACAATCGCTAAGCGCCGGGCCATGAAGCCCCAGCTTCAGATTCTACTGCAGCACCAACTAAAGTACACCTGGCGTTTCCCCTTTGCCCTGCAATTTTCCTATCAGGGGCACCAACACTCCTGCACATCACCGGAATCCCTCCAGCGCCTTCTTGAATCCCTACGCCTAGCCACCCCTGAACAGCCTGCGGAGACATCACTACCTCGCACTCCAGCCCGTGCGACAACGCATCCTTACACCACCACTCCAAAGAGGCCTAATCCTGGCCCCTCGTCTACCCGTAAAGGCACCCCAGCTCGCACACCCAGGGACAACTTGCCGGATCGCCAAGTATTCTCACCTCGCTGAACTTCACTTAGCTGTCTACTTGACCACTAAAGGCCCACCACCGGAGGCCTCTTGACTGAAGCCAACTTATCTCTCATCGTCTGAAACAACTGTCGACTCTTCAGTCAAGATGCAAGAGGACTGTGCCGTTATAGGTTACCCCCCACTGGTAAAAGGGGAACCTGTGCAGTCCTCCTCACCCCTCCGGGGTTGCAGGGGCTCGGCCCCACCATAAAGTTATATCTCTTTCACCATCAACAAATAAGGAGAAAGATCTCCCCTCCCATTTTTATTTATTTTTTCTTTTTTTTCCTCCTCTTGTTGTTATTCCCCCACAAGAAAGAGACACCCCTTAATTCTACCGCTTCACTAGGATTTTTGAAATGTTTTTTTTTCTCTACAAGGTTATCCTTTGTTACCTCCCCTCTCTTTTTTGGGAAGAGGTACTGTACTTTACATGTAACTGCTGTTATATTACACAATATTTGGGACTGGACGTCTGACTCGCCGCATCTCCCCCGGGCTTGTCCTCTGAGCCTGCCCTGGGTGCATGCGGCGACCTGGACGCCACTCTCAACTCATGACTAACTGATTCAGAACTGAGATGATTTAAAATGTTATGTACAATTGTTTTTTTATTTCCTTTTTGACTCTCACCCGAGACGTTTGCAACAGGACGCATATCCATGGATACATTCCACCTGAGTGTCTAAGTATCCCTGGATATGTCCCCCTGAGGTTAACCAGGAGGTCTATACGACCCCTGGTAGATATAGGTCATGTTATAATTTTAATGCCACCAATGATCTTTCCCCCACAACCCTAAATACTATCCCTGTTTCCGCAACACTTGTTATAATCCCTCCCTTGCGGCGGGAGGTTGTCATTGCCCCCCCCTACATGGTGAGCACACTCGAAAGTCGGCTGGCCGGCTGGCGAGTCTGTACACTATCTGGTCGGGCGACCGAACACCACTTCTATCTACTCTATCTACTCATTCATTTGCCTTACAACCATTACCCTCCCCCTCCTCCCCCCCTCCGTCCCGCCCCTTTTGCCTTCCTCCCCCTCAACACCCCTGTCGGCGGGGTTGCGGGGTCCTCGGGACCCCCCATGTTAATACTTTACCTTCCCCCCCATGGCCCCCCTGAACATTCTCTCCCTTAATGTAAAGGGACTTAACTCACCTCACAAGAGAGTGAAGGCCTTCCACTCCTTTACAACGCTTAAAGCTAGCATTGTAGCCCTCCAGGAAACCCACTACACGGCACAATCGACCCCGAAATTTTTTAGCCACCGGTACCCCCAAGTGTTTACCGCCTCAGCCAGTGTCAAAAAACGGGGTGTATTAATAGCTCTTCACCAATCCCTTCCTTTTGTTCTGACATCTGAGATCAAAGATCCTGAAGGGCGCTACATAATCCTTGTGGGCACCCTCCAGGAAGTGGAAACTACATTAGTCTCCTATTATGCTCCAAATGACAACCCGATCCCCTTCTTATCTCACCTGCTACAAGTTATAAAAACACACTGTAAGGGTACGGTAATTCTTTGTGGTGACTCTAACTCAGTATTACAGCCACATTTGGACAAATCTCCATATGCCCCCGATCATTACACTCCCTCCACTCGCTTCAGGAAGCTATTACAACAAGCCACATTACTTGACACTTGGCGTGAATGCAACCCAACAAAGAAGAACTACACGTTCTACTCATACCCACATAAATCCTTTTCTAGGATTGACCACATATTTCTCTCGGTTGCATCCTCCCCAATTCTTGTCAAGTCCCTTATACAACCCATTCCATGGTCCGACCACTGCGCAGTAATCACAACAGTCTCCTCCCTGATCCCGCAAACTAATGACCGCTCATGGAACATTAATGAAGCTCACCTTACTAATCCGTCCTACTGCATTGACATTCAAGTGGCCCTTACAGAATACCTGCAGCATAATAACACCCCTGACATCTCTCCAGTTCTCCTCTGGGAGGCACACAAACCGGTAATACGGGGCACGTGCATCTCGGTATCCACTCATCTCAAGAGAGACAAAAAACAACAGCTAGCTAACCTCGAAAAAGAGTTCCATCAAAACTTTCTCCAATTTCAGGCGTCCCCATCTGAACCCCATAGGATACTTATGGAAAAGTCCAGAACTGAACTGGACCTGCTGCTGGCTGAATCGGCCGATAAGGCCATCCGCAGGTCCAACCACACTATTTGTACCAAGGCAAACAAACCCGACACTTTTCTAGCTATGCGCCTCCGCCACCCGGAAAGAAACCATGCACCCATTAGACTGAAAACTGACAAAAACACCTATACCAGTAACCCCACCAAGATCCTAAGTGAATTCCGTAAACGGTTAGAAGACTTATATAAGGCTAAATCTACCTTCTCCCACTCCACTGCTGACACACTCCTACAGGACGCCCCACTCCCAAAACTTTCGGACTCAGACCGTGAGCCCCTAGAATCACCTATCTCCACAGAGGAAGTACTTGCAGCGATAAAAACCCTCAAATCCCATAAAAGACCTGGCCCAGACGGACTTTCAGCCACATACTTTAAAAAATTTGCTGCAACCCTTGCCCCCCTTTTATGCAAATCATTTAATGCCTTATTACAGAACCATGCCTTTGGTCGAGACACACTGACAGCCATTATAGCAATGATCCCCAAACCAAACACTGATAACTCCCTTTGGTCCAATTTTAGACCTATCTCCCTGCTTAACCTGGACATCAAAATCTTGGCCAAAATATTAGCTCTCCGTCTTAACCCCCTCATCGGCAAATTAATAGATAGGGACCAGGTTGGATTTATCCCCCAAAGACAAGCAAGCGACAACATTAGGCGAGTAATACTCCTCCAACACATTGCAAAATCCCGAAATATCCCAATGCACCTACTGTCTCTTGATATAAGGAAGGCATTCGATACAGTATCCTGGCCTTACCTAGACTACATTCTTAAACGCTGGGGCTTTGGCCCACATTTTTTACAATGGGTAAGCTCTCTATACAACCAACCCCAAGCCTATATCAGATACTCAGGTTTTCGCTCCGACTGTTTCCCTATAGCAAGAGGCACTAGACAGGGTTGCCCCCTCTCACCCTTAATTTTCGCACTAGCAATCGAACCACTGGTAGCACTGATCCGATCGAACATCAACATTAAGGGATTAGAAATAGCCTCCACCTCACATAAGATTTGTCTATTCGCGGATGATGCTCTACTATTTGTTACATCACCCCACACCACCCTACCCAATCTTATCCACACCTTAGATAAATTTGCCTCCATTTCAGGCTTGGAAGTCAACCAAGCCAAATCCAAAGCCCTCAACGTGTCTCTCCCACCCCGAGAAGTCACCAACCTACAATTGAACTTCCCTTTCGTCTGGACCAACACATCCCTCCCATATCTAGGTATAAAATTGACCGGTAACCCAACGTCACTATATCAAGCCAACTACCTCCCCATGTTAGCGCAACTATCATCCCTATTGGACTCCTGGAAACCCCTATGTGTTTCCTGGTTAGGCCGGGTAGCAGCTGTTAAAATGTCCCTGCTTCCTAAATTTCTGTACTTATACAGAGTTCTCCCAATTAACATCCCCTCCTACTTCCACAGAATTATCCAATCTCGAGTCTTCAAATACATCTGGGGCTCTACGAAGCCCAGGGTCCCGAGAACTATCCTCCTTCGACACAAACTGCATGGGGGTCTGGGTATACCAAGTTTTATTAAATACTATCACGCAGCTCAACTGGCCCAACTTACCCTACTACATGCACTCACGGAAACCCCAAAATGGGTCTCCCTTGAAGCTATAGATCTCTACCCTCTGACAGTCGACAATGTTCTGTGGTTGCCCCCCCACATCCGAGGTCATATAGCCAACCCCACCACTTGCCACTCCTTAAGAATATGGGACAAACTATGTAAACGCTTCAAACTAATCTCCCCGCATAACCCCCTATTATCTTTCCTACACCACCCTTCCTTTTACCCCGCCTACTCTGAACCTAGTGCCTTCACATGCTGGTCCCAAGCAGGTATAACAAAAATATGTGACCTTACCACTAACTCCGCCTTTAAAACATTTACGGACCTTAGGTCCAGTGCTAAACTCCCGGCCTCAGAATTTTTCCGATACCTCCAGGTGATCCACTTCGCCAAAACTGTGGTCGGTCCATGTACTGGCCTGAACACCCAGTCTCTCTATGAAAAAATCTGCACATCAGATCCCCATGCCCCAGGTATTATATCTGCCTTATACAACCATTTTTCCACACCGCCTGCGGACCCTCCTCATTATGCTACACAATGGTCAAAAGACCTACGCATATCCCTCACCCCCGAGGAATGGTCCGATATTTGGACTACCACCAAATCCTCCTCTCAAAACATGGTAGCACTGGAAACGAACTACAAGGTACTAATGCGTTGGTACCTTGTCCCAGCAAGAATCTCCAAATTTGTACCGAACTATCCACCACACTGTTTTCGTGGTTGCAGCGAACTTGGCACCCACCTTCATATTTGGTGGTCTTGCCAAATAGCTCAACAATTTTGGGCAGCTATTTTCCAAATGATCTCCACTATACTTCATGAAACAGTACTTCCTGATCCTGCCCTGGCACTATTAAACCATATCCAAGGAGAATATACCAGAAATCAGATCAGTCTCCTTTTACAATTGACCACCGCAGCCAAACAAACCATCGCTAAGGCCTGGAAAACCCCGAAACTTCATATCGCAGAAATGAAAAATAGAGTAACCCAAGCCATGATCCACAGTAAAATTGAGGCGACAATTCTAGACCGTGTCCCCAGACACACTAAAATATGGACCCCTTGGGTGGACAACTTTCTGCCCCCTGACTTCGATCATAACCTCCTCACCCCATGATTTTGATTTTGATTTACCCCCTCCGTTTCATGTGGTGGTCCCCCCGACCACACCGCAGCCTCGCCGACACTGACCCCCCCCCCCCCCCCCCCTTCTCCTCTCCACCCTCTCCTCACGGTCCTTCCCAGCTAATTCCCCCCTCCCCCTCAAACCCTACTTGAACCTCTGTTCTCTTTCCTCTCCAACAAGACCAAGCCTCTATGGCTATGTTTCAACTTAATGGATCCCCTAGTGCATGTTCTAAACGACTGATAAGATTCATGTAATAGCCCTAGGAACCCTTCTTGCTGATACACGCTAACCTTGACGTGATAATATGTCATTATATACCCTTCAGCAATCAACAATAGCTCTTATGTTACCCCTTCTGATGTTCTGCAATGGTTAAATTTTGTATGTACTGTGAATGATGTTTATTCACCAACTATGACTACTTCTTGTTGTACGTTATACTTTGTTCTAATAAAAATTTTTGAAAGAAAAACCAAAAAGCATTATGTATGTCAAATGTAAAGGATTTGGGGGGCAATGGGTGTTATTTACTAAAGGCAAGTCCAGTTTGCACTGCAAGTTTCTTTTCCAGGGCACTTTTGCACTGCACTTGTAGAGCATAGTGGATTTGACTTATGTAAATGACACCCACAGTGATTTGTTTGAAAACACGTAGCACACCATTTTTGGTAATACACACATTTCTGTCATGGTGATGAAAAGGAGTATTTTGGGTGTCAGTTATGCAGTACAAACCTTCTCTAGACCAAAGATTAGGTATCAAACACACAACATGAGAAGAATCTTTTTGGGAAGAAGAGACTGTTACCTCCTTTTGCCCAGAAAGTGCATTCCCACTGTCGAAGCTAAAGGGAAAAAATTTCAAGGTCAAATAAGCAATAATACGGAAATGACAAGAAATCATAGGTTGGTTTAAAAAATATATTTATTAAAAAATGCCTCTCACACATCGTCAGGCAGAGCAATGGCCCCCCTACCCACAAAGTAGTCCATATATTGCTCGCGGACCGCGCGGGCATTTAGAGGGGGCAAGCCTGGACGTGCCGCTTGAAGGGCTGTGAGGTCAGCATTTGGAGGGCCCTCCACATCTGGGCCAACGGGCACCACGTAGTTGCTGTTGTGTCGTTTTAAAAAGTTGTGCAATATGCAACAGGCAAGAACTATGTGGTTCAGTTTGTATTCCGCCAAGTTAATAGCCATCAAGAACAGGCGGAAGCGGCTGGCCAGGATGCCAAAGGTGTTCTCCACCACTCTTCGGGCTCTGGACAGCCTGTAGTTGAAGACCCTCTGGTCTGGGGTGAGGGTCCTCATCGGGAAGGGCCTCATCAGATGGGGAGTCAACGCAAACGCTTCATCTGCGACAAAGACGAAGGGGAGTCCTTCAGCATTCTCCTCTGGAGGTGGCAAGCACAGACTGCCACTTTGGAGACGCCAGTAGAACTCCGTGTGCGCAATGGCACCACCATCCGAGATCCGGCCGTTCATCCCCACGTCCACAAACATAAACTCGTATGTCGCCGACACCACCGCCAACATCACTACACTATTAAACCCCTTATAATTATAATAGTAGGACCCCGAGTTGGGCGGTGGGACGATGCGGACGTGTTTCCCATCAATTGCCCCTCCGCAGTTAGGAAAGTCCCAACGGCTGGCAAAGTGGGAGGCCACAGTCTGCCATTCCTGTGGCGTGGAAGGGAACTGTGGAGTGAAACAAGAAAAAAAAATTAGTCACTTTGCACATAAACATTGCAAGCAGATTAGACAATCAACATCTTGGAACAAGAGCATACTTTAACATTTTAGGCTGGAAAGTATTTGCACAGAAAAGTAGAGGGTCCCCTTCGCAGATTACTCACCCCCCATGACAGACGGGAGGCGCGACGAGGAGAGGGAGAGAGAGAGAAAGGTAAGAGAAAGGAGAGACAGAAGGAGAGGGGGAAGAGAGGGGGAGAGGAAGGAGAGAAAGAGAGGAGGAGAGGAGAGAGGAGGGAAAGGGAGTGGAGGAAAAGGAGAGAGAGCAGAGAAAGACGGGGAGAAGAAAAGAAGCGGAAAGACGACAGAGGAGGGGCAGTAGAGAGAGAAAGAGAGAGAGGTGAGAGAGAGGAGAGGGAAGAGAAAGGAGAGGGAGGGAAGGGGAGGAGGGGGGATGGGCGAAAGAGGGAAGGAGCGGAGAGCAACGAAGATCGGATGGAAGAGAGGGAAAGAAAGGAGGTAGAGAGAAGGGGAGGAGGAGGAGGGGGGGAAGAGGAGAGAGAGAGGGGGGGAGAGGGATGAAGAGGGAGAATGGAGAAAAGAGGGAGGGGAAGGGGGAGCTGGGGTGGGGAAGCGAAGAATTAGAGGAAGGAAAGGAACAAGAAAGGAAGAGATAGCGGGGGCAGGGGAGAAGAGAAAGGAGGACGATAAGGCGGGTAACGGAAGAAAGGGAGAAAGACGGGCAGAGAGAAGAGAGGGGAGAGTAGGGAGAGAAGGAGGAAGAAAAAGGCAAGAGAGAGGAGAAGGAGAAGAAAGAGAGGGAGAAGGAGGGAAGACCGGCAGGGAAGAAGAACAGAAGGGGGAAGAGAGAGGCCGGAGAACGGAGGAGAAGAGAGGGGAAAGGAGGGGAGAGAGGGTAGGAGGAAAGAGGAGAGAGAGAGGGGGAAGGGGAGAAGGAGAGGGCGGGGAATGAGAAGAGGAGAAAGGACGAAGAAGAGGAGCAGGTAGCGAGAGAAAAAGAGAGAAGGAAGAGGAAGGGGCGTGAAGGGAAAGGGAAGAACAGAGACGAGGAGGGGGGGAGATTGGGGAGTAGGGCGGAGAAGAGGAGGGGAGGAGGGGAGAGGGGGAGAAGGGAAGAGGGAAAAGCGCGGAGGAAACAGAAGGAGGGTAGAAGAAAACCCAGGAAGGGGAGAGGGGAAGGGGAAAGAAAGATAAGGAGGAGGAGGAAGGAGGAGAGGGGAAAGGGGAGAGAGAAGAAGAAGAGAGGGAGTAGGAGAAACAGGAGGACGAGGGGGAGAGGAAGAAAGAAAGAAAGAGGGAGAAGAGGGGGGAAGGGAGAGGGGAGAAGAGAAAGCAGAAAGGAAAAAGCGGACGGGGGAGAAGGAGGGAAAGGGGAAGATGAGGTGAGAGGGAGAGGAGGGAGGAGGAGAGGAAAAAGAAAAAGAGACGAGAAAATGAAGAGAGAGGTGGGAAGGAGGAAGAGGGAGGTTGCAGCGAGTAAAGAAGAGAGGCAGAAGAAAGGAAGGGAGGAGATGGGGAAGGGTAGGGGAGAAGGGAAGAAGGAGAGGAGAGACGGAGAGTGAGAGGGAGGAGGGGAGGAGGTAAGGAAGGAAGGAGAGGAAGAGAAAAAGTCGGAGGAGGGAGGGGGAGGCGAGAGAGAAGAAAGGGAGGGAGGAAGGGCAGAGAGAGAAGGCAGGTGGCGGACAAGGGAGAAGACAGGAAGGCAAAGGAAGAAGAAAGCCAGGAGGGGGACAAAGAGATAAAGAAGGCAGAAGGAAGAAGAGTAAAGGGGAGAAGGAAAAAAAGAGGGAGAGAGGAGAGAGGGGAGGGAGGATGCGGGAGGGGGAGAAGAGAGAAGAAGGTAAGGGGAAAAGGGGAGGGAGGGAAGGGGGCAAAAGAGGAAAAGGAGAGATCGGAGAGGGGGGGGGGGGAGCGGAGGGGAAGAAGGGAAAGTGGTGAGCAAGAGAAGAGTGGGGAGAGGGGGAGGGAAGGGAATAGAGAGAGAGGACAAGAGAGGTAGGGAGAGAGAAAAGAGCGAGAAGGGGAGGGAGGGAGGAGAGAAAAGAGTAAAGGGGGAGAAGAAGGAGAAGAAGGAAGGGGAGAGAGATGGAAGTGAGACGAGCGGGAGGGAGTAGGCGAGAGTGAAAGGAGGAGGAAGGAAAAAGGAAGGGTAGGCAAGGGAAGAGAGAGAGAAGGGAGAGGAGAGACAGGGAGGAGTAAGAGGGAAACGAGGAGAGGAGAAGGGGAAGAAAGAAGGGCGAGGAGGTAAGTGAGAGGAAAGAAGGAGAGAGGAGAGAAGAGAAGGAGAGAAGGGAGAAGAGGGAAGAAGCAAGAAAGGAAGGAGAAAGAGGGCAAGGGAGAGAAGGGAGGAAGAGAAGGGGTGAGAGGGGAGAAGGCGAGAAGTGGAAAGAGAAGAGAAAGGGAGGAGGAGGAGAACGGGAAGGGCAGGCGAGAAGGGCGAGAAAAAAAGGGAGAAGGGGACGGATGAAGGGCGGCGGGCGGGGGTGAGGGAGGAGGAGATGTAGAAGGGAGGACGGGGAGGGTCAGACAGAGAGAGACAGAACACAAGAGAGGCGGGAGGAAGGTAGAGGGCCCAGCAGGGCCGAGTCGGACGGGGTGGGGCGCGCTAATCGATTCCCCTCTCCGCTTTCTGCTTTCCCCGTCTCCTTTTTTTCGCAGTCTCCCTCTCCATCCTTCTTTGCCATTTTTCTCTGTGTACTATTGCTTCCCACGTTCCCCCTGCTCCTGTTTCCGTATCCTTCTTTTCCCCTCTCTCTCCTTTGTCTCCCTTTTTTTTTTTTTTTTTTTATATTTTTATTTTTTAAAGTATTTTTATTCTCTCTTCGTTCCTCTATTTCTTCTCTCTTTCCTCTCTATCCCCATTTCTCTCCCCCTCTCCTCTTCACCCTTTCCCTCCTTATGTTTCCTCTCCTTCCTCTTCTATCAATCCTTGATTCTCCCTCCCTTCGTTATCTCTCTCTTTCCGCTTTCTTTCACGTCTCGTCTCTTTCCGCTTTTGGGCTCGCGTGTCTTTTCTTCAGTTCGTGGTTCCCGTCACGCGGAGGACCGTGGGATTCTCTCCCCCCCATCTCTCTCCTTCTCTCTTTTTCTCCTTCCTGCCTTTCTCTCCTTTTCCCTCTTTCTCCCTCCCTTCTCCTCTTCCCCCCTCTCCTTATTGCTCCTCTTTCTCACCTCCGCTCCTCAAATCCCCCCACCCCCCACTTCTGATGGGCCATTGGCAATAACTAGGGTTTTGGGGGGGGGGGGGGGTTGGACAGGTAACCCTCTGCACTTCATTGATTGCCAAATGGCTCAATAATGTGTGCTAGTTTGGCCAGACCCTCTGTACTTAACACTATTGGCAGCCCACAGGAAAGATAAAATAACATTTCAAAACCCCCCCCCCCCCCCCAAAAAAAAAAAAGGAAAGCACATTGTGACATTCTGAAATTACCAAGCAAGCTAATAGGAGGGAAAGAACACAAAAAAAGAGGAAATGGAAAGTATGGAGCCAGCCCCTTGCACTACATGCTTTGCTGAATTCATCACTAAAGATGCTCACTATAAAGAGGTAGGTATATAGTGTGTATTGACCCTGTGAAAGCCAGCAGATAGAGGATTGGTACCATCTGACAGAGCAGTTGGGGGAGGGGGTTCCTAATGAGTTTGCACCCCCCACCCCCCACCCCCCGTCCCCCCCCCCCCCCCCACAAAAAAATAAAAGGTGCTCTACATGAAGTAAAACACACAGCAAACATTTGTGCATATTTTAGGGGGTGTTTGGGGGAAAACAATACTATGCAGCACACAAAATACATTGCTTAAGGGACTAGGCCATAGGTGTCTATTGGGGCAGAAGAGCATGCTGGGGAGGTAAGTGAAGGGAAAAATGCATGAAGGAGAAAAGGGGCACAGCATATTAGAGCATATTGCAATCATGATAATTAGGGAAGGAGGTCAAAAATACAAGACATTAGCAAACAGAGCATACATAGAAGGGAATAATAAAGTAGAAATGTAACCTTAATATAGTCATCCTGCAGGACCTGGATGATGGCAGAACAGGTCTCTGGAATAATGATTCCCAGGGCCTGGGGAGAGATACCTGAAGAGAACTTCAAATCTTGAAGGCTTCTCCCTGTCGCCAAGTACCTCAACGTGGCAACAAGCCTCTGCTCCGGAGTGATGGCTTGTCTCATGCAGGTATCCTGCCGGCTGATAAAAGTGGTCAGCAAAGCCAAAAGACGGTGAAAATCGGGGTTCGTCATCCGGAGAAAGTTCCTGAAATCATCAGGATTATTCTCCCGGATCTCACGAAGCAAAGGCATGTGCGAGAACTGATCACGCTGAAGCAACCAATTCTTGGTCCACATACTCCTCGTCACTCTGTTCATGGACGGGTCTTGGCTCAAAGCTAAAAGCCCGACACCAATTCCGCGTACAGCACGAACTCGGCGATGAGTACATACGGGAAACATCGCTCACAAACGGTCGGCTGGTCAGAACGGACAAACAGAAAGCACCGATAAACAGCAAGGCCTGAAAGAACGAAATGAATACCAGAAACGAGCAGACAATAAGCAGTGAAAATCAAAGCGTCCTATATCAAGATATAGGCCGCAATGACCAACAAATGCAAACTGACTACACGCACTAATAAACAGATACGCACGACAAGCACAAACTGAAGAGCAGTAACGATCTGAGTCACAAAACTGAGAAGCGCGAATCGTAAGTCCCCAATCTTCAACTAACTCGCGATAAACACGGGATCAGCAGAAGGAGCCCAACGGGTGCCTGACGTGGTGCTGAACTTCCCTTTTCTAGTCTCGTGGAAGACGACTTACGTCACGACGTTCTTGCAGACCGGAAATTCCGACAACGTTGTCCGACCGTGTGTACGCAACACCAACATCGGACAAAGTACGACGGACAGGATCCGACCGACCTGGTCCTCGGATAATCCGCGCGTGTGTATGGGGCTTAAGAAAATATCTCTGAGAGAAGGGTCTGGAGGCACAAGTCTAGGGGAGATATCCCTTGTCATATGAACTCTGTTGGATTTTGTCATCTGTAAGAATGTTCTGTTTTAGAAGTCAATAAAGTGCTTCTCTCTGGGAGAATCGGGATTTGCTGCGGGAAATACTTTTATTAATAACTACATACCATCTACGAAGAACTATATATTAGATCACTACATTGGTGCCGTTCAAGCGACCAGAAGAGCATTTTCAGGACTTAGTAACAGAAGTCGGTGGTGAAAACAATGAAAACAATCCTGTGAGTTGGACAGAAGTCTGATGGAGACCCAAGACCTGTGCTATGACTCTAACGTCTGGTTGTGACATAAGAGAGTCTGATCTACAAAATCAAACAAGTTTGGAACCCCAGAATTATTCTCTGGAGACTGGAAATGAAGAAAAGGACTGTATCGTGTACCAGAAGACCTGAGCTGGAAGCTGAAGGAGTAATTAATGCGGTGAGTAAAATATTTCCTTTTTTTTTTAATTATTAATAATATAGTCAAAATGCTTACTCAGTGTGAAGCTAGTGTCAGTTCTGATAAAGTTAACAGATGGGTGTTAAAATGTATTAAGCGTCATGGCGGTCCTTATGAAGTTCCAGAAAAATATAAGCAGTCGTGGACTATGATGAATGAATTTTTAGAGAAAACTGTTTTTGATAGCAAAATTTCAGAAAGTAAAAGAAAAGGTTGTATTGTACAGGGCTTGTTATCTTGCTGTTTAACAATGGAAAGTTCCTTGAAGGATAAGGTTGAGGAAATCACCCAGTTACAGAGTGCAGTTGATAATAGCAACAAGGTTTGTCAGAGGTTACAAAGCCAATCAGAATCTGAGACTGTAAATTTAAAATTGCATGCAGTCACCATTGGGGGTGCGTTGCTTGAGAAATCTAAACGCTGTAATGAATTATCAGAAGAAAATGAAAGATTGAAATTAAGAATTATGGAATTAGAGAAGAGATCTCAGGAATGCAGATATGCATCATATCTGCAGCAAAATACAAATACAAACATTCTATCAAATGAAACAGAACCTCATATTAAATCTGATAATTCATTGCCAGCTGCACCCACTGTGACCACCACAGTTTATAACAATAATAATAATAATACAGGTGAAGTTAAGCTTGTAATGAAGCCTTTGAAACCAAAAGAATTAGATGCAATTCTTAAAGAAATAGGAATGATTCCCTGCCATGATTTAAACAGATTTTTAAAATGGTTTTGTGACTTGCAGAAGGTCAGAGATATGTACAATCTCAACCCATCTGATTTAGACAGAGTTATGCAACATTCTATAGGAAATAGTCTTTGGGTGAGAATTAAGCAGATCTGTACTCAGCCAATGAGGACAAGGGACATATTAATGGAATTATTATGTGTTTTGTATGGTGTACGTTCTGATGTTACTGTTCATGGGAAGATCAAACAAATGCAAAGTGAATCTCCCTACAAACTGTCACACAGGATAAAAGCTATTATGGAAATATTGGTCAGTAATAATCTTGCATTTGAGCATGGTGGCTTGTTACATATGAGTATATTTCTACATGCTTTGCATGAAGATATCAAACAAAATATTTTACTAGTTACCCCAAATCCTCATGATTTAAAAGACGTATTGTTGAAAGCAGACAATTTATGGAGAAAGTCAAATGAGCAAGCTGTCAAGATTGATTTAGCCACATTGTTTAGGACAAATACTGAACATAAAGATCAAAAGATAATGTATTATGATAACAAACAAAGAGGAAACACCAGGTCAAATATAGGTGATATTAATATGAAAAACAGAGCTGACCAAAATCATAATAAAAAAAAGTCAAAGGCCTAAGGATACCGTTTTCTCAGTTAAAACAGAAATATGACCACTTGAAGATTGAGTACGATAAAATGAAAATAGAACATTACACATTGCTGGAACAGCTGAACAGAAATTCGGCTGTTTTTGGATGCAAATGACACTTCTATAGCAGTGGGGGGTGATGCGTAAATAGTCATTTGTTTTAACTTCAAAGAATTTTTAAGGACCTTGCTAATTAGTTTTGTTGGAGAGTTTTTTGTCTTTCAGATATATTGGAGATACTGCATGTGAATAGCATGTGAACTGCAAGCTGAAATTTCTGGCTAGTGGGGGAGAAACGCTGAATAAACAATATCATGGACTCTCTCAATATTCATCAAGCAATTGACCCTTTTTTTTGACTTTTTGGACTGGGACAATGGACTTTTCCCTATATTTTTTTATTTTTTATTTTTTATTTTTCACCCTTTCCCATTTTTATTCATCAAGCCCTATTTTTTTTATTTTTCACCCTTTCCCATTTTTTTTTTTATTTTTTTTTTTTTATGTTTTATTTCTTGAACTTTATCTTAAAACCAGAGCGAAACATTTAAACCTAAAATAATTTTCATGTTACATAACATGTTACATGTTGCATATTACATATTGCATATTGATCAATATATTTGATATCTAAGGTGAGATGCTGCACAATGGCTTGGCATAGCATAAATTATAGCATGTTGGGTGGTTTTCCTAAATTTATAAGAGGGGTGAGTGAAATTCATCACTCCAGTCATGATTTGAAACTTTGTTGAATCAGTCATTGATAATATTGACATATGGATGAAAAAAGACCTAACTTTACTGGCAAGATTTTCCACTGCTGCTTTGTCTGGATAGAAGATCTGATAAAACGCTGACGTCAAGCTGATTCTATCTGAAAGTGGGGGATTATATATGGATTATATGGATATATGGATTATAGATTGGTATATAGATTGGTATACCATTCAGGTGGAATTATGGACTGAATGATTCAAGTAACTGCTCTATTGTGGAGGCAATGAGGAGTCGGCCTACAGCAAATTACAAAGTACAGCAATAGCAGTTTTTTTCTGCCGTATCCAAACCTTTTGAACTTGAAAGTGAGTGCTGGTACATTGATGGTTCTTCTTACTATAAAAATGGAAGTAGAATTTCAGGATTTGCTGTGTTTGTGCAAAAGCATCTTTAAAAAAAATGAAAACCCTGGGCCTGGAGATGAGAATCCTGGATTTATGTGGATCGGAGCTCCCAGCACACCAAGCACACCAAGCACACCAAGTTTACTTTCAATGAGAGATGTGATGAAGTCAGATCAAAGAATAGACTTTGACATCCGCTCGTTTTTTGTGCAATATTCAAGATCTTGACGTGATATAATACGAATCCTTTTCCAGTCATGGTCTAAAGCTATATTATCTAATGACTTTTTCATGGGGATATTGTAGAGGCTGGTGAAGAGAGATGTAACCAGTTTCAACTTTATATTTTATATGAGCCATTGTGAAGCATCCACTACCTCAAATCGGTAATGCTATGTTTGTTGCTTGATTTATGGGTCAGTTCTAGTAGTTAGAACGACCCAAGTGGGGGTATATGTTGTAATGTGTTGGCCGATTTATGTGGGACTGTATGCATTATATATATGTATTGGATATATATATTCCACACACAGTATTAGCGTGACCAGGCTAGATATCAGTTGACAATGTTATCTGTTACCCTTTGATGTGTAAATCTTATGCAAATTGTGTGTGTGTGAGGTATAGCCTTTTAACCTAGTATTTATTGATGGTAATTAGACCTTAAGGGGGTATTCATGGAAAACATTTGGTTGACCCCCCCCCCCCCCCCCCCCCCCCAGTGTCAGACCAGTATTTGAGAAGACAGTCAGGCTGTCATGCAGTCTAAGAAAATATCTCTGAGAGAAGGGTCTGGAGGCACAAGTCTAGGGGAGATATCCCTTGTCATATGAACTCTGTTGGATTTTGTCATCTGTAAGAATGTTCTGTTTTAAAAGACAATAAAGTGCTTCTCTCTGGGAGAATCGGGATTTGCTGCGGGAAGTACTTTTATTAATAACTACATACCATCTACGAAGAACTATATATTAGATCACTACATATACAACCCCCTTTCAACAATAGATCCTCCCCAACAATAGACCCCCCCGCAAAAAAATGACACCCCAGTAACAACAGATCCACCCCAGCAACAATAGACCCCCACCAGCAACAATAGACCCCCACCAGCAACAACATATCTCCCAGCAGCCAGCATCAATAGACCCTCCAGCAGTCAACAACAATAGACCCTTCCCTCAACAGTAGATTCCTCCCATCAACAATAGATCTCCCAGCCTCCAGCATACCCCGGCAACCTTTGCCATTACATATATTCAGTGCAGGAGGTGCCGGAACTGCGTTCCCCCACATTCCGGCTGAAAAAAAGCACTGTGCTTTAATATGTATTTCAAGATACAACTTAACTTATCTCTCCTTCTTAATTTGCAGCATAACTAAGCTGCTTATATACTGTCCAGCCACAATACAATATTTGTTGCTATTGTCTGTAATGTTTATGTAGCGGTGTAGTTGCCGCTAGTAACAAACATCCACCATATCACCTCCACTGCCAGACTCCCATATATCACTTGCAGAGACAATGAAAAGTAATATGCTGTGTTTTTTTTTTGTTTATTGGAGGGTACAACTTGGTTGGGGGAAAGGGTATATGGTATGCCCATATAATAGATCACTTTGGCATCATATTTAGAGATTTGATAGATTTAGCACATAGTTTGAGCCTGAAGGAATGATGCACATGTTTAACAGCTACAGTCTTTTTCCTGCATCACCCTGCACCTTGCTCCTCCTCTGCATAATTCCTGCAGACTATTGCTTCCAGAACTTCCTCTTCAATGACCGTGTAAAGATGAGGATATCACACTTGACCTTGTAAGGGTGATGTTCCCAGAAATCCTCTCCTCCTTACTTATACTGTAGCATCTTAATGTCTTGTCACATCTTCTGTAAGCAAAAGAACCCACTCTGAATATTTTCTCATGCTGACTCTGGTTGATCACTGCTACTAGGCCAGAGACCTTCAGTACCTCTCCCCAGAGGCCTAGTAGTTTAAAAGCATGTTCTGAACGGTGGACTACTGTTCCCAGCTAGCCCAGCTTGTAAATCCTGTGCCCTCACCTCAGGCAACATCGATTTGACACAATTCCCCACAGTCTCTCCTCTGATCCAGGACTCCTTATCAATGACTGTGTGATGATGAGGACTTCACTAATGACCGTGTAAAGGCGAAGTTCCCTCACAGACTTCCTGGCACATCCAGCCCTCCACTGTGGTACACTCACCAACCTTCCTCTGCCCCGAGTCAATGATGGAGAACTTAACCGGACCATACGTTCCGACAGCTTCACCTGCCCCTCTGCCCCAGGAATTCCTCATCAATGACCGTGTAATGAAGCAGACTTCACCAATGACCGTGTAAAAGTGAAATTCCCTCACAGCTCTCCCAGGCCTCCTCCTGTGATCGGCGCACCCCTCCCAGATGGGGATGGCCTCCAGCTAGGGTTCCCACCTTTTCTTCAAGTCAAACCCGAACACTTTAGTGGCACACAGCAAATTTTTTTTGTAGTATAAACTATACATATATTTTGCTATTAACCACATGCCGACCGGGCCATAGCCGAAAGACGGCTACAGTGCGGTCGGCTTATTCTGGGAGGGCGTCCATGGACGTCCTCCCAGAATGTTTGCTCTCCCGCAAACATCCATGACTGCCAGGCCCGGAGGACCCGGCGCATCACGGATCATGGTAAACGGCCGCTTGTAGCGGCCGTTTACTACGTGACCGCACCGTCAAATTTAACGGAGCGATCACTTGTAAACAAACCGGCGCCATTTCATGACGCCGGTTCCTCTCTCCCCTCTCTGTACCGATCGGTACAGTGCGAGGGAAAAAGGGAGAGGGGGAAAGATCATTTTTAGCAGCACTGTGGGCTGGATCTGTAGTGCCCACAGCGCTGCTCTGTGCCCATATTGTGCAATACTCTGCAGTAATGTGCAATACTCTGCAGTAATGTGCAATACTCTGCCAATACCCTGCAATACCCTGACAATACTCTGCAATACCCTGCCAATACTCTGCAATACCCTGCCAATACCCGCCAATACTCTGGCAATACTCTGCCAATACTCGCCAATAAATTTAACAAATTTTCAGTCTTTTTTGATTTATAGCCTAAAAAATAAAAAACCCAGCTGTGATTAAATACCACCAAAAGAAAGCTCTATTTGTGTGAAAAGAAAGGACAAACATTTCATATGGGTACAGTGTTGCATGACTGAGTAATTGTCATTCAAAGTGTGAGAGTACCGAAAGCTAAAAATTGGTCTGGTTAGGAAGGGGGATTAAGTGCCCTGTGGTCAAGTGGTTAAATAACATTTCGAATCATATGAAGTTAATAACAAGAGTCCCCCTTTACATCAGAGTCCACAGAGTTCATCTGAACTCGCAGAGTTCCCTTTCACTGTAAGGGGGGACTCTGCAGACTCTGATGTAAGGGAAAATTCTGGGGACTCTAACATAAAGGATGCTCTGGGAACCTGATAAACACTGAGAACTCCTCCTTAACACCTTAGTGTACTCAGAGGCAGGAGATAGAAGGGGGAGAGACTTCAGTCACAGACAGAGATGGATGGTGAGCTCACTCACCACTTGGCAGTCAGCACCTCTCATCCAGATGTATCTGAGGCTGCTGGACTTCAAATTTACAGCCCACATTTTTCTTTTCTAAGGGGTGTGGGCAGACACAGAGGGGTAGGGCCAGGAGGAAGAGGTGCAGATCAAGCCCTCTCTCCTCTCCCATCTGTGTGCTGGCTTTGGGCAGCATGAAAGACAGTGAAACAGACACTCTCAGCTTAGACAACTGCAGCCAGCAACCCTGCTGTGAAGCCATAATCCAGTCTGAATAATGTGTCCGGGTTTCAGGCAGTCTGAAACCTGGACACATGATTCCAAACCCGAACTGTCCGGGTGAATCCCAAACAGGTGGCAACCCTAGTTACAGGAAACACGTTAACATTTTCTCTTTGTGTGTGCTGTGCTTTTGTGCTATCAACTTTCAACTTTTGAAATAAATTTGTAGTCATCCACCTTTGCTATTGAGTCCTCAGACTTGTTTTTTGTCTATAATCGGCTTTTTTATATGGATCCTTCTGCCATAGAAAACTTTTCTGTTGACAAGTTTGATTAGCGTAAAATTGGAACCTAGAAGTGCTTATGTTAAAGAATTCATTGGACTGGGCAAACAACATTCAAATCTGATGAGTAAAAAAAAAAAATGTTAAATTCTTTTCATGCTTTGCAAGATTTCCATTTCATGATATTACTCTAGCTGAATAAACAATCAAAACATTTATTGTCAAACGTGGGAGCTGAAAGGTTTACCATTTCATAGAATTGAATTTGGCATTCTGCAACAAAGTTTTATTTGCGCAATTAAATTTTATAAATGGCTTGCCCTGGAAGGTATTCAAAATAAACCTTTCTCCAATTAATTCTTATCGCATCTTTCAAATGAAAACTGAATTACAGGTATGGCAATTTTTACATAGTTACATTGAACCTGCGTGGGCCAATTAACCGATTGATCTCCAGAAGATTTACCCCCTTCATGACCAGTCCATTTTTTGTAATACAGCACTGCGTTACTTTAACTGACAATTGCGCGGTCGCGCAACGCTGTACCCAAATAAAATGAATGTCCTTTTTTCCCACAAAGAGAGCTTTCTTTTGGTGGTAATTGATCAACTCTCTAGGGGAGGTGATTAGTGAGTCGAAGCTGAGCTCAGAGTTGGACTTTAACACCGAAAATTAAACCTTGAGACGCATGTAAGCAGGTTGAAATAGCCAGTTAGGCTGTCCGAGCTGGGAGGGTAGGAGTTAATGTCTTTCCCCGGTTCTTTGTTTTTTGGTGGGGTTCTTCTCTGGGTCTAGCACACTGGTCCTATGATATATATAAGAGGGGCAGTGGACTGGTACAGAAAAGAGAAGGAGGACAGAGTTCGGGGATCCACCCTTCCCCCGTGGAGATCAGTGCCCGTAAGGGAGAGAGACGGCGAATGACACTCGCGAGGAGAATAGTGATGTCACTTTTCACCAACGGGATGAAAAATCTTTTGAACCTGGTGTTTTCCCTAAAGACACCAGCATTGAAGTATGCCTCTGAAGGACTTAAATCTGCATGAGAGTGCCTCTAAAGGATTTATAATTGCTCAACTTCACCTTTGAAGGTATGCTGGGGCAGCACAGAGCAATAGTTAGGTGTAGGGATGTAGGCAAAATCCTGTTCTTGTATGGTGTTTGGAAATGTTTATTTTGCACTTTTCTCAAGTAAAAGTATTGAAACGTTGCCCTTGTCTGGTCTGAAGTTACTAAAACTGGTGTTTTGCAAGTAGCCGGCACACATAGTTCACTGAGTAGGTCTTAACATATTGGGATATGAAGGCATCGGTGTGGAATGGAGTAATGTGAAGACACAAGTGGTCACCTAGGGAAGCCTTTTTCAGCCAGCATGTCAAGGCACCCTGGGGTGCCTTCAGATTTCTTCAGGGTGCCTTGGCAAAATGCCTTGAAAATTGGCCAACACTGGGGTGTCATTAGCTGACTGATGGAGAGAAATTGAGGGAGAAGATAAACATTGGAATACTAGTCAGTACCAGTGAGCAAAGGTTTATTTATTTACACCGCTAACGTGTGTGGATGCTGCTGTGTTATGCAAAACTATTAGTTTAGTCCAGGGGTCTCCAAACTATGGCCCTCTAGCTTGGAGATCCCTGGTTTAGTCTTTACATTGGGTGCCTTGAGTTTGTGCAGAATTTTAAAGGGTGCCTTGACTGAAAAAATGTAGAGAAACACTGACCGAGGGTAACAGAAGCTTACAGCAGCCTATCGATAGCTTGCACCTCTTGTGGGTGAAACTACCTCTAGCAGCACGGGATATGTTGTCAGCATTTCTTCCACCAGCGGGCTGTCCCCCCGAGCAACAGGAGTGGATTGGCACTGCAGAGGTTCCCATCTTGTACAGAGGTACAGAGGTTCAGGAGTTAACTTAAGTGCATGTGTGGAACCCACGCAGAGTACATGGTGGGGCCCACTCCAATAATGGGGAATAATATTGGAAAATGCTGGACAGGTGGATGTGGACAGGGCTGGGCTTGTCCATCATAAATGCAGATTACAGGGAAGGTGTACATTGTCACAGGAAACCAAGAGTTGACCGGAGAACAGTTGCAGTGCAAATGTACATGGTGTAGGGTAGAGGCCCGCCTTAAGGTCAAGTATTCCCTCCCCCGTGGCAGCCTCAACTTTGTTCCAGGGCATTGATGAAAATGGCACACAGCAAAGGTACGCCATGTGTTGTAAAGTGACCCTGTACAAGGTGCCTAGCGTAACCCAAAAGAACCCACTCCCGGGGTAAGGGGTTGCTTGGTACCCAACGAGGACAGAAACATTAGGACATAACAACCATCCTGTAGCCCTGACTTGCCCCACACACATACATTGACTACAGTCTACCTTCTGAGTAGATCATTTTTTCATCCAGCCATTGCTTTACTGTTTCACCCCACTCCCATTATTCCAAAACGATCTGGGGATCCTGTATCACACCTGCTAATGATGCTGGAACATCCTTCCTGCTGAGTTTCACATACAGAACACCTATTAAGAAAATGTAGAACTAAAATACACTATATTGTCAAAAGTATTAGGACACCTACCTTTACACGCACATGCACTTTAATGGCATCCCAGTCTTAGTCCGTAGGGTTCAATATTGAGTTGGCCCACTCTATGCAGCTATAATAGCCTCAACTCTCCTAGGAAGGCTGTCCACAAGGTTTAGGAGTGTGTCTATGGGAATGTTCGACCGTTCTTCCAAAAGCGCATTTGTGAGGTCAGGCACTGGTGTTGGACGAGAAGGCCTGGCTCGCAGTCTCCGCTCTAATTCATCCCAAAGATGTTCTATCGGGTTGAGGTCAGGACCAGTCAAATTCCTCCACCCCAAACTCACTCATCCATGTCTTTATGGACCTTGCTTTGTGCACTGGTCCAAATCATTTGGTGGAGGGGGGGTTATGATGTATGGTTGTTTTTCAGGGGTTAGGCTTGGCCCATTAGTACCAGTGAATGAAACTCTAATGCCGCGTACACACGGTCGGACTTTCCGGCAGAAAAAGTCCGACGGACTCTTTTCATCGGATATTCCGATCGTGTGTGGGCCTCATCAGACATTTTTTTTGAAATTTCTGACAGACCTAGAAATAGAACATGTTTTAAATCTTTCCGATAGACATGTGCACAATAGAAAAATTTGTTTAATTTCGTTTTGTTTCTGTTCGTTTCCGTTGATTCGTAACGATTCGTAATTTCGTAAGTCGTCGGTGTTCGTATTCGTAACGATTTGTAAATTCGTAAGTCGTCGGTGTTCGTATTCGGACTCGTTCGTATTTTCGTAAGAGTTATTTTTTCGTTGATTCGTTTTTCCGTTAGTCTAATTTCCATTTATTCGAAATTCGGACGCATTCGTATTTTCGTAGATTTAGTTACATTCGTACTTTCGTAAGATTGATTTATTCGTACTTTCGTAACATTGTTTTCGTAGATTCGTAATCGGAGCATAATTCATAATTTTATGTAATGTGTATGCTATTATTACATTGTAAGAGACACGGAAAATTACGAATCGAAAAAAAAAATAAAAAAGTTACGAATGTACGAATTTTTTCGTTCAATCCATTCGAAGCACGTTAAGCAGCGCCATTATAAGAGACACAGAAAATTCCGAATCGAAAAAAAAAAAAGTTACGAATGTACGAATTTTTTCGTTCAATCCATTCGAAGCACGTTAAGCAGCGCCATTGTAAGGGACACGGAAAATTACGAATCAACAAAAAAAAAAAAGTTACGAATGTACGAATTTTTTCGTTCAATCCATTCGAAGCACGTTAAGCAGCGCCATTGTAAGAGACACGAAAAATTACGAATCAACAAAAAAAAAAAGTTACGAATGTACGAATTTTTTCGTTCATTTTGATTTTCGTTGTTCCTGTTTTCGTTTTTCGGATTTTCTTCTTTCGTAGTTTCGTTGTTTCTAATTTGGTTATTTCGTATCCTCTTTGTTTTTCATATTCGATGAATGAATATAACGAATTTGAGCGAAAACGAACTAAAACGAAATGAATTGCACATGTCTACTTTCCGACGGAATCAATTCATATCGGGAAAGCCGCTCATCTGTATGCTGTTCCGACAGACCAAAAAAGATGCATGCTCTGAAGCAAGTACGAGACGGAGGCTATTGGCTACTGGCTATTAAACTTCATTTTTCTAGTCCCGTTGTATGTGCTGTACGTCACCGCGTTCTAAACCATCTGACTTTGGTGTGATCGTGTGTAGGCAAGACAGTTTCAGCGGAACTCCGCCAGAAAAACCTTCGGAGTTTATTCCGACGGGAAAACTGGTCGTGTGTACGCGTCATTAAGGTGTCTACCAAGACGTTTTGGGCAATTTCATTCTCCCAACTTTGTGGGAACAGTTTGGGGATGGCCCCTTCCTGTTCCAACATGACTGCGCACCAGTGCACCAAGCAAGGTCCATAAAGACATGGATGAGCGTGTTTGGGGTGGGGGTTATTCTTTGGGGGTATTTCTCACAGCCATCTAGTAGTCTTAAATCTTCATTAACTTTGCTTGATTTAGAGATTAGTGAATTGATTTACATGAGCCATATTCTGAAGGGTCAAGCCAAGGAACCACATATCAGTTTTGCTTCCCACATTATAGGGTGGCACCAGGACCCTCCAAGCAGCACGTCTATGGTCAAAGAAATGACCTGCAAGAGGCTGATGCCAAGGCATGGTTAATACAATCCTTGCTTAAAAATATATTTAATGATCCATTAATTTATGTATTTTATATCTGCCTGGAATTTAGCGTTAACCATTTATCATCCAGTTCGTCATCCATATCCCCCGAATCCATCCAGGCTTCCCACAGATCGATCTTCCCTAATGAAGAATATAAATGAGACTCCGGTAGCGGCGCAGGTGCTCTTTGTCACTGAGCCAGGAACGTATTCAGTCATATTCACAGCTGTCAACATCACAACTGTATCTTGTTTTCGCCTTTTTTTTTTGTTCTGGCCAGCGCAGCCGGCGTCAATTAGCTCAGTGGTATTTACACTAATAACTTTATTTATTGGGCGCAATCGTCCATCTGTTAGAATGCAGATTACATTACAATGATTCGGCTAATGGAGAAAACATTAATCTTTCTGACTGCTAACCTTTCCCACAAGATAAAAATGTCATGTTCACCACTTTTCCAGGCAAGAGGAGCATGGAGATATGGTGACCGGGGAGGTCCTCTTGGAACGAGCGTTCCTTTGCTAATTGCGGGGCTTTCAAATGACGGCAAGTTAGTGAAGAGATAGCCTTAATTCATGTTATTTTGTTATAGCTCATAAATCATTTTAATTGGGAATGCTGCAACATCAGGGGGTTAATGTTACACCTTTTGTTTAATTTTATTTATCGCAGCAAAAAATGGAGGTCAGATAAAGGGAGAGGCAGTTTAAATCACTTTTATAGGTAAAGGGAAACTGTAAAGAGGTTTGAGTTATTGCGTAAAGCGATATTCATTTTTTTTAGTACTTGCAACAGCTGTTTTAAAGTGGTTGTAAACCTTTTACAACCACTTTTCACTACAGGTAAGCCTATAATAAGGCTTACCTGTAGCTACCCTGTATCAACATGCGCACTGAAGCAAAGGCTCGTTCGTGCCCAGGGCCGGTGCCACCACTAGGCAAACTAGACAGCCGCCTAGGGCGCCCTGCTGCCTAGGGCGCCCGGCTAGGCAGCAGGGCTAGGGTAGTTCAGAGCTCACCTTATTAACCACTTCAGCCCCGGACCATTTGGCTGGCCAAAGACCAGAGGACTTTTTGCGATTTGGCACTGCGTCGCTATAACTGACAATTGCGCGGCCAAACAAAACTGATGTCCTTTTTTCCCACAAATAGAGCTTTCTTTTGGTGGTATTTGATCACCTCTGCGATTTTTATCATGACTGTGACATTATGGCGGACACATCGGACAATTTTGACACATTTTTGGGACCATTGACATTTATACAGCGATCAGTGTGTATATTGCACTGATTACTGTGTAAATGTGACTGGCAGTGAAGGGGTTAACACTAGGGGGCACTGCAGGGGTTAAGTGTGTCCTAGGGAGTGATTATAACTGTAGGGGGAGGGGCTGTGTGTGACACATCACTGATCACCGATTACAGGAAGCTATGATCAGTGACACTAGGCAGAATGGGGAAATGCTTGTTTACATTAGCACTTCCCTGTTCTTCCTCTCCGTAAGATGATCGCGGGTATCCCCGCGGACATCGAGTCTGCAGGACCAGCGATCCTACACATGGAGCTTGCAGCGTGCGTGCGCGATGGCACGCCGGCAAATTCAAATGGACGTTCAGGTACGCCCATTTGCCTGTCCGTGCCATTCTGTCGACGTACATCGTTGTGCGCCGGTCGGGAAACGGCTAATCTAAATTTCCCAACCACATTCTCCAAACTCCACCCTCTTATTACCTCCTCTTAGCAATAATCACACTAGTCTTTTGTGGAGTTAAAATGGCCGAAATGGCCTTTTATTAAACAACAAGATTTTAACCAACATAACATAATCCAGTTAAACTTGGTTGTAGGTCCTTGACAGTACCAGCATACTACCAACTTGTGTGTCTGAGACACCATTTAGCAGGGATACGCCCCCAGCTGCTAAGCACCGCCTTGGGGGCTGACCCAGCCGACACCCACCTGTACCAATTAGAGGATGCCATACCTCGGATGGCTCCCCACCGTTTTACCAAATCAGACCAGCCTTTAGACCCCTGTCAAGGACCCCAAACCGCAATAGCATATCAAAGAAGATAATAACTCGGAGTTCCTTGAACCATAAGGGTGGGAGGGAGGGACGTTCTTCCAACTATTCCAGATGTGAGAGTGAGCCAAAACCCCTCCTCCCCTGCAACCATACTCTCCAGCTCCAGCCCATCACCCCGTCTACTCGGCCAATCAGGTAAGGGTCAGTCACTGACCACCCACTTTAAACTAGTTAACCCCTCCAGCTTGGTTCCCCTTCCACCCAGTCATGTATGCCCTCTCCTTAATTCGTTCCTCATTAGTGCCGGGCATGTCTATGCCAGCACTATTTTGAAATGGTTAAAAAAGATTTGCTCTTCTTTTTAATGTTGTTTTTTCTGGAAAGTAAGTGTGGGTTTGCAGAATCCCAAATGCGTACACAAATCTTTTCGTTATTGCAACCCACCAGTGCCCAAGAACAACAAGAAATACCGGTTTGGGTGGACTGACCCTTTCAGCTTTAGACCTGTAAGGATTTACGGATCTGCAGTTAATATCAAAAACACAAGATAAACAATAACCTCACACTGCTAGCAGATATTGTCTAGCTCATCGTCTTCCTACGACCAAATCTCTGGGGTAAAAGCTGCGTTTGTATATTCCCCGAAGATTGCGTCTGTGTCAGCTTTTTCCGTTTCTATTCTAGAAGATTTTTTTCAACCCGTCCCGGCAGAGATGTGTTTGATTTGGAAATGTATCGATTCAGCTTGTCCTAATTTTCAAGTTTGGAGTTTGTCATAAGTTTCAAATCTCGAGAGACGATGTCACCTTAATGACCAGCCGAGAATCTCATTTTTTTTCTTCTAAAATGTGCATCTTGAATTCTTCTACAAAGTGTGATTTGTGCTTCCTAGACAAGGCATGTGAACAAGCTGAAACCTCCGGAGAGATGAAGTGTACACAGTGGCTTATCAGAGATAAAGTTTTCATATCCAAAGCCTTACCGCTATTCTTGTTTTTTTCCTTCTTTTACAAAATTCTGGTTCAGTTCTACTGGAGACAGCCAGCAGATACAAATACGTGAGTACCTGCAGAGGAAGAAGGTGCACTTAGGTTGTAGCACTAGCCAGTTGTTGGCTTCTGAAGCAACGTAGACTTATGCCGCGTACACACGATCGTCGTCGAAAAAAGCTCTGATGGTTTTCCCGACGGAATTCCGACGTAATTCGGCTCAAACTGTCTTGCCTACACACAGTCACACCAAATTCCGACTGTCAAGAACGCGGTGACGTACAACACTACGATGAGCTGTGAAAAAATGAAGTTCAATGCTTGCGTGCAAAGCATGCGTCAAATTGTTTCCGAGCATGCGTAGGAATTTTGCGTGTTGGAATTGCTACAGACGATCGGATTTTTCGATAGAAACCTTTTCCATTGGAAAAATTGAGAACATGCTCTCAATTTTTTGCTGTCGGGAATTCAGCCAGCAAAATTTTGATGGAGCCTACACACGGTCGCATTTACTGATGAAAAGCTCTCATCGCTCTTTTGCTGGACGAAATTCCGACCGTGTGTACGCGGCATAACATGAAACTTTGAGTTGGATTTTGAATCCAAACCAGTTGGATGACGTCAAAAAAAGTCAATGGGTGGTCCAATTAAGGGACCTCTTCCACTGATGCACCCTGGCAGCACAGCATATCAGAGATAATCAAACATCAGTTTATCACCCTGAACTGAGAAAGTAACCATTTAAAGCCACAACATGCATTTTTATGGTGAAATAAAGCTATTTGTTATACAATAAACCAGACAATCCCGATCCCTCTTTTAAATATGGCCGTCTTGTCTGATCAGACCACTGATGGGCTTTTTTTAGATGTCATCCAACTCGTTTGACCTAACATCCAGCTAAGAATCCCACAGAGGATCCAGGACTGGGGCCCCTGCGGCATCAAGAGCGACTTTGTCACCCTGCATGAAGACAGAGTATTCTTCTCCTGCGCTCATGGAAGGTTGTGTGTATTTACCCTATGGGTCACCTCAACCTTAGCAGGTGTAAGTTACCTCCTTTTTTTTTATTCTTTAATAACATTTTATTGAATACTCAATACTCCAGGCAGCTCCTCCTAACCTCCCTCACATTCTTCTGGAAACTTCTCCAAGGCTCTAGCAAGTAGGGGGAGATACCAGAGATGCTGTCTGAGAAGTCATCCAGCCTTCCTGGATCACTTACCCTGACCTAGATTAAACATAGACTTGGCTGTCAAGCCTAATGACTTTTTGTTGAATTGGTAATTTTCCGTGTCCCTTACAATGGCGCTGCTTGACGTGCTTCGAATGGATTGAACGAAAAAAAAATCGTACATTCGTAACTTTTTTTTTTTTTTTTTTTCGATTCGTAATTTTCCGTGTCTCTTACAATGGCACTGCTTAACGTGCTTCGAATGGATTGAACGAAAAAATTTGTACATTCGTAACTTTTTTTTTTTTTTTGCGATTCGTAATTTTCTGTGTCTCTTACAATGGCGCTGCTTAATGTGCTTCGAATGGATTGAACGAAAAAATTCGTACATTCGTAACTTTTTTTTTCGATTCGTAATTTTCCGTGTCTCTTAAAATGTAATAATAGCATACACATTACATAAAATTATGAATTATGCTCCGATTACGAATCTACGAAAACAATGTTACGAATAAGTACGAATAAATCAATCTAACGAAAGTACGAATGTAACTAAATCTACGAAAATACGAATGCATCCGAATTTCGAATAAACGAAAATTAAACTAACGAAAAAACGAATCAACGAAAAAATAACTCTTACGAAAATATGAATCGTTACGAATACGAACACCGACGACTTATGAAATTACGAATCGCTACGAATCAACGGAAACGAAAGAAACGAAAATAATTTTTTTTTCTATTGTGCACATGTCTATTGGAAAGTCCGACCGTGTGTATGCTCCATAGAACATTTGTTTTTGGAATTTCCGCCAACAAATGTTTGAGAGCAGGTTCTCAAATTTTCCGACAACAAAACTTGTTGTCGGAAATTCCGAGCGTGTGTACACAATTCCGACGCACAAAAGTCCATGCATGCTCGGAATCAAGCAGAAGAGCCACACTGGCTCTTGAACTTAATTTTTCTCGGCTCGTCATACGTCTTGTACGCCACCGCGTACAACATTTGTGTGACCGTGTGTACGGTTTTGTTGTTGGAAAATCCTATCATGTGTACGGGGCATTACAGTTTACCTACACTACAGAAAAACCTGTGTACACTTAGAGCACACTAGAGGGTGCTACATAAGGATGAAACTTCCTTTTTGACTTTTATATTTTATGGAGAAACTTTTGCGGTAATCGTTATGCACCGATTGGCCACAACACAGCCGATTGACCACCCACAATAACCTGTCGAGGCATGGACATCACGAGACCACTGAAGGTATGCTGTGGTATCTGGCACCAAGCCATCAGTAGTAAGTTCTGTCCTGTAAGTTGCGAGGTGGGGCCTCCATGGATCAGAATTGGTTTTCCAGCACATCCCACAGATGCTCGATTAGATTGGGATCAGTATTTAGAGGCCAAGTCAACACCTCAAACTTGTTGTGTTTCCATGGGCGTCCGCAGGTAGGGGCAGGGGGGGGGGCAAGTGCCCCCCCCCTGGAATCAGGGATCGGATCAGGAGTTCCCCACTCGGTATTTATCCTAGCACCGGCAGCCAGCCCTCCTGCACCTGTACACAGTTTAGCAGGGCCGGTGACAGCTGGTGCGAGGAGCAGGACAACGAAGACCTCAAGGGGTGGGCAGAATGACATCACCCGGTCTACATAGTGCAAGCGAGCAGCCCAGGAGGCAGAAGCCACGGGAAAGGAGAGCAGTAAGACGCCAGGAACAACGTCCCCGGCGCCTCCCAGAGCCTTGAACCCCTGGACTCCTTAAACCTCCTCACTGCTCCCAGGCCTGGAGGACAGACTGAACAGGAGTTCAGAGAACAAAGACGGGCAGGAAATGCAAGCAGCCAGGGACCACTCCATGTCACATCATAGATCCGATGGAAGGAACAGGGCACCTCCTGTCCTCACCCAGAATGAAAGGTACTGAGCATTACACACACCACTGGGACATAGGGGCACTTGAGGGACTGCAGACAGGGCTAGGGGGGTCCCTCTCTCTGATCCCCCATACCCCTCTCTGTCACCCCCTCTCTCTCTCTGTCACCCCTCCGTAGGCGCTAATAGGCGTCCAAAAAGGTGACAAGCGGGCGCAATGCTGTGCGTTCCTTGTCACTCAGCAGCAGTATGTTAGCAAACCGAAGGAATTCGGTTTGCTAACATTGTACGGCCCCTTAGCCAATCAGGAGCACAGGTCTGTGTTACCTGTGCCCTGATTGGCTGAAATGACAGGCGCTGTGATTGGGCGCCTATCAGGCGTCCAATCATAGCAGAGGATGAGAGGATGAGAGGAGGAGAGGGCAGGAGAGGAAATGGAGGACACCGATGCCGCCGTCACCCGAGACAAGGTAAGTGCAGGGGTGGGGGGGGGGGGGGGGCACAGTGGCAGCTTCTTTGCAGAAGCCTTCTTTGCAGGGACAGCTTAATGGCAAAGTGGCTGTGTTTTATGGCAAAGTGGCTGTGTATTATGGCAAAGTGGCTGTGTATTATGGCAAAGTGGCTGTGTATTATGGCAAAGTGGCTGTGTTTGATGGCAAAGTGGCTGTGTTTTATGGCAAAGTGGCAAAGTGGCTGTGTTTGATGGCAAAGTGGCTGTGTTTTATGGCAAAGTGGCAAAGTGGCTGTGTTTGATGGCAAAGTGGCTGTGTTTTATGGCAAAGTGGCTGTGTTTGATGGCAAAGTGGCTGTGTTTGATGTCACAGGGGCACAGTGGCTGCGTTTTAATGGGCACAGTGGCTGCGGTTTAATGGGCACAGTGGCTGCGTTTTAATGGGCACAGTGGCTGCGTTTTAATGGGCACAGTGGCTGCGTTTGGTACAGTGGCTGCATTTGATGGGCTTTTTTTTTCAGAATTTTTCAGTTTATTTGCGACCCCCCAAAAATTTTGAGCACCAGCCGCCACTGATATGCTTTATTCATAGTTCATGTCTGAGGTTTACAACCATTTTAAAGCAGGATCACTATTGGTCAAAGAAAGGATAAAAAGCCTGATAAATGAAAACTAAGGCAGCCACAACATCTAGGGACTGGTAAACTGCAGTATATAACATTTTTGTTTTAACATATAACCCGAATTACAAAAATACAACAGAAACCAAAAATAAAAACATTTCTAAACTTCCTTTAATGAAAAATGAAGCCCAAGCAAGCCGTGATTTATTATCAATGAAGCCAGGAATATCAGTTCTCACCTTTCCACTTTTCTGCCTGTTTGCAAGTCGCCTTCATTGCGGGATTACTTCAGAGTCTAGCAGTAAGGTAACATTATATTACCAACACCTCGCAGCTGTGAGTGAGAGACGTGTCCTAGATGGAAATGGATATTTTGGGATAAAGTGGGCTTTATCTCTGAGCTATAGCAGTTAATAATCTGCTTTAACAATTCCCTCTTTTATGCCGTGGACAGCATTGATTTTTTTTTTTGGTGAGACTCTGAACCCAAAAAGAAATGTATTGTACATTACAGAAAGAAAAAAGAAGAACACCATGTATCTATTCTGCTTTGATTTGAAGGTCTACAGACAACAGTGATGTTATATTTATATTTCAGATATTCAGTTCTGCTGTGAAATTTAATATCATCTGCGAATCCCTAAGATTTATAACTGAAATCAGTAGCAGTTTCCAGTATTACAGGCTGTGATGTAAGTAACTGAGTTAAAATAAACTGAGTTACGTAACGCAGTTACTTTAGAGGGTAACGAGTAATCTAACTGATTACTTTTCCCCTCATGGTAACTCAGTTCCCATTACTTTGGCTTAGTTACCCCAATTACATCTACCGCCACTAGATGGCAGTAGTGTAATCCCGGTGTCCTGCCGAAAAAGTTCCCCCCTGTACTGCGCAGGCGCAGCAATTGCGCAGTACGAAGGACTACGTAGCTTCCAAAAATTGCTGAACCTAAACAGCTCTGAGTGAACTCTACACTGCGCAGGCGCAGTTAACATGTAATTGTACGAGGCGATGCCGCACGCTCCTGATGCTCGTGCTACTCTGCAAGGGGTGTCTATCGTGTAACTAAGGGGCGGGTCTAGTATTACTGTAACCAAGGGGCGCATTTATTACTATTGTTATATATCGAGCTCTGCCCATTAATTTAACATTCGCCCTCTTCTGTAGCCATCCGCCCCTTACACGATATAATAATAATAGACCCGCCCCTTGCTTACATGCTATAACAGATCTGCCCCTTGGTTAGAGTGATAATAGAGCAGCCCCTTGGTTACACAATATATAACAATAATAATAAATGCACCCCTTGGTTACAGTAATACTAGACCCGCCCCTTAGTTACACGTATAGAATATTAAAAAAAAAGTCACAGTTACTTTGCTGCGTAACTAATTACTTTTCCAATGTAGTAACTGAGTTACTAATGCAATTACTTTTTGGGAGAAGTAATTTGTAACTTAACTAATTACTTTTTTAAAGTAAGATGACCAACACTGATTACAGGGCAATGTCGGTGACCACTGTGTACAGCAGCCCCTGAGGGGCAGAACAGTGTAGTCACTGACACGCCCCCATCTTTCATCTACAGTAACATTACAGCTGCAGAGCATGTGGTGGGCAGTGCTGTGTGGGTGGAGCCTGTTTTCCTAAATCCCTACTATTACCATGTTGCAGATACACTATTTTGTCAAAAGTATTCTGACACCTGCCTTTACACGCACATAAACTTTTAGGCCGCGTACACGCGGTCGGATTTTCCGACAGGAAATGTTCGATGTGAGCTTGTTGTCGGAAAGTCCGGCAGTGTGTATGTTCCATCGAACATTTGCTGTTGGAATTTCCGCCAACAAATGTTGGCTAGCAGGTTCTCAAATTTTCAGCCAACATAACTTTGTTGTTGGAAATTCCGATCGTGGTGCGACAAGTCTGTCGCACCAAAGTTCACGCATGCTCGGAATCAAGCAGAAGGAGCAGCACTGGCTATTGAACTTCCTTTTTCTCGGCTCGTCGTACGTCTTGTACGTCACCGCATTCTCACGTTCGGATTTTTGGGCCAACATTTGTGTGACTGTGTGTATGCAAGACAAGTTTGAGCCAACATCCTTCGGAAAAAAATCCACGGTTTTGTTGGCAGAAAGTCTGATCGTGTGCTTCCCAGTCTAATGCCCCGTACACACGATCGGACTTTCCGCCAACAAAACCGTGGATTTTTTTAACGAAGGTTGTTGGCTCAAACTTGTCTTGCAGGGGCCCAAAGGGTGGCGCTCAAGAGCCGAAATTCCTCGTAGTACGTCACTACCTTTGTGTTTGTATGCAAGACAAGTTCCTGACACAAGCCCTTCGGAACACTTTGTTGGCCAACAATCTGATTGTGTGTACCAGGCTCAAGACTGGGATGCCATTAAAGTTCATGTGCATGTAAAGGCAGGTGTCCCAACACTTTTGACAATATAGTGTAGCTGGGCAGGAGACAATTCTTGAGCGAAAACAGTGAATTGTTTCTCAACCTTTTTCAGTCAGGGTGCCCTAAAAAATTATTATGAGTTGGAGGCACCCAAGGCGCCCAGTTAAGGCTTGCCGACTAGGGCCTGTTTACACCAGAACTCTGTGCATTTCCCGCACTGCAGGTGATTGCATTGCCCTTGCAATCTGCATGCGGGTGCCAATGCATTGTTAAGGGCACCACAAATGCATATAATGAAGTGTGTTTGAAGGCACCAAATTGCATGGTACTACAGTACCATGCTGTTTGCTATGGCGATTTTTTTATGTAGTGCTTGCACTACTTTTTCTGTGTTCCAGTGCAATTTGCAGCCCATACAAATAAACAGGCTGCAAAACCACACTGCGCTTTCCCCTCTCTGCTAACCTACACACTAATCCCACTCTGCTCACCTTTGGACCCCAATCCCCCTGCTAATCTCTGCCCCCCAGAACCCTTCTGCCCACTTCTGTACCCCCAAAACCCCCTCTGTTCTCACATGCACACCCCAAACCCCCCTCTCTGCTTACCTTTGTACCCTAAAACCCCTTGGCACACCTACAGTATGTAGCAGACTCTCTCTGCTAACCTCTGCAAACCAACTCCCACCCTCTCTTTTGATCTCCTCTGCACCCTGCTTTCCTCTAACCAGAGCTTCAGGGTAGGCCTGTTCTTCCATTACAATCCACACAGCTGTCCTGTAGGGGGAGGTGGGGAGCTTAGGATTCAGAAAGCCACCTCCCCCTGCCACTGCTCTTCGCTGCACTGTACTGATCAAACTCCCGCTGCGCTGATGTTTGGCGGAACGGGAGTTTGGTCAGATCTGACAGCCTTTTCAACCAGGATGCCACAACAGCCCTGGAGGCCTCATGTGGCACCCCGGTTGAGAAAGGCTGTTATAGAATGCTAATTTATTAACCACTTCAGCCCCGGACCATTTGGCAGCCAAAGGACCAGGACCCTTTTTGGGATTCGGCACTGCGTCGCTTTAACTGACAATTGCGCGGTTGTGCGACGTGGCTCCCAAACAAAATTGGCGTCCTTTTTTCCCCACAAATTGAGCTTTCTTTTGGTGGTATTTGATCGCCCCTGCGGTTTTTATTTTTTGTGCTATAAACAAAAATAGAGCAACAATTTTGAAAAATGCAATATTTTTTACTTTTTGCTATAATAAATACTCCCCAAAAATATATAAAAAAATTTTTTTTTCCTCAGTTTAGGCCGATACGTATTTTTCTACATATTTTTGGTAAAAAAAAAAATCGCAATTAGTGATTATTGATTTGTTTGCGCAAAAGTTATAGCGTTTACAAGATAGGGGATAGTTTTATAGCATTTTTATTATATATTTTTTTTTTTTACTACTAATGGCGGCGATCAGCGATTTTTATTGTGACTGCGACATTATGGCGGACACATCGGACATTTTTGACACATTTTTGGGACCATTGTCATTTATACAGCAATCAATGCTATTTAAATTCATTGATTCCTGTATAAATGACACTGGCAGTGAAAGAGTTAACCACTAGGGGGTGGGGAGGGGTTATGGTCTGTGACACGTGTGTGTTTTTTTTTTACATTAGGGGGCGTGGCTGAGTCTGACGTCACTGATTGGCTTTCCCGATGACAGGAAACAGCCGATCACTGACAGGCAGAGTAGGAAGCGCAGGGAGAGGTTTGTTTACACAGACCTCTCCTCGTTCTTCAACTCTGTGACCCGATCGCGGGACACCAGCGCCGATCGGGTCCGCTGGTCCCGCGGTCGTGGTCACGGAGCTCCCGACCAGGTCGCGAGCGCGCCGCTGGCGGGGCGCGCGCGCGACCCCACGGCTAGGCAATTAAAGGGGACATACCTGTACGTGCTTTTGCCTAGCCGTGACATTCTGCCGACGTATATGCAGGAGGCGGTCGGGAAGTGGTTAAACTGGAAAGCTAAAGTCTGCAATTACTTTTCCTCTCGCTCCTTGTGACAGATCCAACCAGGACAGGGGCTTTTGGAGGGGACTGCATTGTAGACTGTTGCCTATTGACTATGGGTCCTGTCTTTTGAGGGGTTCTATTCTCTATAGATTATAGATGTGAAATATATTAAAACTAATGCCCCGTACACGCGATCGGAAATCCCGCCAGCAAAAGGCTGATGAGAGCTGTTGGTCGGAAATTCCGACCGTGTGTATGCTCCATTGGACTTTTGCTGGCGGAATTTCCGCCAGCAAAAGATTGAGAGCAGGTTCTCTATTTTTCTGACGGAAAAAGTTCCGATCGGTAATTCCGATCGTCTGTAGCAATTCCGACACGCAAAATTCCTACGCATGCTCGGAAACAATTCGACGCATGCTTGGAAGCATCGAACTTCATTTTCTCGGCTCGTCGTAGTGTTGTACATCACCGCGTTCTTGACGGTCGAAAGTTCAGAGAACTTTCGTGTGACCATGTGTATACAATCCAAGCTTGAGCAGAATTCCGTTGGAAAAACAATTCCAAGATTTTTCCAATGAAAACTACGAACGTGTGTACGGGGCATAAAAGCGCGAAAATAAATATGACTACAAAAAAAATAAACAATCGCATTTTCAAGCACTGCCCAGAAGCTGGTAAAGTTCATAATTAAATCTTGATGAATTTTTCTTGTATCTAATGTAGTTTATAATACCAAATGCATAATTAATTTGTAAAATGTAAAACTGAACCTTGCTGTACAGCCAGCGAGATAACATATTAAATTAGAATACAGTGTATGCAGAGTAATAACAATGTGTGAATTGCAGTGACTGGTATTTCCATATGTAAGAAAACTTTTCATGGAATTGTCACTTTATCTTTCACTCGTTGCACAAATAATACATTTTGCAGACAAGAAAATGAACATTTTCTATATGTATCCCTTCACAGCCGGTGACAGAATTCAACACATCTATACGCTCCGCTCTGGAAACAAGACTTGGAGTTGGGTGTGATGTGTTGAGTGGAAGAACTTTGCTGACAAGCAGCACTTTAATTGCCTCTAATTGCCCCATCATATGCTAATGTGAGCTTGAGTTTCTTCATGGATGTCACCTTTAAGGATGAAAACTTTTCTCATGTTTTATTGTGTACTTTTTACCATTGTCTTTGTCATATATCTGCAGATATGAAAACACCAATAAAGGCAGCAATGTGTATAACAACCTCTTCTTACCACCGTAATGCATATATGCAGTGGCAGGGTGCAGGTAGGCCAGGGATATGCAATTAGTGGACCTCCAGCTGTTGCAAAACTACAAGTCCCATCATGCCTCTGCCTCTGGGTGTCATGCTTGTGGCTGTCAGAGTCTTGCTATGCCTCATGGGACTTGTAGTTCTGCAACAGCTGGAGGTCCGCTAATTCCATATCCCTGCCCTAGGCAAAAACCTAATTTTCCCACCCCCTTGGCTCCACCCTTGACTCCACCTCCTTTACCCTGCCTGTGTATATCCCACCTTTTTAACCACATGTCGACCGGGCCATAGCCGAAAGATGGCTACAGCTCCGTCAGCTTATTCTGGGAGGACGTCCTCCCAGAATAGCGCTCCTGCGCGCCCCCTGGGGCACGCACCCGGGAACATCCGTGACCGCCAGGTCCGGGGGTGTGATAGCGGACGTTAACCACGTGATCGCTCCGTCAAATCACGGAGCATCACTTGACAACAAACCAGCGTCATTTCAAACAGTGTCAAAAGTGTCCAATGTGTCCGCCGCAATGTCGCAGTCATAATAAAAATCGCAGATCGCCGCCATTACTAATAAAAAAATGATGGGCAGAGGGGAGAGACCGTGGAAATTATTTAATATTTTAAATGTTTGCTACTATGAGATGATCAATCAACCATGTCGATTGTGGTGATTATGTGTCTTGTTTTTTTATATGTATGTTAAGCATGTTTAATATGGTTATGTGATGAAATGTTATGGAATGTTTTTTATGTGAAAATATCTTAATAAAAATAATTGAAAACAAAAAAAAAATTATCATAAAAATGCCATAAAACTATCTCCTATTTTGTAGACTGTATAACTTTTGCGCAAACCAATCAATAAACGGTTATTGCGATTTTATTTTTATTTTTTTTATATATATATTTTTGGGGGATATTTATTATAGCAAAAAGTAAAAAATATTTTGCGTTTTTTTTCAGAATTGTCGCTCTTTTTTTGTTTATAGTGCAATTTACCAACATACCACCAAAAGAAAGCTCTATTTGTGGGAAAAAACGGACGTCAATTTTGTTTGGGTGCAATGCCGCACGACTGCGCAATTGTCAGTTAAATTGACGCAGTGCCGAATCGCAAAAAGTGGGGCTGAAGCGGTTAAAACGCGCTGCTATTAGCGCCTTTTTTCAGAATTGTCGCTCTTTTTTTGTTTATAGTGCAAAAAAATAAAAACCGCAGAGGCTCTCAAATACCACCAAAAGAAATCTCTATTTGTGGGAAAAAAAGACATCAATTTTGTTTGGGTGCAATGCCGCACGACTGCGCAATTGTCAGTTAAATTGACGCAGTGCCGAATTGCAAAAAGTGGGGCTGAAGCGGTTAAAACACGCTGCTATTAGCGCCTTTTTTCAGAATTGTCGCTCTTTTTTTGTTTATAGCGCAAAAAAATAATAACCGCAAAGGCTCTCAAATAGCACCAAAAGAAATCTCTATTTGTGGGGAAAAAAGGACATCAATTTTGTTTGGGTGCAATGCCGCACGACTCCGCAATTGTCAGTTAAATCGATGCAGTGCCGAATCGCAAAAAGTGGGGCTGAAGCGGTTAAAACGCACTGCTATTAGCGCCTAAAACGTACCAGTTAATAGTTTTAGAAAAGCCATCTCGGTGGTGTTTCTGCATGCAAGACAATTGGAGCTCGCAGAATACCACCTTCTATTTATTATCACAGAATGTGATATGTGTCAGGAATTGTATCCAATTTTCTTTGCTAGTATCTTATTAAATCAGTTTTTCTATTCCCTATCTGCTTCCCACAGATCATAAAGAAGCAGTATAATTGAAATGAATGGAATCTACGTGAGCGATGGAGGTGTTTGTAGCATTGAGGATCTCCTTGTAGCTGCTGGCTTAGGTCGTTGTTCGGCTGCCGTTGTGTCGGCTTCTGATTATTAAATCCATTTCTTATGACTATTTCTTCTTTAAAGGTGCACTCTCGTCAAAACTGAAAATTATTTTGTTAAAGAATGTTTAAACGTTAAATAGATGATGTTGAGTTTGCAAAATGGTATCATTAGCAGTAATCAGTATGGATTCATGAAGAATCGTTCTTAACCTAACCAAACCAATCTACTAACCTTCTATGAGGAGGTGAGTTGCCATCTAGATATAGGAAGGCCCGTAGACGTGGTGTATCTGGATTTTGCAAAAGCATTTGACACAGTTCCCAATAAACGTTCACTGTACAAAGTAAGGTCCGTTGGCATGGACCATAGGGTGAGTGCATGGATTGAAAACTGGCTACAAGGGCGAGTTCAGAGGGTGGTGATAAATAGTACTCGGAATGGTCAGGGGAGGGTAATGGGGTCCCCCAGGGTTCTGTGCTGGGACCAATCCTATTTAATTTGTTCATAAACGACCTGGAGGATGGGGGTAAACAGTTCAATCTCTGTATTTGCAGACGATACTAAGCTAAGCAGGGCAATAACTTCTCTGCAATATGTGGAAACCTTGCAAGAAGATCTGAACAAATGAATAGGGTGGGCAACTACATGGCAAATGAGGTTTAATGTAGAAAGATGTAAAATAATGCATTTGGGTGGCAAAAATATGTATGCAATCTATACACTGGGGGGAGAACCTCTGGGGGAATCTAGGATGGAAAAGGACCCGGGGGTCCTAGTAGATGACAGGCTCAGTAATGGCATGCAATGCCAAGCTGCTGCTAACAAAGCAAACAGAATATTGGCATTAAAAAGGATAGATAAAGAGATAAAACAATAATTCTCCAGCTCTACAAGACTCTGGTCCGGCCGCACCTGGAGTATGCTGTCCAGTTTTGGGCACCAGTCCTCAGGAAGGATGTACTGGAAATGGGCCGAGTACAAAGAAGGGCAACAAAGCTTATAAAGGGTCTGGAGGATATTAGTTATGAGGAAAGGTTGCGAGCTCTGAACTTATTCCCTCTGGAGTAGAGACGCTTGAGAAGAGATATGATTTCAATTTACAAATACAGCACTGGTGACCCCACAATAGGGATAGAACTTTTTTGCGGAAGGGAGTTTAACAAGACACGTGGCCACTCATTAAAATTTGAAGAAAATAGGTTTAACCTTAAACTACGTAGAGGCTTCTTTACTGTAAGAGCGGCAAGGATGTGGAATTCCCTTCCACAGGCGGTGGTCTAAGCAGGGAGCATCGATAGTTTCAAAAAACTATTAGATAAGCCCCTGAACAACCGCAACATACAGGGATATACAATATAATACTGACATATAATCACACACATAGGTTGGACTTGATGGACTTGTGTCTTTTGTCAACCTCATCTACTATATAATTATGTAAAGCACTGTGTATAATAAACAATTGCTTTTTTTCTTAAAACACAGTTTTGGCTTTTTATGCTTCATCCTTGTTTGCTTCTCAGTGCTGCTGATCTCCTCCATCCTCTTTCAGCCACTTCCTGTCTACATGCACCCACTTGGGTGTCAGTTGCACATCATTATGTAGCCCAAAACAATGAAAGTAGTACTGCTTAATTGCCCCCCATACCTGTATCAGTTGGATGAGCATGTGTATAGACAGGATCAACTTGTCAGGCTCCAGTAGACATCAACAAAATGGCAGCTGTCTGCACACAGACACTGACTCCCTGTTTCATATATGTGAATGAAAGTGGTAAAATATGGCTGCACCTCCTGCTCTCCACCTGTAAAGGACTCCTCAGACACATTTTTTTAATCATAGAGGAAAATTATTAGAAAGCCAATCCAAAGCAATGAAGTGCATCGTTCAACAAAATGGCTGCCGTCTGCACAAAGACACTGACTCCCTGTTGCATATATGTGAATGAAAGTGGTAAAATATGGCTGCACCTCCTGCTCTCCACCTGTAAAGGACTCCTCAGACACATTTTTTTAATCATAGAGGAAAATTATTAGAAAGCCAATCCAAAGCAATGAAGTGCATCGTTCAACAAAATGGCTGCCGTCTGCACAAAGACACTGACTCCCTGTTGCATATATGTGAATGAAATGGGTAAAAGATGGCTTCAGCTTCTGTTCTCCACCTGTAGAGAACTCCTCAACTCATTTCACCCATTTAAGGGCTTAATCGTTTGCCTCGACCATTAAGCCCCAAAAAGGGCGAAACACATTTGAGGAGTTTTCTACAGGTGGAGAACAGGAGCTGAATCCATCTTTTACCCATTTCATTCACATATATGCAACAGGGAGTCAGGGTCTGTGTGCAGACGGCAGTCATTTTGTTGAAGGTTGCACATCATTGCTTTGGATTGTATTTTTGATCATTTTCCTCTATAATTAAGCCCCAAAAAGGGGCAAAACGTGTCTGAGGAGTCTTTTACAGGTGGAGAACAGGCGCTGCATCCATTTTTTACCCCTTTCATTCACATTTTTGCAACAAGGAGTCAGTGTCTGTGTGTAGATGGCCACCATTTTGTTAAAGGCTGCACATCATTGCTTTGGATTAGCTTTCTAATGGAGACAACACAGGACCATGCCTGCACAATATGTGTTGGAAATGCTGCTTATAGACACCACCAGGGGTGCATGTGACAGGGTCACCACCACATTTTGTCAATGATGTCACCCAGGATTCACAGCTGTTCATTTTACATTATTACAGCCAGGGTATCCGTCATTTAACCGGTTCCTGACCGGCTCACGCAGATATACTGTGGCACAATTGCTCTCCTAAGCAAAATACTGTATGGGTATGACCTTCCCTTTTTTGGCCACCAGAGGGCGTGCACGCGCTGCACGACAGGGGACCGGATGCGGGTGGTCGGCTGGCACGATCGCACCGGACACGCGCAATCACGTGCACGAATGCCAGCATGGGGATTTGTGTGTGTAAACACACAAATCCCTGTGCTGTCAGAGGAGAGGAGACATGTCGTTTGTTCCTACTAAGTAGGAACAGCAATATGTCTCCTCTCCTACTCAGTCCTATCCCCATACAATTTGGAACACACTGAGGGAACACTCATTTAACCCCTTGATCGCCCCCTAGTGTTAACCCCTTCACTACCAGTGACATTTACACATTAATCAGTGCATTTTTATAGCACTGATCGCTATATAAGTGTCAATGGTCCCAAAAATGTGCCAAAACTGTCCGATCTGTCTGTCGCGATGTTGCAGTACCGCTAAAAATGGCAGATCGCCGCCATTACTAGTAAAAAAAAAAAAAGACATAAATCTTTCCCATAGTTTGTAGACACTATAACTTTTTTTCAACATACACTTTTACCAAAAATATGTAGAAGAATATATATTGGCCTAAACTGATGAAGAAATTTGTTTTTTAATTTTGGGGGATATTTATTATAGCAAAAAGTAAAAAAAATTATTTTTTTTTTTTTCAAAATTGTCCGTCTTTTTTTGTTTTTGCGCAAAAAATAAAAACCGCAGAGGTGATCAAATACCCCCAAAAGAAATCTCTATTTGTGGGAAAAAAAGATGCAAATTTAGTTTGGGTACAGCATTGCATGACCGCGCAATTGTCAGTTAAAGCAACGCAGTACCGAATTGTAAACAGTGCTCTGGTCAGGAAGGGGGTAAAATCTTCCGGGGCTAAAATTATTAATGTGTGCTGCATGTAGTGGTGGTGGGTCATTGTGATTGACAAGGATTACATCGCTGGACGCGTGACTGAGTTCATTTTTTTACACTCTGTATTTATACACTATTTATAGTCTGTGCAAACACACAGAGTACTGAAGTTCCTCTTTAACTAATTGCTGACCGGGCCTTTTTCTGACATTTGTTGTTTAAAAATAAGTATTTTTTGATAGAAAATGACTTAGAACACCCAGGCATTTTAATATTTTTTTTCTAGCAGATACCCTAGAGAACAAAATGGCAGTTGTTGCAATATTTTATGTCACACTGTATTTGCGCAGCGGTCTTTCAAATGCAATTTTTAAAATAAAAATAAAATAAAGTTAGCCCAACTTTAAAATTGCGCACGCTCATGTAATGGGACAAACTTTGGTACCTGTTTAGAGTTACATATGACATATCCAGGTGTGACTTACTTATGCGTTCGCTTCTGCACGGAGGGATGGGACGCTTTTCTTTTTTTTTTTTTTTTTTACGCTGTCCCTTTCATTTTTTTTATTACTTTTATTCCTATTACAAGGAATGTCAACATCCCTTGTAATAGAAAGAAGCATGACAGGTCCTCTTTATTAAGAGATCTGGGGTCAGAAAGATTTCAGATTGCTCATTTACCCTTAAAAGCAAAAAAAAAAAATGTCGGAGGTCGCTTCGGTCCCCCAAAAGCATAGAGCAGAGTGGGGGCTATCTTTCCTCACTCGACTTCCTGCCTAGCCATCAGCTGCACCGGATCGGTTCTGGGGTTACGGTAAGCTCGGAATCGACCAGGAAGCGGTGGGTGGGGGGGCACCTATAAAAGTTATTTTGCAGTGAATGCGTCACTAAGATCACTTTTATCGGAAAGCCGACCGCCTAATGAAAAAAGATAACGGGTTATGGCAGCTAGCTGCGGCCATAACAACAGTATTTAACGTCAAAGTAAAGAAGTACATTTACAGTTAGGTGGCCGGCAAAAAACTTCAGATGACACAGCAGTGTGAAACTGGTTAGCAGCAAGACATTTTTTTGAGAGAGAATTTGCCAAAATGTAGTAGAGACAAAGAGCACAGCTGGGTGTTTTACTATAGGGAATTGACCAAACCACAGATGAACCAGTAATACAACATTTGCCAGCAGCAGGGCAATTTTAAATAGCAATTTTGGGCCCAATTTACTACAGGCATGGAGCACAGGCTGGGATGTACTACAAGAATTAAAGTACTGCAGAGGATACATTAATGTAAATATGGCTGATGTGGACAGTTTTAATTAGGGATAAAAGGTCTAACTGGATTATACCTAACTTTTATTTTATCTATAGAGTTAGGGGGTGCAGTGAATGTCAGTGACATACCCTACAATTTAAAAAAAAAAAAAAAAAAAGATTAAAAATTAAGAATCCCCCCAAAGAAAATTTTGTCTCCGGACTCTACTCTTCGCTAGTTCTCTTCCTACTTATCCAACTGCACCTTCAGTGTCACTTACAATTCTACTTCCTCCTCTCCTCTTCCTTTCTCTGTTGGGGTCCCCCAAGGTCTGTTCTTGGGCCTCTTCTATTCTCAATCTTCCATGGCTTCCAATGCCATCTCTACACTGACGACACCCATATTTATCTCTCTACCCCTCAACTCACTCCTTCAGTCTCCTCACATATCACTAAATTACTAACAGACATAGCCTGGATGTCACACCACTTCCTCAAACTCAACCTATCCAAAACCGAGCTAATAATATTTCCTCCCCCCATCCCAATTTGCCTTGCAACAAAAAGAAACAAAAACCTTATCAACGTACAATAAAAAACAATATATACAGTACTTAATATAAATGAGAAAAACAAAATACTTTCCTCTGAAACACAAGCCCTCTTTTTATGGGAAGCCTTGGTTCAAACATACTGTATAATTAGGAAAAAACTGTATACCCCATATGATACATTTAGACCCCAAAAAACTGCCCTATGAAACAAAAAGCCAACTATATAGTCTTGCAGAAAAAAAGTGACTGTTGAACTTCAATCAAGCAAAAAAAATAAAAATGAATTAAAGACAAAATGCCCACAGTAATAGGAACAAAAAAAAAAAAATGGGGCAAAAGGATTGCTTACCTAAAAGAACTAGTAATTCAGAATTAAAGTTCAGTTTCTTAAAGGGGTGTTCTGGGAAAAAAAACAAATTAAAAGCCAGCAGCTACACATACTGCAGCTGCTGGCTTTTAATAAATGGACACTTACCTGTCCTGCAGTCCCTCGATGTCGGCACCGCAGCTGATGTCTTCCTTTCGGCTTCACACCGGGAACCCTACTGCGCATGCGTGAGGCCCCGCTCCTTTCTCCTATTAGCCCGGCGGCCAAGGGAGGAGGAGGAGGGAGCCCCGCGGTGACGTCACGGCCGCATCGTGCCGCGGCGTACTTCCGGAAGTGGGAAAGGATACCTGTCAAAGACAGGTATCCTGTCCCCCCTCCCCCCCCGAAAGGTGCCGATTGTGACACCGGAAGGGGGAGGAATCCGATGAGCGGAAGTTCCACTTTAGGGTGGAGCTCTGCTTTAACTAACCCTGATTTTTTCCTGTGCAGTTTTGGCAACCCTATCTCTTCTTTCCCTGCAACAGCATTCAATCTAGTGACACCCACACATTGTTCAGAGGGTGCAGCAAAGTAGCTGCAGCTGCTGAACCATGGAAAATGTCCCACGTCCCTTATGCGGCGTACACACGATTGGATTATCCGACGGGAAAAGTTGCATGTCAGCTTGTTGGCGGTAAGTCCGACCATGTGTATGCTCCATCGGACATTTGTTGTCGGATTTTGGCTAGCATGCTCTCAAATTTTCCACCAACAAATGTGTGTTTTCGGACTTTCCGATCATGTGTACACATGTCCGTCTGACAAAAGTTCAAAGTACAAACACGCATGCTCGGAATCAAGGACAAGCTGGAAGCGATTGGTCTTGTAAAACTAGCGTTCGTAACGGAGATATCACATGACTATTGAACTTCCTTTTTATGGGCTCACCGTACGCCTTGTACGTCTCTACGTTCGTAATTGTTGGCCAACATTTGTGTGACCGTGTGTATGCAAGACAAGTTGGAGCCAACAGCCTTCGAACAAAATTCCACGGTTTTGTTGTCAGAAAGTCCGATCGTGTGTACGAGGCTTTAGACAGAAGTGGATTAAACAATTTACTTCTTTCACGCATCAAAGTGTACACACTAATCAAAATTTGCCTGGCCCTTACTGGACCAGCCAACTCTTTTTTAGGTTAGGCTCAAAGGCTCTTGCAGCGTATCATTACTGCAAATAATTTGTGCTGCCGAATCCCTGCATTAGTCTACTGGGACCTCGGATGTGCTGAAATCGCCTTAAAACCCACGGTTGACCCGAACCCAAACCTTATCCCTATGCTCTACATATAGTGTGGTGCTGGGTCAAATTAAATCAAATAACTCCAAGATAAGGATCACAGTTAACTGCAATAATATACCTACTCACCCAGGGTAGATGACCTTGTTTTTAAACATCCAATGTCACCTTCTAAAAGCAAAGAAACAATTGTAAATTTTCATTGATCAATACAGCAATGAAACGGCTGGTGCTCTATGGCTATAGGGATGTCCCTTGAGTGATTCACTTCCAAGACCTAATTTCTGTGATATTGATTGACCAGTGGTGATCATTCATGGATGTTCAATGTGCACTTGTTACTACCAGATGAAATTTCTACTTTTGTGTAGTTCTCTTTAGGAATAACCAAGCTTATTGAATAAGAAAAATAGTGCAAACTGTTAAAGCAGTTTTGGCACGCAGCATAAGCTAATTCAAGTACCACTATCTCATCACCATCTCAAGGTGGGTCTCCATGCTATTGGAATATACTTAATTAGACAATGTTGCATTGCAATAGCTAAAAATAAAAAGAGAGAGAAGAGATTCTGATTTTCATATGTCAAAAAAACGATCCAGTTTCACTGGATCGCTGTGGAGGAGCAGGGAGCCTCCGTCTCAGGCTCTCAGCAGCTCGCTGAGAGTCTGAGACAGGTTTTAGTCCAGGCATCTGGTGGATCCAGTCTCCCATTGTCGGGATGACGTGGTGCATGGACTGATTCCTGTGATGTCAGCAGAGAGCAGACTTCAGTCCGCTCTCTGCTAAAAGCGGGTCACAGGAGTACAAAACAATTTGCACTCCTGTGACCCATAGGAGAAGCCCAGCCAAAAGAGCTTAGGCTGGACTTCTCCTATAACTTCTAAGTTTATCAGCTACTCTAATGCATGGGTCGAATTCAAAATTAATTTTCTTTCTAAAACCAGATTGCGTTTTGTGATGTGATGGTACCACCATTGATTTTGAAATTCAACCAACCAAATCTTCAATTTCACCTCATGTTGCTACAGAAAATAATTTGTGTGACTGGGAATCTTCTTTTCTTTCCAGGTCACAGCTCATGTACATTTCTTTATCGATTATATTTTTTCACACGATTCTCCCATCATTGATTAGAAATTTGTTTGTTTTTTAAAACATTTCTAACATGCCTGATCACTCAAATTGGCTGGACTCACAAAAATGGTGTTCGGGCCCACTAATGGTGTGAAATTTGAATGAAAATTCTTAGTTTTTTTTAAATAAATTTTCTTTGGAATTGGACCCATCTATGGCCGGCTTTAGAGGCACTCCCCATCATTTATTTTTTTAAAGAAAGAAAATAGTGTCGCTCTCCTGGTTGTGCTGTCTGGTAGAGGCTTACCAATCTCATACGTGTCTGGTTAAAGTTGAAGATAATTATTTCCACTGTGCCTTTAGCTGTTACTCTATGGCACATTGCACAAAATCTCCTGTAAAAAAAAAAAGAGAGTAAGTACTTACCTCTCCCTTCTGATGCATGTGCTGCTAAATGCAGCTCCATTAACGAGACCATTAACAAGACCCACCACCACCACAAGTCTCTTCAGGAATGGACCCTTCAGGGAATGTCCATCTCCTGTATTCTCTGCTGTACTGGGACATGGAGGTTGGAGGTAGAGGCATCAGTAGAAGGTTCGTACTCCATCAGAGCAGGCACTGGTAGAGCATCAACTCTCTTCTTTTACAGCAAATATTTTTGAGTATCAGGGTCCCTTTAATTGAGTTCCTTTTATACCTATAATAACGTGGTCATGGCACTTTTTATTGCTTGAAAAGAAAATAATATAGTTACGAATTCCCTGCTAATCTCAAAACCAAACGTCAGCTTCCAGATGAATTCTGTCAAATGTTTGAACGCTTCAACGCAGCCTCAATCACGACTGTGATCTCATTAGAACAAAATAACAAAAGAAAGGAGCAGTTATAAACCAAAAAAATAAAAAATCACTTATTATAACACTTGTTATTGTGTTGTATAAGTGGATGACCTAATTATGCTTATTGTGTTATCTATAATGCTCAAAGTTCTTTTATTCGGAATAAACAAGTGACAGATCATGACATTTTTAAAGGTTAACAACCAGAATAATAAGTCTTCCGTACACGCTTGTAAACTCGGCAAAAATAATTGCAGCATGCACTTCGGAAGCCTTATTATCTCTTTCAAAGTTCTAGAACTCTTGTTTTCGTAAAAAAAAAGAGAAGAAATTGGTACATAATGATTGCTGCCATTGTTTGCTTCTGAAAAAAATCTTATCTTATCATCACAAATGTGGCATTTGTCAGCTCATGTAAAACCCACCTGCACTTTTCAACAAGCACTTTAAGGTAAACTCCGCTTAAAAAATAAATAGAAATAAAGTATTATATAAATTAAAACTGCTTTCTGATGATGTGTTATGTTTTGAAAGCGTACCTAAAGTCAAAACTTTTTTGTAGTTTTAGATTGCGTAGAGAAGGGTTAGAAGAGAGGTGCCAAACATGTAGCCTGCCAACACTTTGTGTTGGTCGACTGTGCCCAAACCTCAAATCAGTTATGGAGCACAGCTGGCTACACATTGGATGACAATAGCTACATCTGGCTTAAAGTCCAAGTCTAGGAAATTTTAGAAATTCACCCTGCTAGGGTTAACTGCTCAATAAGTCCAGAGGTGCACAGAAAGCAAACAATTACTTACCTTACTTCTGGCTCCAGTAGGGTCCCCTGCAGCCTTCTCTCTAAGCTTTGACTAGCTCCAGTTGCCCTCCAGCCTTCTCAGCATACAATGTTCTGAAGCACAACTGATCATGTATCCGTTACTGTTGCATTGGATTTTGTGTATGTATTAATTCAATGATACTGACATCTAGTGTCAATTCAGTGTAACTACAACTTTTTATTTTTATGTTCTTTAATGGTATAATCCCTTTTCCCTGTATGTTTGGGGCTAGCTCGTTAAGACCTTAGACACCTTCCTTCTTCTTCATATTCCTTCAGTTAGCTACCAGCTTTCATAGCAAGCATTAAGATACATTTTTTTTGTCTCTTTACACTTAAAATTACCGGTGAACATCCCATATACTGCAGTTTAAGAAGTAAAACTACATTAGATTACACTGCCGTGTTTTATTGGAGAATTAAGTTGATTGTTAAGATTGCTTATCCAACAGGTGACTGTAATAGCCTGATGGACCAAGGTCCGAAGAAGACATGTCAGTGCATAAAGCAGTGCAGGTGTCACTGTATTGTACTTGATGATGCTGAGGCTCTGCCCACGGGCTGGAGCTTCAAGCAGTGAAAGAGGGTGCTAAAGCCAGCAGGAGCAGGGTGTAAGGTAAGAAATTGATCCTGCACTGTGCACCCCTAGACTTAAAAGAGAAGTATGTTTTTTTTTTTAAATATAAAAAATCATATCCACCTAGATGGCTGCAGCACCGATCCCAAAACAACAGAGGTTCTATTCAATCCATAATCTATCCAAAACTCCTGAGACCCGTTTCCTGATTGGCCGAAAGGAGAAGCCACCCTATTGGCCGAGGAGGAGGGGGAGACGCCATGATGCAGAGATGACGCAGAGGAAGCCCGACCGATGGAGGGGGGACACGGAGGAGACTAATGGGAAAGCCACCGCTGTCTCCACATGTTAGTCCAGGGGCAGCACAGGGTGGGTGAGCCGGCGACCGGAGGGGGTGTGGGTATGGTGCACAATGGCGGCTGTAGAGTCGGGGGGATGGTCAGATCCATCTGCCACTCCCCCCCAACCGATAGATACACCTATATCATGGGTGTAACTAACCTTGAAAAAAAATAGAATAAAAATCAAGATTGGAATTATATATATATCTCATAATAAAGTGAATACTATTGTAGCACTGACCCCCGAAGGAGCTGCTGGTTTGATTTGGGCCTGTATATTTTACTGTATATATTGGCAAACAGGTGATTACAGTAATTGTGCTGTCATCCCAACATAGAATGACAGTACAATGAATTTTTGATAAAACAATTATAAACAATATAGATACACGGGAGCTCCCCCTACTTTTATAGCTATGTGTGAGATCTCACTTTTAAAGTACTCAGTCTTTAGTCTTCTTGTCTTCGCTAGCTGGGATAATTCCTTATAATTTGTAATCCAAGGGTTAAAGTACTTAAAGCTGAGTTAAGGATGATCCTGGGGTTGCTTCCGTAACTATGATACAAAGCTTTAGATGCAATAGCAGCAAGGCCTTATGCCTGCCTAGTGTCAGTTGCTATACTCCTCCTCCGTAGGACTATGGATCCCAGCGAGGTCTGTATATAAGTCTGACTAGGTGCAAAAGTTAATAAACTGTGGGCCGCAACCCGCTCACCAACTGGATCGGAACTCTGTATGGAAGCTTTGGTCCGGTGTTTGCAGCTTGCTTCTATTTCAGTCGGCTCCGTCACTCCGTTATGTTCCGAAAAGTGAACCCTGTCTTCCGATGCTCAAACGAGTGTCTCTGGATCTTCCCAATCCGGTCACTGTGTCTCTGGCACCGTCAGGTCACTCACACAATTGAGCGGGGTTGCGCTCCGCAATGGCTGTAGGCCGCTTCCTCCGGGAGGCCTCCTCACAAGTCCTCACAGGCAGGCCAGGTGTTCCCAAGAGACCTAAGATGGCCGCTCATACTCCTTTTATGTCCTACCCAGCATGCACTGTCAGAGAGGGTGTCCATGGGTAGGTCACCTGGCATCCTGGGTAAAAAGGTCAACTCCCTAATGTAAATAACAGTCACTTCCTGTAAATAGTTCAATGCTTTGTGAAAGCAAAAATCACTTAAGTCCACTATCAGTGTTTGGCCGCTAGATGGCGCCAAACATTAGCCATAGAAACGTCCATAGACTTTCATTATAAATGTTAATACAATTTAGCAGGCAAGGATACCCGCGCTACACTATTAATAAACATATACATGTAAAAAAAGTAAAAATTGTTGCACTCAATGCCTCATCTAAATATTAATAAATATATACCCAAATGACATGTACAAAGTGTAAATATATAGTGCAAAAAACAAACGTGCATTAAAGCATTTGTTACCCCAACACTTCATATTCCTGATATGTGCCTGCTGCACCATGTACTTGTATGAGAAAGTATCCTGTTCACTTTGTATTACTTTCTTCATATGAAATCCCTGGTGATCCTGCCAGTCCCTCTGCTTTCCTATTAAAAACTGACCACACTAAGTAGGAGAACACACTGTGGTCAGTTCTCCAGCTATGCTGGAACTCATTCTGCTCTCCTCCAATGACCAGACTTGTCCTGACATGTCCCCACTGCACAGCCATTCACTGGGAAGATCAGTGTGCTGCTGCTTCTCCCCCCCCCCAGCTCTTATGCAGCTGATAGCAGAGGAAATGTGATCCCTTATTTTAAAAAAAAGGTATTTATAGTGTATTTTTATATCTATACAAAGATGTTTTGCCTTCTATTTCTATTTTAAGCTGAATGGGTTGTTTTACAAGTTGATCGTTTATAATCATTGTAACCACCTCCGCGGGAGTCTATGCCCGGAAGTGGGTGCAAATACCTGTATTATACAGGTATCTGCACCCCCCTCCCAAATGAAAGGTTCCAAATGTGACACCGGAGGGGGGAGGGTTACAAAAAGCGGAGGTTCCATTTCTGTGCGAACCTCCGCTTTAACTACAAGCATTACCTTGGATATCCATCGGAACTAGTGTGGTGACTATGATTCTAGCCTTTGACTTTTAGCCCCACCCCGTTGCTATATTTGACTTTCAAGCACACTAGATACATGAGCTTGTGAGTGTCCCCCATGTCTGTCGTGAGGGGGAATACCTTCGGGTGCTGCTATTACGAATTGTTGGCTACTCTGGATGATAATGATTGACTCCTCCTGAGGAAGCGGTCCTTCCCCCGAAACATGTAGAGGATTATATATCAAGATCTATTACATCTGGCATCCCCACCATCCATTGGGGACAGTCTATTGCTATTCTAAATCAGTAAGCATCAATGCACGGCTGTAACTATTGATTTTATTCACATATTTTGAAGATGTATCATGTTTTTTTAAACAGTATTTATAAAAATAAAATGTAATTTTTTTTTAATCAAAATCATTGTTAACCCTTGGTTACCGAGATAGTCCATCTTTCGTTTTTTGCCAGGGGCATGTTTGGGGCTCTGATAGGAGACATGAATTGCACAGGATCACTGCCCAGCCCATCTGGTTGGTGGACCCAGAAGTACGCAGTGAACTTTTTTTTTTAAAGTTTTGCGATTTTCAAACTCAAGAAAAATGTATTTTCTTATATTTTTTCCATGCCGCCGCCGCCGCCGACCTCATACTGGTATAAAAAAAATAGTTGCTGAACTAGAGAGGAAGAAGTGAATTAAACGTTGATGAGTGTTCATGTATAGAAACCAGATATAAAGCTTGGAATTCACATTTTTTTTTTTTTTAACAGGAACAAAACACGGGAAACCTTGTTCCAATTTGGTGCCAAAAATCACATTGCACTGAAGCTGTTTCCACAGCGGCTGAGTGTGATCCTCGTTCATCCTCAAGCATTACACAAAGTAGCAGCGATGTTCCTGGTCAGAAAAAGGATGGAAGTACAAAAAAAAAGTGTTTTTTCAGAAATATAGAGATACCGGTATTTATTTGAAATATGGTTTCATTCAATGTCCACACAGAGAGCCTTTACCTAACCCGGGCCCTAGTGTGTTGCCTGGGCTGTTGTATTGGTTTATGAAGCTATGAAGCCTACACAAACTATATGACATATGAGCACCAATATTTAACCACTTGCTTACAGGGCACCTAAACCCCCCTCCTGCCCAGACCAATTTTCAGCTTTTAGCGCTGTCACACTTTGAATGACAATTGCGCGGTCATACAACACTGCACCCAAATTACATTTTTATCATTTTTTTCCCACAAATAGAGCTTTCTTTTGGTGGTATTTGATCACCCCTGGGTTTTTTATTTTTTGTTAAAATTTTTTTAAAAAGACCGAATTAAAATAAAAATAAAAAATACAAAACCGTTTTATATTTTGTTAATAAATTTTCCAAACATGGTAATTTTTCTCCTTCATTGATGTACGCTAATGAGGCTACACTGATGGGCACTGATAGGTTGCTCTGATGGGCACCGATAGGCTGCATTGATGGGCACTGATAAGGCGACACTGATGGGCACTGATAAGGCAGGCACTGATGGGCACTGAATAGGTGGCACTGATGGGCACTGATGGGCACTGATGAGGTGGCACTGGTGGCTACTGAGAGGTGGTACTGGTGGCTACTGAGAGGTGGCACTGATGGGTGGTACTGATGGGCAGCACTGAAGGGCATTGATAGGTGGCACTGAAGGGCACTAATAGGTGGCACTAATAGGTGGAACTCATAGCTGGCACTGGTGGCTACTGAGAGGTGGCACTGATGGGTGGTACTGATGGGCGGCACTGAAGGGCATAGATAGGTGGCACTGAAGGGCACTAATATGTGGCACTGATAGGTGGAACTAATAGCTGGCACTGATGGGTGGCAGTGATGGGCACTGATCAGTGGCAGTGATGGGCACTGATAAGTGATACTGATAGGCAGCACTGCTAGGTGGCACTGATGATGAACTGATTGGCACCACTGGTGGGCATTGATAGGTGGTACTCGTAGGCATTGATAGGTGGCACTGATTGCTGGCACTTATGTACTGGTGGGCACTGATTGGTGGGCACTGTGGGCACTGATTGGTGGCACTGGCAGGCAGTACTGGTGGGCACATATGAGGTGGCTTTGCCTCTTCCTCTTCGGGACTGATGTCCCTTCAAACAGAAGCCGGTGATCGTCTTTTTTTTCTCCTGTCAGCGTGAGAAGAAAAAAAACGATTACCAATCTTCTGTTTACATCACGTGATCAGCTGTCATTGGCTGACAGCTGATGACGTGGTAAGGGGTTGGGATCGTCCCCTTACTCCGATCTGTGATCACCTGAGTCTCATTGACTGAGGTGATCACAGCATGCGCCGCGCGCCCTTCAGGGGGGCGTGGCGAGCATGCAAAGGGGAGGACGTCTATTGACGTCCTCTCGGCATTCGGCTATAGAATAGATCTGAAGGGGTTAAGTACCAAGAATCCCAAATTAGTTAAAAAAACTAAAAAATAACATATATATGCATATAAAGGGATGCACTCCAGGAAGAATTCCAGGCATGGTATATTTATACATAGTTACATTAGTCCAGTTTGGACCAGTGTAACTCTGTGTATACCACACCTGACTGATGCCTCTGGAAGCTGGAAATCACTGACACCACTACTCCAGTGATCTCCACTGGCTCCCGTGTCCTGTGCCCGGCTGCATTCTGAATACAAGAGACCAGCCACTCAGCATGGGTGCCACTCTCTTCATTTTCTGAATGAATGCAAAGTGTTCTCCGATTGTACGAACTGGAAAGGTGACTCATCAGACCAGCCACTTAGCACAGAACCTGGAAGCAAGTGGAGATCACTAGAGTAGTGGTGTCTACTTCAGTGATTTCCAGCTTTCAGGAGTATTGGCAAGGTATGGTATTAACAGTTACATTGGTCCAAGCTAGACCAATGTAACTATGTAATGTATACCATGCCTGGAATTCATCTTTAAATGTGAAAAAGGTGTGTAGCGCCAACACTTTTCTAAAGTGTGCGGTATATATGTAAATCTAGTTTTTCCAGAACTGTAACAGACTTCTGGGGGTTAATTGTACAGGATTTACTTTGGCATCAGGCTGGGCTGTACTGTAGTTCTGCCTGGTCATGGGTGCAGTGAGGCACCTGTGACAGACTGAGAACCAAGCCTGGTTGAACGTGTTAGGTACCAATCTTTCTCAGAGCCAATCAGTGGGCGCGTCTGGCCCCGCTGTGTATTATGGGAAGGGGTATTTAAGATGCTGAAGTCACGTGTTCTGGGTTCGGCTTGCTCTTTGATTCCTGGTTCCGGTCCGGACCAACCCCGTGAGGGGTCCCGAGCCCAGGAGTGTCTGCTGCCCCCGTAAGCATGGTCACCCTGACCAGCCCCAGAGGCCCTCATGGTCTGGGGTGGGGATCTGTCCGTTCCCGAGCCTCGGAACCGGCTAGTTCGAGGCCCAGTAACTGAAGGAGGATTCGGAGGCGTCCCGATGTGCTCTCGGTATTGGAGAGACACGGCAACTCATACAAGCGACCAGGGGAGGACTCTTCAGAGGAGGGCCAAGAAGCTGGCTGCTCAGTAAGAGCCTGGGAGCTGAAGTTGTATGGACACTAGAGAATCCACATTTCTTACAGTATCGCCAAGGGGGCTGAAAGATCCAGGTACTGTGAGGAAAGTTCCTAACTTATCTTCAGTTACAATCTAGTCTGTGGCAGAGTCATTTGTTGGTTGCTAAATCTATAGAGGTTTATCCAGCAGTGAAGTGCCCAGTTGCGAGTGGCTACTCTCTGGGCTATCTAAGAGACATTCAATTGATGTCAGCAGTTCAAGGTGCCTGAGTTTTATCACCTGTGCCCTCTATTCCTAATTGAGAGACTTGTTACAGTTGGATGTTACCCCTGCAAATAAAAATCCTTAAAAGGACTTTTTGTGTCAGCTTATGAAGTTACTGGGTACTAATCCTGGGAACCCCTAGACAACGAACGACGAGCTACAAGGAGGAGGTAATTGGTAAGCCCAGAAAAAAACAGCAGCTCTTTCGGGGGTCAGTGCTACAGGTGCTTAAAGCAGAACTTTTCCCACAACAACTTGAAAAAAGAAAAAAGTTTTTTAGCAAGGAACATATACTCCGCAATAATAATTATGCCACCAAAATTAGTGTGCTTTTTAAATTGCCTTCAGCAATAGGATGGTTTAATTCTGGATTAAGGCAGTCATCAGATCGACCTCTACAACCTTCATCAGTGCCTAAGAATGGAGAGCAACTGAGCATGCGTAGAGCAGGATGAGACAGTGTATTACTGGATTATAAAAAGTATAGACTGTTCTGTGTTTTTGTAAGCACAGACCGCTGTATGTGATTGGCCACAGCTAATGGTACAAAGAAAAGGAAGTTGGGACTTTAAATGAAGTGGATGGAGTGCGCAAATAAAAGTAAAAAAGGTATTTATTTAGGTCATGGCAGTGTAGAGTAAATATATATAAAGGCATTGTATACACAAACATGTACATCTATTTGGCACAGAGTATATGCATAATAATAGCATAACTATATATAAAATCGCATCAATCCAGAATGCATACATGGGTAAAAATAGAGTATATAAAGCAATAGAGTAGCCTGCAATGCCTCAGGTGGCATGCCCGGTACCTATGTATGTAATTATATGGTATAAGCAAAGTTGTGAAATCGTAATAAAAAGTCACTGTGGCATCCATTGTAGCTCGACGCGTTTCGTGGATGTATCTCCACTCATCAGGAGCAGATGCGACAAATACCTGTAAAAGGTGCAAAAATAGTAAACCACACTCCATATAGAGGGGAATAAAACAGTAAAAGAGATTTAGTCAGATGTATCTACCAACCCTGGCAGGCACAGCAGGCAACGACTGGCACATGGTGAGGCGGGGGCACATATCACCCCCAAGGAAGCTGAGGCGGCGTATATGACCGCATCGGTTGGAATGGAAAGTGCCATAATGTGGGAAGAAAATCCATATATTGGACAAATTAAGTGTATTGTAACGGCAAGCAAGATATCTAAAGTAAAATAAAAATAATAAAGTATTTAGTGGGCGTGTAAAAATGAAATAATGTTGAGCTAGATATTAGTAATGAATATATATAATAGAGTAATATATGTACAGAAGTATTGGTAATACTGAGAAACAGTATGGGATAATCGTATAAGGGTATATATAAGGGTATAATAAGTCTATAAAAAGATACTAGTAATCAAGGGAAGTATATTGCATTGGGAATGTATACAAAATATATTAATATCATGGATACCTGGCATAAAGTGATGTGCATAAGAAAATTTAATGATAATGAAGGTGTAGTGAAAATGGTGTGAGATGATAATTACAGTATATATAAAAGCATAAGTGTGAAGAAAAAAGGTGCTGTCAATAATATTGGGTTAATGGGGTATATGCGTGGTAAAACCAAAATGGTGAACTAAAGTGAACGTAAGGACTGAATGACACTTACCCGATGCTGTGGGCCATGCAACAACAAGCACAAAATTGGCTGGTGTGCAGGAACTCCAGATGGAGACCGGCCGTGTAGACAGCCAGCTCCGACTGGGAGGTTGCATGTATACGCCGCCAACACCACGTGCGTGGGCGTATGGGGGAGGGGCGCCGACACCAAGACTGATGGAACGATTGGTGGGTGGTGCCAAAAACAAACCCCCAACGTGGCCGCGCAGGTGGTGTGAACACCGCGTCAGTGCACTGACGCCGGAGACGACGTAGTGCGCATGACGTGGGGGACGTGGTGCGCATTTGTACATTCGTAAATTCGTACATTTGTACATTCGTAAATTTGTACATTCGTAAAATTCGTACATTTGTACATTCGTACATTTGTACATTCGTAAATTTGTACATTCAGAAATCTGAAATAACAATTACCTAATAATAACTTAACTATTAAATTCTAGGTATTGTAATTTCCTTTCAAATTTGTCTGTTAGTGAATGTAACAAATACAAATTTATCCCAAGTTACGAATTATCTGAAATAAAGAATGCCGTATCTAAACGAATGGAACGTAATGAATTAATAATAATAAATAACAATAATAGTAATAAAAAAGTTTTATTATTATTATTTGTTATTAATTTGTTCCCTTCCATTTGTTTAGATGTGGCATTCGTTATTTTGGATAAGTCGTAACAAATCTGAAAGGAAATTACAATACCTAATTTAATAGTTATATACTTTTTCAGATTTTCTAATTTTCGGATTTACGAATTTCCAAATTTACGAATTTCCTAATTTACGAATGTACGAATTTACGAATGTACGAATTTACGAATGACCCGAAAAAAAATAAAAAAACGAATGAAAATAAAACAAAAATGAACAAATTTTTTGGCAGTGCACATGTCTAGTGGCACTTTCCATTCCAACCGATGCTGTCATATACGCCGCCTCAGCTTCCTTGGGGGTGATATGTGCCCCCGCCTCACCATGTGCCAGTCGTTGCCTGCTGTGCCTGCCAGGGTTGGTAGATACATCTGACTAAATCTTTTTTACTGTTTTATTCCCCTCTATATGGAGTGTGGTTTACTATTTTAGCACCTTTTACAGGTATTTGTTGCATCTTCTCCTGATGAGTGGAGATACATCCACAAAACGCGTTGAGCTACAATGGATGCCACAGTGACTTTTTATTACGATTTCACAACTTTGCTTATACCATATAATTACATACATAGGTACCGGGCATGCCACCTGAGGCATTGCAGGCTACTCTATTGCTTTATATACTCTATATTTACCCATGTATGCATTCTGGATTGATGCGATTTTATATCTAGTTATTATTATTCAGGATTTATATAGCGCCGACAGTTTGCGCAGCACTTTACAACATGAGGGCAGACAGTACACGTACAATACAAATCAATGCAGGAGGGATCAGAGGGCCCTGCTCGTTGGAGCTTACAATCTAGAAGGGAGGGTCAAGTGGAAACAAAAAGGTAATAGCTGTGGGGGATGAGCTGATGGAGAAAATAAAAATACAGTTGTTAGGTGTGGGTAGGGTAGGCTTCTCTGAAGAGAAGGGTTTTCAGGGATCGTAAAGTAGGAGATAGGCGGACAGATTGGGGTAAGGCATTCCATAGGATTGGAGAGGCTCTGGAAAAGTCCCGGAGGCGAGCATGGGAGGAGGTGATGAGGGAGCTAGAGAGCAGGAGGTCTTGAGAGGAACGAAGAGAATGAGTAGGTTGGTATTTAGAGACTAGGTCAGTGATGTAGCTGGGGGCGAAATTGTGGATGGCTTTGTACGTAGTTGTTAGTATTTTGAATTTTTATTATTTATTATAGTTATGCTATTATTATGTATATACTCTGTGCCAAATAGATGTACATGTTTGTGTATACAATGCCTTTATATATATTTACTCTACACTGCCATGACCTAAATAAATACCTTTATACTTTTATTTGCGCTCTCCAGCCACTTCATTTAAAGTCCCAACTTCCTTTTCTTTGTACCAAATCCCGGAATGGAGGCGCTTCCCCACGCCTCATTTAAAGTCCCAAAATGCTTCTCTTTTTGGCCAAAGTTAATCAGTTGACTTCATCCAAAATCATTGGCTGAAAACAGCTGCCAAAGTCGTGCTGTGTCCAACCACGGCATGGGTCAGCAGGGGGCGCACACATGTTCGCCCCAAACCCAAAGAAAGCTGGCAATGTACAGGTAAGTTGTCCACCCGCAGTAAATTTACTGTGGGCGGGCGGCAAGTAGTTGAAGTAACACAAAATTTGTAGTTAGGCTTTAAGGAAGGAGGAGATTTCTCAGAAAGTTTAGCTTTACAACTAATCATAATTTACCTCATGATGCTTCCTATGTCAATCGAAAAATATTATCCTGACCATGAAGACCCCCAGTAAACACTAATTCCCCTAACAATCGATTGGACTTTCCGACAACAAAACCGTGGAATTTTGTTTAACCACTTCAGCACCGGCCTATAGTCAAATGACTGCCGCAGATGGGATCTCCCATCCTGGGCGGGCGTCATATGATGTCCTCTCATTCCCGGCCGTCTATGGGGCGCACGCGCCGCCGGCTTTGCACGGGACCCGGTGCACATGCCCGGTGGCCGCGATGTCTGCCGGGCACCCGCGATTGCCCGGGAACACAGCAGGACCGTCGATCTGTGTGTGTAAACACACAGATCCACGTCCTGTCAGAGGAGAGGAGACCGATGGTGTGTTCTCAGTACAGAGAAACACTGATCGGTCTCATCCCCTTGTGAGTCCCCTTCCCCCCACAGTTAGAATCACTCCCAGGGAACATATTAACCCCTGCACGTGGAGAGGTAGAACGGGGAGATACCTATGTAAACAAGGCATTTCCCTGTTCTGCCTAGTGTCATGATAGGGATCTACTGCTCCCTGTCATCAGGAGCAGTGATTGCTGTCATGTCAGTGGTAGCCCCTCCCCCCCACAGTTAGAACACCTCCATAGGACACACTTAACCCCTTGATCGCCCCCTAGTGTTAACCCCTTCCCTGCCAGTCACATTTACCCAGTAATCAGTGCAATTTTATAGCACCGATCGCTGTGTAAATGTGAATGGTCCCAAAAGTGTGTCAAAAGTGTCCGATGTGTCCGCCATAATGTCGCAGTCACGAAAAAAAATTGCAGATCGCCGCCATTACTAGTAAAAAAAATGACATAAATCTATCCCCTATTTTGTACATGCTATAACTTTTGCCATTTCTTTTACCAAAAATATGTAGAAGAATACGTATCGGCCTAAACTGATGAAAAAATTCGTTATTTTTTTTTTAAAAAAATTGGATATTTATTATAGCAAAAAGTAAAAAATATTGTGTTTTTTTTTTAATTGTCTAAATCTTTTGTTTATAGCGCAAAAAATAAAAACCGCAGAGGTGATCAAATACCACCAAAAGAAAGCTCTATTTGTGGGAAAAAAAGGACGTCAATTTTGTTTGGGTACCACGTCGCACGACCGCGCAATTGTCAGCTAAAGCAACGCAGTGCCGAATCGCAAAAAGTGCTCTGGTAAGGAAGGGGGTAAAATCCTCCGGGCTGAAGTGGTTAAGGAATGAGGAGATTTCTCAGAAAGTTTAGCTTTACAACTGATCACAATTCACCTCAAGAAGCTTCCTATGTCATTCGAAAAATATTATCCTGACCATGAAGACCCCCAGTAAACACTAATGCCCCGTACACACGATCGGACTTTCCGACAGCAAAACCGTGGAATTTTGTTTAACCACTTCAGCCCCGGACCAATTGGCAGCCAAAGGACCAGGCCCCTTTTTGCGATTCGGCACTGCGTCGCTTTAACTGACAATTGCACGGTCGTGCGACATGGCTCCCAAACATAATTGGCGTCCTTTTTTTCCCACAAATAGAGCTTTCTTTTGGTGGTATTTGATCACCTCTGCAGTTTTTATTTTTTGCGCTATAAACAAAAATAGAGCGACAATTTTGAAAACAATGCAATATTTTTTGCTTTTTGCTATAATAAATATCCCCAAAAAATATATAAAAAAACTTTTTTTTTTTCCCTCAGTTTAGGCCGATACGTATTCTTCTACATATTTTTGGTAAAAAAAATCGCAATTAGCGATTATTGATTGGTTTGCGCAAAAGTTATAGCGTTTACAAAATAGGGGATAGTTTTATAGCATTTTTATTAATATTTTTTTTTTTTACTAGTAATGGCGGCGATCAGCGATTTTTATTGTGACTGCGACATTATGGCGGACACATCGGACATTTTTGACACATTTTTGGGACCATTGTCATTTATACAGCAATCAATGCTATTTAAATGCATTGATTCCTGTATAAATGACAGTGGTAGTGAAAGAGTTAACCACTAGGGGGAGGGGAGGGATTATGGGCTGTGACGTGTGTGTTTTTTACATTAGGGGGCGTGGCTGACGTCTGACGTCATTGATCGGCTTTCCCGATGACCGGGAGCAGCCAATCAATGACAGGCAGAGTAGGAAGCGCGGGGAGAGGTTTGTTTACACAGACCTCTCCCCGTTCTTCAGCTCTGTGACCCGATCGGGGGACACCAGCGGCGATCGGGTCCGCTGGTCCCGCGGCCGGGGTCACGGAGCTCCCGACCGGGTCGTGGGCGCGCCGCAGGCAATTAAAGGGCCACGTATAGGTACGTGATTTTGCCTGCCCGTGCCATTTTGCCGCAGTATATCTGCGTGAGGCGGTCGGGAAGCGGTTAAAGGGTGTTGGCTCCAACTTGTCTTGCATACACAAGGTCACACAAATGTTGTCCAACAATTACGAACATAGTGACGTACAATACGTAGGGCGAGCCGATAAAAGGAAGTTCAATACTCATGCGCCACCCTTTGGGCTCCTTCTGCTAATGTTGTGTTTAGTGAGCATTGATTCCGAGCATGTGTGGACTTTTGTGCGACAGACTTGTGTACACACGATCGGAAAGTCTGACAACAAAAATTTGTTGGCGGAAAATTTGAGAACCTGCTAGCCAACATTTGTTGGAGGAAAGTCCGACAACAAATGTTCGATGGAGCGTACACATGGTCGGACTTTCTGCCAACAAGCTCACATCCAACATTTGTTGTCGGAAAATCCGATCGTGTGTACGCGGCATTAGATTGTGAACCGTTTTGTAGAACACAACAACAAATCATTGCCCTATGAAGAACCATCACAGTTTGCTGAGGTATCATCAGACAAGGAAACTGAATGTGTGTTCAAGTCCATGACTGATTCTCAATTCTGGATCGAAATGGAATCACAATACAAAGAACTACGTGAAAAAGCCATGAAATTCCTTCTCGGCTTTAGCAATATATCTGCCTGAAATTGCATGGTCTTCCATGACTGTTCTTAAAACAAAACAGCAGAACCGTTTTCAACTTTCTAATTGCTTATGTTTGTCAGTCACTCCACTCCATCCAAGAATTAATATGCCGACAGATGGAAACACCAACTAAAATCTCACTAATTGCTTAGCAATCAATATGCAGCTTAAATTTTTAAAAAAAACGGAACGCTACATTGCAAAGTTTGTGTAAATTTTACTGCACTCAGATTTGGATATTGTTGGCTTGGTTTTGTTTAACGTTTTAACAGGGGCGGACTGACAAGTCATGGGGCCCCCGGGAAATAGGAGAATATGGGGCCCCCAGGCAATCAGAGATTATGGGGCCACACAGTATACACACACACAGTATACAATCACACAGTATACACAGACATGTTTCTATTGGCTGAGAAGTTACTGGAGGGGTGCGGCAGCTATAATTTCGGGATTTTTAGACCAAAAGAATGTCGGTAAGGGACATTTCAGAGACAGATGTAAAAAAAAACACAGATTTTTACATACTGTCCCTGGTTTTACTGAGGCTGGCAACCCTGATGGGGCCCCCTAGTGGCCCGGGGCCCTCGGGCAGTGCCCAAGTGGCCGAATGGTCAGTCCGCCCCTGCGTTTTAATCAACGTGGTCAAGTCTTCCCACAACTACCTCCCAATAGAAGCATTAGGGAATGTTCAACATTCAGTCTTTCTGGCTTATGTCCCATTTTATAATATGATTATGCTTAAGTTTCAGTTCAACAGTTGGTGTATGGCAATTGCCAAAAATAAATCTTTAACCAGTTCAGCCCCGGGAGGATTTACCCCCTTAATGACCAGGCCATTTTTTGCGATAAGGCACTGCGTCACTTTAAAGTGGAAGTAAACCCTCCTATCGTTTTCAGCCAAGGAAGCTGCCATCTTGGCCTCTGTTTAATCTTTTAGGCCCCTTTCACACTGGGCGGGGAGCCGCGGTGACGGTAAAGCAGCGCTATATTTAGCGCTGCTTTACCGTCGTTTTAACCGCGGTATTCGGCCGCTCGCGGTGCGGTTTTAACCCCCGCGAGCGGCCGAAAAGGGGTTAAACACCCCCCCGCAGAGCGCCGCCGTAGCGGCGCTTTGCGGCGGTATTACCGCGGTTTCACCGCGGTGTCCCATTCTATTCAATGGGAAGGAGCGGTATAGGAGCGGTGAACACACCGCTCCTATCCCGCTCCAAAGATGCTGCTAGCAGGACTTTTTTTGTCATCCTGCTAGCGCACCGCTCCAGTGTGAAAGCCCGCCGGCTTTCACACTGGAGTTAAAGGGGCAGGATTTTTTCATGCGGTGAACAGGCGCTATTTTTAGCGCTGCACCGCATGAAAAACGCTTAGGTGTGAAAGGGGCCTTACTGCCATGATGCTGCACATGTGATCAGTTATGACACCAGCCATTGGATGGTTTGACAGTTTGGTTGAAAGCATGGTCAATGTGACAGGTAGCATTTCCGGCATGCCATTTTTTTTTTAACTATTTAAATCAAAGGGTTTACTTCCGCTTTAACTGACAATTGCGCAGTTATGCGACGTTGTACAAAAAAATTTAATCACCTCTGCAGTTTTTATTTTTTCCGCTATAAACAAAAAAAGACCGACAATTTTGAAAAAAAAAAAACAATATTTTTTACTTTTTGTTTAATAAATATCCAAAAAAAATCAAACTATTTTCTTCATCAGTTTAAGCAAATATGTATTTTTCTACATATGTTTGGTAAAAATTGATTGGTTTGCACAAAGGTTATAATTTCTACAAAATAGGGGATATATTTATGACATTTTTATACTAATTAATTTATTTTTTACTAGTAATGGCAATGATCATCAATTTTTAGCAGGACTGCGACATTGCAGCGGACAGATCGGACATTTTTGACACTTTTTTTTAGGACCAGTGACATTTATACAGCGATCAGAGCTAAATATAGACACTGATTACTGTATAAATGACACTGGCAATGAAGGGGTTAACACTAGGGGGCGATTAAGGAGTTATGTGTTCCCTAGGGAGGTGTTTCTAACTGGGGGGGGAGTGTAGTGACTGGGAGTACAGAGAGAGAGATCGCTGTTCCTGATCACTAGGAACAGCAGATCTGTCTCTACTTCCCTGTCAGAACGGGGATCTGTTTACATTGACAGATCCCTGTTCTGCCTCTCTGTGGAGTGATCACAGGTGGCTGGCAGACATTGTGGCCACCGGCCACGTGCATAGGCTCCGGCGCCTGCTATTGCTCTTAAAGCACCTGACGTACACCTACGGCGATTCGTGCAGCCGAGCCAACCTGCCGATGTATAATGACGGCGGCTGGTCGACAAGCAGTTAAACAGACTCCAAAAAAAATTGTCATGCCTATTTAAATTATACTAAAGGGACACCAAAGCAATATCCCTATTCTCCAAAAAACATAATCCATACACACCCACTACTAATGGCCTTGTAATCTGTTTTTCATGAAAACATTTCTCGCAAGTTTTGGAACGAGCAGTGCATATTAGTTGTGGCCATGTACACTACACATCCCGTAATTCATAGTCCACATTGGACAAGTGAGCAAAAGAAGGTGGCTACATTCTTACATACAGGGGGGCCATGGAGAATGAACATAGCCACCCTCTAACAGGAAGTCACATCACAGCAGCATAGAAAAGGAATTTGGAGATTTGGAGGGGGCTAAGAGCAATAGTTAGGTATTTTGTTTTTGAGTTTTGTTTCACTTGTATCTTCACGTTTGCTGTGTTTTCTGTTTGCTGGTGTTTGGATGTGTTTTGTTTTAATGTTAAAAAACTTGCTTAACCATTTGCCCCCCGCCCACTGCGGAGCGGTGCGGCTCTCGTTTTGGGACAACGTCAGTGCCCTGATTACAGTAAACCCCCAGTAGTGCCCATCAGTGACACCAATCAGTGCCTATCAGTGACACCAATCAGTGCCCATTAGTAATGCCAGTCAGTGCTGCCTTTCAGTGCCCATCAGTGCCTGCTCATCAGTTCTACCCATCAGTGCTGCCTATCAGTGCCGCCTATCCGTCCCGCCTATCAGTGCCCACCAGTGCTGCCTATCAGTGCCCATCAGTGCCCACCAGTGTGACCAATCAATGCCGCCTGTCAGTGCTCATCAGTGCCAACCTATCCATCCCACCTATCAGTGCCCACCAGTGCTGCCTATCTTTGCCAACTATCAGCGCCCACCAGTGCGGCATATTAGTGCTTCCTTATCAGTGCCACCTAATGTGACCAATCAATGCCGCCTGTCAGTGCTCATCAGTGCCACATATCAGTGCCACCTCATCAGTGCCCATCAGTGCCGCGTTATCAGTGAAGGAGAAAAAAAACAAAATTTACCGACAGAAACTAAGAAAAAACGTTTTTTTTCAAAATGTTCGGTCTTTTTTCTTAAAAAGAAATAAACAAAATGTAAACAATTTTAAAAACCCAGCAGTGATTTAATATCACCAAAATAAAGCTCTATTTGTGCGAAAAAAAATTATAAAAATGTAATTTGGGTACAGTGTTTCATGACCGCGCAATTGTCATTCAAAGCATGAGATTGCTGAAAGCTGAAAATTGGCCTGGGCAGGAAGGTGGTGAAAGTGCCCAGTAGGCAAGTGGTTAAAGCATATATAGTGTGGTCTTCGTTTCCTAAGTGTAGCTACGCAGATCTGGCCATCCCTGCTGCTAATTCCTGGAAGTTGCTCTATACTGGGATCATTGTATCCTGAGACAATTTAGGTTCTATGGGCCCTCTGGGACCAATTTTATTATTATTATTTTTTTTTGTCTTTTCAGCAGGACGATCCACTGTATTAGTCACAGGTGCTCCGTCTTTTTATCTCTTCAAATGTTGTCTTAACTGATGTTCATTGTTTATACCAAACGTCTAGAATTTTTTTTTTTAATTGTTAAAAAACGAGTATGATTGCCAACTGACCAATCAACGCAAAGTTAACCAATCAATGAATGTTTATGCAACTATTAACTATAGCCAAATCGTATCATATCTTCTTAGGCTATCTTGAGGAATATGACTGGACATTTCAGTGAATGTGGCCAATCTTAAGGGTTGCCAACCTTGGGTGTGGACTGTGGAGTCTCACTGGTCTTTAACAGAGAAATTCATTCATACAGGATCAGCAAAAATATAAAAGTAATTTGAATAGGAAGGGATAAATAAACACATTTCTCCCACCCTGGAAAAAGGGAGTCCAAAGCAGCTTGATGGTTCCCCAACTTTATTTAAAATTAAAGTAAAGCCCCATACACACGCGCGGATTATCCGAGGACCAGGTCCGTCAGATCATGTCCGTCGTACTTTGTCCGATGTTGGTTTTGCGTACACACGGTCGGACCAAGTTGTCGGAAAATCCGATCATTCTGAACGTGGTGACGTTTGTTGCCTACGACGGGACTACGTAGAGGCTAGTAGCCAATAGCTTTGGTCTTGTAATGTGATCTGAGCATGCGTAGCACTTTGTCCGTCGGAATTCGCTACACACGATCGGATTTGGTGTGATCGGACTTTGTTGTCAAAAAATCTATCCAGCAGGAGATAGGACTTTGTCCGTCGGACAATCTGATGGAAACTGTCCAATGGTGCCTACACACGGTCGGAATTTCCGACAACATTGTCTGATAGGACAGAATCCATCGGAAAATCCGACCGTGTGTATGGGGCTTTATACTCTCTCCATTCTTGAAGGCACAGCCTCTTTTCCACTTTACCTTCTCTGCATTCTTGCACAGCTACGTTCCTTGGAGTCAGGAATTTAAACCCTGTGTAAGCTTTTCATTGGTCTAGGCTCTTACATGGGCTTGATAGGCTCAATTCACAAACCTCAGACACCAGGATAATTATGCTTATTTAAAAAAAAAAAAAAAAAAATTCAGTTGAGCCCAGTGAAATGTAAAAATTACAGTCACATGTCTAAACATGTAATGTTTTAGGCTGGTGTTCATGGTTTGTGAATTGATATTAATGTCTTCTACCCTTCCTCTCTTGACAGTGTTAGGACATAGGGATTGGCTACTTAGGACAAGCACTGCATCCTGAAAGGAGGTCACATGCTCCCCCATACCGGTGGACCATATATTTCCCAAAAACTTTAACAGAGTGTTATTAATAATAATAATATTAATAATAATTGTAGCGCCAACACTTTACTAAAGTGTGCGCTATATATGTAAATTTAGTTTTCCAGAACTGTAACAGAGTTCTGGGGGTTAATTGTACAGGTTTTTACTTTGACATCAGTTTGGCTCGGCTGTACTGGAGTTCTGCCTGGTCATAGGCGCAGTGAGGCACCTGTGACAGGCTGAGAACCAAGCCTGGTTGGACGTGTTAGGTACCAATCTTTCTCGGAGCCAATCATTGGGCGCGTCTGGCCCCGCTGTGTAGTCTGGGAAGGGATATTTAAGATGCTGAAGCCACGTGTTCAGGGTTTGGCTGCTGCTTTGATTCCTGGTTCCGGTCCGGACCAACCCTGTGAGGGATCCCGAACCCAGGAGTGTCTGCTGTCCCCGTAAGCATGGTCACCCTGACTAGCCCCAGAGGCCCTCATGGTCTGGGGTGGGGAATCCGTCCGTTCCCGAGCCTCGGCTAGTTCGAGGCCCCGTAACTGAAGGAGGATTCGGAGGTGTCCCGGTGTGCTCTCGGCATTGGAGAGACACAGCAACTCATACAAGTGACCAGGAGGACTCTTCAGAGGAGGGCCAAGAAGATGGCTGCTCTGTAAGAGCCTGGGAGCTGAAGTTGTATGGACACTAGAGAATCCACACTTCTCACAGTATCGCCAAGAAGGCTGAAAAATCCAGGTACTAATTTTCCTACTTGTCTTAAGTTACAATCTAGTCTGTGGCAGAGACTTTGCAAATTTTACGAGTCACATGTTGGCTGCTAAATCTACAGTTAGATGTTTATCCAGCAGTGAAGTGCCCAGTTGCGAGTGGCTACTCTCTGGGCTACCTAATAGACATTCAATTGATGTCAGCAGTTCCAAGTGCCTGAGTTTTATCACCCGTGCCCTCTATTCCCAATTGAGACTGTGTTATATTTGGATGTTACCCCTGCAAAATAAAAATCCTCAAAAGGACTTTTGTGTGTCACCATTTGAAGTTACTGGGTACTAACCCTGGGAACCCCTAGACAACGAACAACGAGCTACGAGGAGGTAATTGGTAAGCCCAGAAAATTCAAGGTCGCCCCTAGGGGTTATGACCGCTACATAATAATAAATAAAACAACAGTAAAATAAAATGAAACCCTAGCCCTGAGCCACCTTCAGGATACCTAGTTCTTCTATCATAACTTAGCACCTGCGTGCATTTATTCTTGCCAGAATGCATTTGTGCGGCCATGTAAGATACTGGCAGGAAGGCCAGGTTTTTGTGAGCATCTGCTGCTGATAGATTCCTGACAAGAGCAGGGTGCAGGTTGCAGGGCAAGAGCAAGGTCAGGAGCAGGATAAATGGCAAACAGCATCTGATCTAGCACAGCAAAGCAAAACACTGACACAAAACATATCAACAGAAGAGGGAATTAAGTATCCTCCCAGCAGCCAGCATCAGGTGGGAGACAGCTGCTGGTGGACACTGGAACTACAACTTTCCTATCTGGGAAGCACAGTGCCACCAGCAGGTGGCCCAAGTCCTGACAGCAGGTCTAGTTGTTACCAAATTGCTATCTGTCTGTACTTTTGAATATATGCAATATACTGTTATCTCGTTTACATATTTACTTACAACATTAATAGGTTACACACTCCCTTTAAATCAATATTTTTTTTTTACAGATCAATACAAAAAAAAGGAGGTCCACTCCTGGAATAAAGAAGAACAAGTGATTTGGGTCTCAATGAGGAATGAGGAGACACTTGGGACTCAGAGAGTGGAAGAGCCAACATAAATAACTGGCTTGCCAGTTCCTTTCACCCTCCTATTATGAAAACCTCATTAAAACATTTCCATTTGAACTTTTCTAGCCTGTATTCCTCAGAGCATCTGTAAGATTGATCCCTAATTTTCTCTGCTGTCCTCCAGTGACCTCACAGATTGTGCATTACATTTTTCAATGGACCTACCATGTCTTCTTTCAATTACAGCAATGTGCATTACCACCAGCAGCAAATTCTTACATTTGTATTACATTGTATTACAGTGATGTGAAAAGCACAAACTCAGACACAGACCCAATTATGCTTTGGTTCAATAAAAGCAGATAATGTAGCTAGACAGAGCTGAAAACTGGAGTAAAAAAAAAAATGGCATCCTGGTTTTTACTGGTCATCTTCTGTCTATTCTACTCTATTTTGTGTGAAGTATAATTAAATATAAAATATTATGCTGTAATTCATTTTTTTATATAGGAGTGAATGGCAGATGTGTTGCTTTTTGCTGATATGTCATAAAGGGTTCACAATAAATTATTGAAGCGGACCTAATGGAGTGCTGGTGACTTCTTACTCTATAATCTGGATCTTTCAAGGCGCCATCGGTTGTGGTCACTTCCAGCACCCTCATAGTGGTATTTATGCTGTAAGGATTGTGCAACAAGAAACCTTGGGGAGAAAATGTCTGATTTGATTGGGTAAGGCTTACAGATAACAGAACCTTCTACAGCAGGATCAGGTGAACGTTCTTTGATGTCTTAAGGTGCCTCAAAGGAGACCTGCCTCTTTAACAAAACCCCAATTCCACTCCCTACCTCCACCCTGCAATAAACACCCTGCAATAAACCCTCCCTACCTCCACCCTGAAGCCACAGCCAGTATTCAGCGCAATGAAAATCACACCTAACTTTTGCAGAGCACCACACTTTTCCTCAGCTGTGGGGGTCAAACTTATGATCCTGCACACAGGCCCACTGCTTTCAGAAAATGCCAGAGATCATCATTATGCATCCATTACAGATGCTTGTATGTGACATCACATACATCCGATACATCCGATACATCCCATACATCCCATACATCCCATACATCCCATACATCCTATACAAGCACGTGGGCTGGATTTGAGAGGTGGATCAGCAGGATGAGTGTGCCAGGACAGGTAGATGTGTCTCATCTCTGCTTCCCTTCACCACTCTGCATCAGCGTTGCCAACCTACCAGATTGAAATTTACTGGCACGACACCCAAAATTCACTGGCACAGCCACGTTTTTACTGGCATTTCAGAAAAGTTACAAAATTCAATTTTTAGGTGCAAATTTCAGTATTTAGGCTACAAACAAATACGCTAGGGAAATAGCAATGTGATTTAAGGTAGATATTATGGTAAAAAAACATATATTTGTTATTTTCGGTTATAATAAGGGTGAATTATTTAGTCCAATACCCTCCTGCCTTCATCACTTGTCACCATCGCTCCCTGCCACCAATGCCCCCTGCCTCCATCGCCCCCTACCTTCAATCTCCCCCTGCCTTCAATCGCCCCCTGCCACCAACACCCCCTGCCACCAACACCCCCTGCCTCCATCAACCTCTGCTGCCAACACCCCCTGCCGCCAACACCCCCTGCCGCCATCAACCTCTGCCGCCAACACCCCCTGCCGCCAAAACCCCCTGCCGTCATCAACCCCTGCTGTCATCAACCCCTGCCACCAACACCCCCTGGCTCCATCAACCTCTGCCATCAACACCCCCTGCCACCAACACCTCCTGCCTCCACCAACCTCTGCCGCCAACACCCCCTGCCTCCATCCCCCATATTTGATGATTTTGATCAAATTGCATAGCGATTGGATAATAAAATAGAAGTGTGTATGGCCACCATTAGGTCATGTGGGTAATGTAGCCCCTAAAACCACCAGCCAACTAGCACTTTTAGACAGATAAATGGCAGGTTTTCTTTTAATGATCCTTTTACATTTTATAATGCATGAATAGTTGAAGGAGCAAAGCGCAGAACCAATCAGAATCCTTGTATAGCACATTCTACTTGGTTACTATGTGATACTCCACCTTCCAATACAGTTTATATAAAAACACCACAGTCTATGAACTACATGTTACCGGCCCCTCTGCCACCATCACCCCCTACCTCCATCCCCCTCTGCCACCATCACTTGCTGTACCGTTGGCTGGGCTGTCGCTCTGTCCCCGTCTCCCCCATGGACTCTGGATTGCCTGGATGCAGGGCTCCTCGTTCCGCCGCCGCATGCTGCTCAGCCTCCGAGTTCTCCTGCTTTAGTGCTCCTAGTTAGATTTCAAATGATTCCGGGATGTGGGATGGCGTGCCTTGACAGAAAAGTGCTCCGGCGCCGCACAGCCTCTGTGAAATCTGCCACCCCCGCCGGCCGAATACAGGTCGGATCTGCTCGGCTCGGCAAGCTCCGGAACTGCGCATGCGCAGTTCCAAGCCAGACCGATCATGGCCATTTTTACTGGCACGTTCCCGCTACTACGGGCAATTACGGGCGGGGAAAAAAGAGCCTGTTTTACGGGCGGTTGGCAACACTGCTCTGCATATCATAGATGAGAAGAGGGTACAGCGGTGGGGAAAATGAGAAGGAGGGGTTCAGAGGTGGGACAGATGAGCAGGAGGGTACAGCAGTGGGGCAGATGTGCAGGGAGGGGTTCAGTGTTGGGTCAGATGAGCAGTTTTTGTCTATACCATTAACAAAAATCAAATACAATATTACTTAAAAAAAGCCTGGTTGTTTCCTAAAAAAAACAATATTGGTATTCATTTATATCTTAAATTGTGGCAAATTTATTGCAAAATAAATAGGCCCATAGCATAAATAATCTATGCTGTTTTTTACACATTAACATTTATTTATCAAACCATGATGTATGTTTATAAGTTCCCAACAATGTCATTTGTCATTATTTATGGAGCTAGAACTGTCACTCTTTACAATAGTTTTAGCTTTCTTCGTAATCTCAAAGGCCCAGTCTAGCGCAATTATTGTGAGATCTGATTGGCATCTCTTTAGTCTTTTTTTCTGTGGCTTTTGTTATACGTGTTATAAAAATCCTTCACAAATCAGACTTCCAATCTCACTGGCATCACATATGTAAATTTACACTGAAGACCATTTTGTATATTTTTATCATTTTGACTTTGGAAATGCTAAATATGACTGTATCTGACCTACAGTATAATAAATGGAACCATTGTGCACATCGTGGAAGTCTGACTCTATGGTTCTTGAGCATTATCTGGAAGTGTCAGACATTGGGAGTCTAAAACTTCCGGATAACGCTCAAGAACCATAGAGTGTCCTATGGAAGCTGGAGCATTGGAACTGAGGCAAGGTAGAAGTCATGGGCCACCAGAGAGGTGAATATAATTGCGTGTCCATAGACACAACATGAAGATGCCAAACATGCCAAAGACAGGTGTTGGGAAGATCTTACTAGACCTGAGCACCAGAGTATGCAGATAATAATAGTGAAAGCACCCTAGACCACAACCTTTGTGGCCTTGTTTAAAAAAATTTAAAAATGCTTCTTTTGCAAGGGCCTTTATTTGTTATATTTTTTTCTTGGACAGGGTCATTTTAAGTAAACCTGTTTGCTTTTCCTTGCAAGTTCTTAAAAAAACTTCAAGTGTAGAAAGTTAGTTGGAGAAGAATTTTCTTTTGCTAGCATAGAATCTGCTGACTTTTTTTTTGGCTGGGAAACAGCAGTTAACACAAGACTAGTGGTTTCTGCAAGCTGTCTTTTTAATTTGCTCCAGTGATACACATCCATTTGGGTGGACAATGTCTTCTCAGATTGCTTGCACGCTCCGAGAAATCAATGTCTATTTACTTCCAGAACATTGATTAAAATGTTGATATCTTAATTATTTAGCCGAACGGTTGAAGCTGTTCACTTTGCTGACACGTCTGCATTTGTAAACCAAAGAGCAGTGGATCTTTCTCAGAGTACAAATCACCCTTAAACGGAATCTTATTGTTGCTGCTAAATTGAAAACTCAAAGTCCTGAAAGATTCTACGGGAAACAAAGGCACTGAAAATATAAGTGCAAAAATAAACAAATTGCTCAGCTTTGCTAGCTAGAAAAGCAGAAGGAAATTAAAGCTGAACTCCAGCATTAGTTTTTTTTTTTGTTCACTAAAATTGCCCCCCTGCCCCAGCCCTTCCTGTATAAACACAAAAAAAAAAAAAAAAGTTTTTTCAAGAAAGTAGTGTCCTCCTCCTATAATCCAGAGACGATCCTCTAATGGGCTAAATGCCCACGGTATCGAGGATCCGCCCTCAGGGGATGTGTCATCAGGCCTCCCTAGGTTCACAGGAGAATGCTACAGAAAGTAGAATCACCTCATTACCCGGGGAAGTGTCAGAGAACTCACAGTACTAATGCCCGTCGTCCGTGCAGCAGTGGCTAATTCCCATTCTGCTAATGCCAATGGCCATGCGCAGTGTCCCCAACAGAGGCGAACGAGTTCCGGAACGTGTGTGCGCACTCGCGCACCAATGCGAGCATGTGTGCACAGTCGCGCATGCACATTCACGTCCACCAATCCTGGTGCATGGTGCCCTATATAAACAAAGTCTCTGCCTGATGCCAGTGCTGGATCATCTTCAGCGTGTTCCTGAGTTCCTGATTACTGTTTGACCTGTTACCTTGCTCCTGACAAACCCGGCTTCCTTGACCATTCTCATGGATCACCCCTGCCTGTTATCTACCTTTACTGATTATACAGACCTCGGCTTGGATTCTCTACTACGGCTCTGCTTCCTGATTCTGTACCTCACTGCCAGCCCGTTGCCAACCTCTGCCTGTCCTTGACTACGAACTTGCCTTCTGTTTATGTACCTTGTTGCCAGCCAGTTGCCGACTTTTGCCTGTTTCTGACGTTGCAGTTTCCATACTTACCTGCCTGGCTTCCGCTGAACAGTTCTGGTGATCAGTCTCCACGCCTTCCTCCAAGAGGATCCTGTATCTCCGAGCTCCAGTCTTCAGCCTGCAGGCACCTTCACCCTTTCGTTGCCCCAACACTCCCTGTCCTCACTACCAGGGGTGTTGGGACCAGTATCGTGCAAGAGGTCACCCTCAGCATTTCGGACTCCGCTGTAAGGTACGTGACAGGAAGTTCTCCACTAAATTCAGGACCTGTCCACTGCCAGAGGAAGAAGAGAGTAAGGAGGACCTGTGATGTCACATAACTGGATCAAAGACCCAAGTAAAAAAAAAGGGGTGCAAAGGGGTGTTCCTAGGGGGTGGAAGCAAGAAATGGGGAGGGGATTTATTACAAGCTGTGGTCCATAATGGTATCTAAAGGAGTACCAACATTGATGCATATTGGGGATAAGTTGTAGTTTCAGTCCAAAACCACGTTGGGACCTAATTTTGCTTGTTCGAAGGTTCAGCAAATGGCTGAACTAAATAGTGAAACATTTAGGAGCAGCTTAACTACTTCTACTAAATGTGATATCTTCCTGCTGAGGGCTCCTGGTTTTTAGTGAGTTATCTAGGAGTGGTGTCATTCATTGTGATTGACAATGGATTTATATTATGGGACATTGCAGAGACCCTTGTACTCATCAACATTGGGTACGTTTAGGATATTAAGCCGCTGGGATTTCTAATCCCTGGACCGGTGAAGCGTTGACCGAATGTGTCACAGCAGGTGATCGCGGGACTCACGACAGGCACAGCAGGACCAGGGGTAATGGGGAGGGGGTCCAGTGAAAGTTCACCTTACAGATTTTCTGTAAAGGTGAACTTACCCTTTAACCACTTGCCGACCGCCTCACGCAGATATACTGTGGCAGAATGGCACGTACAGGCAAACTAACGTACCTGTACGTTGCCCTTTAAGAGGTGGCTTGCGGGCACATGCGCACCCGCGGCAAGCTTCGTGAGTAGGATCGCGGGTCTCGATGTCCGTGGGGATACCCGTGATCATCTCATAGAGCTGAAGAACGGGGAAATGCTGATGTAAACAAGCATCTCCCCATTCTGCCTAGTGACACTGTCACTGATCATAGTTCCCTGTAGTTCCCATAGTTCCACCAAAAGAAAGCTCTATTTGTGGGAAAAAAAGGAAAGTCAATTTTGTTTGGGAGTCACATCGCACGACCGCGCAATTGTCAGTTAAAGCGATGCAGTGCCGAATCGGAAAAAGTGCTCTGGTCTTTGGCCAGCCAAATGGTCCGGGGCTTAAGTGGTTAAAATCACTGCTCCCTACCAAACAGAATTTATTTTTAAATATGTTTTTGCTTTAGTACATGTCCCCCAGGGCAGTGTCCGGCACCCCCTGTCACTGTTTTACAATTCCTTGTCTATTAGCCCAGAAAATGGCCATTACTAATTTCTAAGATTCAACTGCCATTGATTTCAATGGGGTTTGGATTGGACATCTAAACCTTCCCCAAGATCACAGACTTACCCTAAATCTAAACCTCAGGGCTGGATCTATAAGAGATTGACCAGTCAGTTTAATTTGTGCAGTGAAGTAGAGAACCTTCGTACTTTTGGACCTGATACATAATGGATGTCAAGAATAGAAGTAGCCTTATACTGTGAAAGAAATAAGAAATTGGGACATATTTCCTTGCTTCCTATTCTGACTGATGCCTATCATATAGACAGGGAGTGAGGAGAAATCTCTCAAAAAGAACACAGAAATCATTGCTGACACCTCCATGGCATCAAACATTGGTTACGGCAGGGCCTAGATTTGAACCACAGAACCTCTGCTGTGTCAGCCAATGCTTTTTTTTTTTACTAAAGCTGGAGAATGCAAAATCAGGTGCTTTTCTGCACAGAAACCAATCAGCTTCCAGGTTTTATTGCCAAAGCTTAATTGAACAAGCTGAAGTTAGAAGCTGATTGGCTACCGTGCACAGGTGCACCAGATTCTGAGTGCAGCAGCTTTAGTAAATCTCCCCCAATGCCTCTTCTTGCTAAGCTACCTGGAATGCTGGACAGCTCCTCGGAGAATTCTTTGAATGAAATCGTTGCAATCATATCCAAAGATGATGGACGACCCAAGTGCACCTTCCATCGTGATAGTACAAGATGTGCCCTTACCGGATATCTACACTGCACGTTAAAAGAGCCTAGGCTGACATGGATTCCCACATCATGAAGGTTCCATCCACTGGGTATGAAGGAGGATAACGTCGTGGCCAACAGTGATGGTTTTTCACTCTCTCTCATGAATGTTATATGAAAAAAGAGAAAATCGCCACATAGTGTAAATCCGTGGTGGTTTTATTGAAAAAACGCTGTTAAAAGTTTCCACAAGTCCAATAAGGTGCAACACATGAATGAAAGTTCCTACATAAAAATCTGCAGATCGGGATCAAAGTAGCGAACTTAGGGCGGAATCTATGTTCAACTACACCACGGTACTTTAAACAAAGTAGCAGGGTGATAATAATGAAGAAGAGACGCCGTGGAGGAAGATGCCGGACGAGAACACCGGAGCAAGAAGAAGCGGAAAGGAGGAAGAAGAAGATGAGGAAGAAGAAGATGAAGGAAGAAGAAGATGGAGAAGAAGATGAAGAAACCGAAGGATGAAGAAAGGAAGAAGGAAGAAGACCAGAAGAAAGAAGAAGATGAAAGAAGACTTAAATAAAGGAATTGTCAAAAACTGGCTCACTTTTGTCACTTTTTTTGGTGAAATGGTAGGGGTACTTTTGTACCCCCTTACCATTTCACAAGGGGGGCGGGATCTGGGGTCCCCTTGTTAAAGGGGGCTTCCAGATTCCGATAAGCCCCCCCGCCCGCAGACCCCCACAACCACCGGCCAGGGTTGTGGAGATGAGGCCCTTGTCCTCATCAACATGGGGACAAGGTGCTTTGGGGGGGACCCCAAAGCACCCTCCCAATGTTGAGGGCATGTGGCCTGGTACGGTTCAGGAGGGGGGGGGCGCTCTCTCGTCCCCCTCTTTTCCTGCGGCCTGCCAGGTTGCGTGCTCGGATAAAGGATCTGGTATGGATTTTTGGGGGAACTCCACGCCATTTTTTTTTTAATTTGCCGTGGAGTTCCCCTTAAAATCCATACCAGACCTGAAGGGTCTGGTATGGATATTTAGGGGGAACCCCACGTAATTTTTTTTTTAATTTGAAGCAAGGTTCCCCTTAATATCCATACCAGACCTGAAAGGCCTGGTAATTGAATATGGGGGAACCCCAGGCTTTTTTTTTTTTTTTATCAATGACTTTCAATGACTGTTCTCTGTATTAAAGGAGCCGACAATTCATTAGCCGCGAGTGATTTTAAATAACTTTTTTCCTGCAGAAATGACACTTTGTGCAGGGACAGTTCTAAGCACGGGAAACATGCGCCCCTTTACATGCATACTATACACCCCCCCCCCAGGTACGAAATTTTAAGGAATATTACACTTTTATTGTTTCATTTTAAGCATTATTAAAATCACTGCTCCCGAAAAAACGGCCGTTTTTAAAACTTTTTTTTGCATTGATACATGTCCCCTGGGGCAGGACCCAGGTCCCCAAACACTTTTTATGACAATAACTTTTTAAAAATCAATGACTTTCAATGACTGTTCTCTGTATTACGGGGACGGGAGCCGACAATTCATTATAGCTGTTCGGGTCCCCATTGACTTCAATGGGGTTCGGGGTCAAGTTCTGGTCAAGTTCGGTCCCGAACTCGAACTTTTTTGCAAAGTTCGGCCGAACCCCTCGAACCCGAACACCCAGTTGTCCGCTCAACTCTAGTTATGATCACTGCTACCCAGGTGTTCCTTTATCTGAACATTAGTAATAAGCTCTGCATGGTTTGAGATTACAAGGTCCAACAGAGCTTCATTCCTAGTTGGGGCCTCAATAAACTGGACCATAAAATTGTCCTGTAATAGGTTTGTAATCTTTTAGCTTTACATGTTTAGTGAACAGTAATCTCTGGAAAGCTCTATTTTCTTGTAAATCATTACTTTTCGTGTGAACTGCTTATTTTATCACCACCTCAAACAGCTGCTTTTCCCTCTTTCCTCCATAGACATCTATTTAAGCTCCCAGTTATCAACACCCTGAAGATGGTGTTATTTTAAAGGAGTGATGATGACCTATGTGGTAATATTTGTGAATTTTTCTTTTACGTTGAATTTTAAGAGAGTTAGAAGTGGTAAAATACCATTACTTTCAGAGCTGACTGAATAAAACATATTATACCTGTTTGTAAATTAAGATCTGAGCGTTATAAGGCAAATAGGGTGTGATATCAAGGAAATAACACAATAACAAAATAAAGGAAGGAGCCGCTTGACTCATTGGGGGTTATTTACGAAAGGTAAATCCACTTTGCACTGCAAGTGCACTTGAAAGTGCAGTCGCTCTAAATCTGAGGGGTAGATCTGAACTGAGGGGAAGCTCTGCTGATTTTATCATCCAATCATGTGCAAGCTAAAATGCTGTTTTTTATTTTCCTTGCATGTCCCCCTCGGATCTACAGTGACTTTACTTCCAAGTGCACTTGCAGTGCAAAGTGGATTTGCCTTTAGTAAATGACCCCCATTGGGTCGCTTTGTTTCTGTGCCCACAACTCTGTGAATAGCACCACACTCTGAACACACCCGACAGGTGAGGAATATTTATTGCAGATTCCTGGATTAACACCCCCAATGACTTAAGGTTTATAACCTACCGGAATAATACAGTAAATGGTTAAACTATAGTAACTTACAACCAGATAAACAACATAAAAATATGTAGCACCCTCTAGTGTGCTAGAATAGAGTGTACAGGTTTTTTGTAGTGTAGGTAAATTGTTAGGCTTGGCTGCCAGCCAAGTCTGTGTTTTGAATTTGGGTCAGGGTGAGTGATCCAGGGAGGCTGGATGACTCATCAGACAAAATCTCTGGAACCTCCCCCTACTAGCTGTAAACTTAGAGAAGTTTCCAGACGAATGGGAGGGAGGTTTTCAGGAGCTGTCCGGAGTTTTGGGGAGGGCCCCAGCCAAACCCCAGCAAAATGGGCTGGCAGGGGGTAGGCCCCTCTTAAATACTAAAGCCCCATACACACGGTCGGATTTTCCGATGGATTCTGTCCTATCGGACAATGTTGTCGGAAATTCCGACCGTGTGTAGGCACCATCGGACAGTTTCCATCGGATTGTCCGACGGACAAAGTTCTATCTCCTGCTGGATAGATTTTCCGACAACAAAGTCCGATCACACCAATTCCGATCGTGTGTAGCGTAGTCCGACGGACAAAGTGCTACGCATGCTCAGAAGAAATTCTGTGACGGAAGCGCTCGGTCAGGTAAAACTACCGTTCCTAATCGACACAGCACATTCGTCACGCTGCAATGTTAAAATGTCTTTAATGCAGCGCATTCTCTTTTTCTTTACAATGCAACAAGAATGACGTGTTTTAGCTGCTCCTATTCACCCTCACTTCTCACAAACTTATTTCTTTATTCGTTTTCAGGATTTGTAGACTAGATGTTTATTTTTCCTCAGATCGTAAAAGAATCTTTGTTATATTTTTTGGGTGATTTGTCATTTTTTTTTTGGAATACATATTTTCAGGATAATTTATTTAGATTTTTGAGGGGGGTTGTGTGTCTCAACTTAGCAAAACAACATTATTAACATTTGTATTTGTTGCTTAAATTTACTAGGAGTTTGTTTGTTGTTGGTGCCCCTTGTTAATTGGACTTTATGATTTGTGAAATGTACCTGCCTACTCACAAATAAACTGTCATTGTAGAAAAGTAAAACACATAGGCAATGATTTTTTCAAATCAAAAATACCTTTATTTAGGTCTCAGCAACAAACCAAAGAGGAACGCAGCGATGGAGAAACTTGGGGAATTTGCAAAGCCTTGGACACCCACGGCAAACATCATTTTTGAAGCTTCTAAAATTGGGGGCCTGAGGAGTACCTATCTAAATAATAAGGGAGTGCTATCTGGTCCTGAAGTCCAAAACATCCGGAACTGCAGCAGATGCCATCTAGGTCCCCAGGCTCTGGTACTACGAGAGGCTCCATCTTCTCTCAGACCAGACTGAATCCAGGTCGTCACTCTCAGGTCTTCCTTGTACGCTTCCTTGCACGCTGTGGCTGTGGTGCTGGTGGGGTGGCAGAAGGAGGAGGAGGAGGCGGAGCATGGTCACTATCGCAAACATGTGTGAGTGGGGTCATCCCCCCAGCCATACCCTTATTTAGGACCTTGAGGATGACCCCCTCACACATGCTGCGTTGCCCCACCTCCATACCCATCATTTTTGTGGCAACCAAGGAGCCAAAGGCCTCCTCGTAGGTGGGTGTGGCATGTAGGGAGGCTGAAGCATCTCTGATCAGCTGGAGCGCTGACTCTCCCACCTCCCCCACCCTTCTCGCCCTTTTGTAGGGAAGGCGGAGGGGAGGGACTTGGGAGTCAGTCAGGCTCCGACGCCTACCCCCCTCTTGGCTGCCACTACCCACCTCTTGGCTGCCACTAACCCCTTCCTCCTCCTGACTGCCACATTCCACAGCCACCTCCTAGCTGAGGTCTTCCTGTGTATGAAAAAGGGACATAGTTTGAGTTATTTGTTCATCAAACGCACACAATTTTCATCTAGTGACTGTTGCAAAATGTTTACAAATAGAAAACCATACAATTCTCAGCCCAGCAGTTTAGATTCTTGCCCCAAATGTCTCCAACACTACTGTCTGTTGATATGTCAAACACGTTAGGAACTAAGCAAATGGGGATCCTGAATTAAGTGAACATCATTCATTATTCCCAAAAATGGTTACAAAACTACTATACCTGCCACAAGCTGGGCTCCTCCACATCTTCCAGACTGGAAGGCCCAGGTTGCTCCTCGGAAGCCTCATCAGGGGTGGCGTGCATGGAAGGACGCGTGCAAGGAAGAGTCGAGAGTGACTTCCTGACATTAGCCTGGTCTTTGAGAAAATGGAGCCTGTCATATTACCAGAGCGTGGGGACATGGACCTGATCTGCTGCAACTCCAGATGCTTGGGACTTCAGGACCTTATTGCGCTCCCTGAAATAGGTACTCCTCAGGCTGCCAATTTTTAGTCTTAACTTCTCCACGGTTGCCGTGGGGATCGTTGGCTTTACAAATTCCACAAGTTTCTTCATGGCTGCGTACCTCTTTGGTTTGTTGCTGTAATCTCTGTGTTTAGCCTGCCATAATAGGGGCATTTCCCTATACTTATCAATGAAGAGGGGGAGAAAACTCACATGGTTGAAGCCCTCCATAATCTCTGCAAGACACAACACCACACAAAACACTATAAATAATGTCAGGCTAAACTCTCCTAATCTTCTCCATAAATAAGCCTCAAGGTCTAATCAGTCTAGGCTAGTTATGTACCAAGTTCAAATTGTACCTTCGTTCTAGCGATCGTCTCGTGCGTGAGCTTTCTCTCCCCTCGTCTCACAGATCGTGGCTACGACACAGGCGTGTGATGTTTTATATACAGTGCGCATGCGTGAAGCTCCGCCCGCCCCTGACGATCTTTCTCGTCTATTCCCCACCCCTTCTCTTTACGGCACAGTGGGGAGAGCACATGGCGGGGACACAGCAGGTGCGCCCCAAATATTACACCAACGAGGAGGAGGACGAGGAAAGGCCGGAGGCAGAAACGTCCCGATCCCGGAGCCTGAAATTCAAGGCCTCCAATATGTCATTTGGAGAAATGTTGGAGATGGTGGACATATTAAAGAGGAGCGACTATGATGGGAAGTATGGGCCTTACCTCAACCCCAATGTCCGAAAGGCCAAGATCATGTCTAAAGTTGTGAGGAGGCTGTACAATCATTTTGGGGTACAACGATCCAAGGAGCAACTGAGGAAACGCTGGTCAGACCTGAAACTGAGGGAGCCCGATCAGTACAGAAAGATCAAGCGAGTTCTTCAAAAAAGTAAGTAGTTGTGTTTTGTGTTTGATTTTTTGCTTGCATACTGCTCCATGTGTTTGTATTTTTTCAATGTTGTACATTATAAAATGGCCACTTTCATGTTCGTCTGTGCATTCGATCGTACTCAACCTCGATCTTTCTGCCAGTGTCATGTTCGTGTGTGTCCATTCGATCGTACTCAACCTCGATCGTTCGGCCACTTATAATACGAGGTTTGGTGAAGTTTTTAGTGAAAGGAAGTTTGTTCTCAATAGAGATGTCATCAAGAATGTCAAGCTAATTTATTCAATGTAAAGGAGAAGTCACTCAGTAGCTGGTTACCCATCTGGACTCTAGAGCACTAGTGCTGGGACACCCAAACCCCCTTTTTATTATGCTTTTCCACACATGTGCTCCAGTGGATACTAGAGGGGTGTCTCCATCAGACAAACGTCTACCAAAAAGCTATTAAGTTTAGCACCTTTACAAAGTGACTACATTCATGTTGTTGTCATTTGTAACTGGCCAACCAAAAATATTGTCCCTCACTTTCAAGCAATGTTTGACATTTCCTATTTCTGCCCTCAATAGATTGTGGTGCTAAATCTTCCTTTTGTACATTCTCATAGGGGAGCGAAAACTCGGGACGTCTGAGGAAACCAGAAAACCTACACCTCCCAAAGAAGGGGAAAGACCAGAAGCAGAGGAGGAGGAGGAGGAAGGAGAGATCATAAAAGTTGGAGAACTTGTCACCACAACAGGTGAGTGTGGGAGAACACAGCTACTGGTAAGCTAATCAATGTATGCCTGCCTCATTTCCAAGAGACATTTTTTTATTTTTTTGTTTTTTTTAGGTGACGTGGATGTTGTGGAAGAAGAATCGCACTTTACCACTGAAAGTGCACACGTACTCATCGGGGAGATAATGGTCTGCAATCGAGATCTAGATGAGATAAAGCAAAACATCAATGATGTTCAACAAAAATTTAAGAACATCATTGATGTTTTAGGGAAAATCTGAAACCGCACCAAGTAATTAATAACACACATTTGTGGCTGTTTGTGACAACATTTGCAACTTAAGAACTGTGTGAAATTTGGAACATGCACACATTGTGTCCACATGTGCTAGCTCCCATCATGGTGGACGAATGACAACATTTTTTTGGGGGTGCAACCACTTTACTAACTACTAAAGTGGGTGTGGTGAAGGGGTTGCACCCCCAAAACACGTCCATTGATCCCCATGATGGGAAATGGCACCTTTGAACATTCTACGCATGTGTTTTACCATCTAATGTCCATTTTCAGACCCAAATTGTGTGCATGTTCTAAATTTCCAGTTTCCAGGGGTGACACCCCATGTGATGAAGGCAAGATCAAACACACTTTGAACATATAGTCACGTCTGATCTTGTCTTCACTTTAGAAAGTTGAACTTTGCAAGTTCCTATGTTCTGTTTTGCTCCATGCCTGGTTTTAACAAATGCGGAATGTTATTAAACAATGTTCGAAAGAACCAAGATCTTGTCAGTTTTGCCAAGAAGTTTGGAAACGCACTTGTGAATGTGTTGCAAGTAAACTTTTTGAATTTTCTAAATGTGTGGCTTCCTTATTTAAAAACACAAAAGCATTATGTATGTCAAATGTAAAGGATTTGGGGGGCAATGGGTGTTATTTACTAAAGGCAATTCCAGTTTGCACTGCAAGTGTATTTTCCAGGGCACTTTTGCAGTGCACTTGTAGTGCATAGTGGATTTGACTTATGTAAATGACACCCACAGTGCTTTGTACGAAAACACGTAGCACACCATTTTTGGGAATACACACATGTCTGACATGGTGATGAAAAGGAGTATTTTGGGTGTCAGTTATGCACTACAAACCTTCTCTAGACAAAAGATTAGGTATCACACACACAACATGAGAAGATTCTTTTTGGGAAGAAGAGACTGTTACCTCCTTTTGCCCAGAAAGTGCATTCCCACTGTTGAAGCTAAAGGGCAAAAATGTATCTCTCAAATAAGCTAGAATATGGAAATGACAAGAAATCATAGGTTTGTTTAAAAAAATATATTTATTAAAAAATGCCTCTCACACATCATCAGGCCGAGCAATGGCCCCCCTACCCACAAAGTACTCCATATATTGCTTGCGGACCTCGCAGGAATTTAGAGGGGGCAAGCCTGGACGTGCCGCTTGAAGGGCTGTGAGGACGGCATTGGAAGGGCCCTCCACATCTGGGCCAACGGGCACCACATAGTTGCTGTTGTGTCTTTTCAAAAAGTTGTGCAATATGCAACAGGCAAGAACTATGTGGTTCAGTTTGTATTCCGCCAAGTTAATAGCCGTCAAAAACAGGCGGAAGCGGCTGGCCAGGATCCCGAAGGTGTTCTCCACCACTCTGCGGGCTCTCGACAGCCTGTAATTGAAGACCCTCTGGTCTGGGGTGAGGGTCCTCATCGGGAAGGGCCTCATCAGATGGGGAGTCAGCGCAAACGCTTCATCTGCGACAAAGACGAAGGGGAGTCCTTCAGCATTATCCTCTGGAGGTGGCAAGCACAGACTGCCACTTTGGAGACGCCAGTAGAACTCCGTGTGTGCAATGGCACCACCATCCGAGATCCGGCCGTTCATCCCCACGTCCACATACAAAAAATCGTATGTCGCCGACACCACCGCCAACATCACTACACTATTAAACCCCTTATAATTATAATAGTAGGACCCCGAGTTGGGGGGTGGGACGATGCGGACGTGTTTCCCATCAATTGCACCTCTGCAGTTAGGAAAGTCCCAACGGCTGGCAAAGTGGGAGGCCACAGTCTGCCATTCCTGTGGCGTGGAAGGGAACTGTGGAGTGAAACAAGAAAAAAAAATTAGTCACTTTGCACATAAACATTGCAAGCAGATTAGACACTAAACATCTTGGAACAAGATCAGACTTTTACATTTTAAGACCCTTAAAGGCCAGACCCTCCTTACTTAACACTATTGGCAGCCCACAGGAAAGATAAAAGAACATTCCAAATCCCCCCCCCCCCCCCCCCCCCCCCCAAAAAAAAAAAGGGAAGCACATTTTGACATTCTGCAATTACCTAGCAAGCTAATAGGAGGGAACTAACCAAAAAAAAGAGCAAATTGAAAGTATGGAGCCAGCCACTTGCACTACATGCTTTGCTGAATTCATCCCTAAAGATGCCCACTAGAAAGAGGTAGGTATATAGTGTGTATTGACCTTGGGAAAGCCAGCAGATAGAGGATTGTTAGCATCTGACAGAGCAGTTGGGGGAGGGGGTTCCTAATGAGTTTGGCACCCCCCCCCAAAAAAAGAAATGGGGACAAAATGGGGCTCGGCATGAAGTAAAACACACAGCAAACATTTGTGCATATTTTAGGGGGTGTTTGGGGGAAAACAATACTATGCAGCAGACAAAATACATTGCTTAAGTGACTAGGCCATAGGTGTCTATTGGGCCAGAAGAGCATGCTGGGGAGGTAAGTGAAGGGAAAAATGCATGAAGGAGAAAAGGGGCACAGCATATTAGAGCATATTGCAATCATGGTAATTAGGGAAGGAGGTCAAAAATACAAGACATTAGCAAACAGAGCATACATAGAAGGGAATAGTAAAGTAGAAATGTTACCTTAATATAGTCCTCCTGCAGGACCTGGATGATGGCAGAACAGGTCTCTGGAATAATGATTCCCAGGGCCTGGGGAGAGATACCTGAGGAGAACTTCAAATCCTGAAGGCTTCTCCCTGTCGCCAAGTACCTCAACGTAGCAACAAGCCTCTGCTCCGGAGTGATGGCTTGTCTCATGCAGGTATCCTGCCGGCTGATAAAAGGGGTCAGCAAAGCCAAAAGACGGTGAAAAACGGGGTCCGTCATCCGGAGAAAGTTCCTGAAATCATCAGGATTATTCTCCCGGATCTCACAAAGCAAAGGCATGTGCGAGAACTGATCACGCTGAAGCAACCAATTCTTGGTCCACATACTCCTCGTCACTCTGTTCATGGACGGGTCTTGGCTCAAAGCTAAAAGCCCGACACCAATTCCGCGTACAGCACGAACTCGGCGACGAGTACGTACGGGAAACATCGCTCACAAACGGTCGGCTGGTCAGAACGGACAAACAGAAAGCACCGATAAACAGCAAGGCCTGAAAGAACGAAATGAATACCAGAAACGAGCAGACAATAAGCAGTGAAAATCAAAGCGTCCTATATCAAGATATAGGCCGCAATGACCAACAAATGCGAACTGACTACACGCACTAATAAACAGATACGCACGACAAGCACAAACTGAAGAGCAGTAACGATCTGAGTCACAAAACTGAGAAGCGCGAATCGTAAGTCCCCAAACTTCAACTAACTCGCGATAAACACGGGATCAGCAGAAGGAGCCCAACGGGTGCGGGACGTGGTGCTGAACTTCCCTTTTCTAGTCTCGTGGAAGACGACTTACGTCACGACGTTCTTGAAGACCGGAAATTCCGACAACGTTGTCCGACCGTGTGTACGCAACACCAACATCGGACAAAGTACGACGGACATGATCCGACGGAACTGGTCCTCGGAAAATCCGACCGTGTGTATGGGGCTTTAGGTGAATTGCAGACTGGAAGTGCAGATGTGAGTTGCGGAAAGGTGGGAGAGTGCAGAGGTGAGTTGTGGACAGGGATGCAAAGGTGAGCTGCAGACGGGGTGCAGAGGTGAGTTGTGGATGGGGGTGCAGAGGTAAGTTGTGGATGGTGGGTGCAAAGATGAGTTGCGGACAGGGGTGCAGAAGTGAGTTGTGGACTGAGGTGCAGAGGTACGTTTTGGAAGGGGTGCAGAAGTGAGTTGTGAAAAGTTTTGGACTGAAGTGCCGAAACGAGTTGTGGTTGGGGGTGCAGTGCTGGGTTGCAGATGGTGGGTGCAGAGATGTGTTGTGGGGGGTGGGTACATAAGTAGAGTGCAGACAGGGGGTGCAGAAGTCAGTTGTGAATGAGGATGCAGTGGTGAGTTGTAGATTGTGGAGTAGAGAAGTGAGGCTTAGGACAGGGGCAGAGTTGAGTTTGTGGATAGTGCAGTGCAGATAATTATAATGCCCCTTTAAGACCTGCCTACTGTGCAATTTGGCCACACTTACGCTATGACTTGGTGCATTAAAAGGGCATGGGGGGAGGAGGGGGGCTCCTGCACATATTCTCCAAAAAATAAAAGCTTGTATAAATCTAAGGGAAAAAAAAATATTTTTAGATAGAGAGTGAAGAGGGATTAGAACTCTGTTAGGTTTTTATTGCTGTCCCCACTTATGGAGATGATTCACCCTCTCTATTTGTCCTGTTTATCACCAAAAGTGAAAGTGAAAGAAAATCCCAAATTTTGAATTATCACCAGAACAGGAAGAGAGGGGAGATCTTCCAATGGGGGCACTAGTTCTGGTGACCATGGTGACAACTTTGGAGGGTTTTCCTCTCACTCCCTGTTTTGGCTATGGAACAGAAACTGAAGGGATATCTTGCTATTGGGATTCAAATAGCAAAAAAAATAATGAACAGGGGTGAGCCAAACTGCCCTGGGTTTCGTTGGAGCAAGGTTCAGTAAACTCCGAAGAAGTTGGGAGGCCAAACCCAAACCCCATCAAATGGAAAATCAATGGGATCTGAATCTGTCAACTTAAAAATTCAATTTTTCGTGGATAATAGGCAAGGGGATCTCAGAAAATAGCAACCATGGAGCATGTGTGTGAGGATTTAATCTGGTTTATGATCCGGATTTTTATGTAGTTTTTTTAGTATTATTATAGTATTTGGGGTAATGCTAGAGAAAGTGGTGTACTATTTGCATTTTGATCGTTATTTTTCAATTTGTGTTATTTATTTATGTTGCATTTTATTAGTATTTTATTAGTATGGATGGTTTATTTGTTTACTAGTTATTAGTTTATTAGTTCATTAGTTTTAATTTAGTTTTATTTGGGTACTAATTGCTGTTATTGGTAATTTTATTGTGGCATATTGGCCCTTCTTTATTGTGATCTTTCCTTTAAACAACATACCTGGGGGGGGGGGGGGGGGGGGTGGAGGGGGGGGGGGGGGGGGGGGGGGGGTGTCCTAATCCTGCCTGTGAAGGGATGCATCTCTGTGATGTACAGAAAGTGCTGCAGCAGCAATGACATTTACAATAGAAAAAGTGTTTGAAATTGCTGGAAAATGAAATTTAATTGCCTGCTTTTTTTTTTTTTCTTTTTTTAACAACACACAGATCTGTCTAATGCGGCGTACACACAGTCGGAATTTCTGATGGAAACAGTCCGATGGGAGCTTCTCATCGGATTTTCCGACCGTGTGTATGCCCATTGGTCTTTTTCTGTCGGCATTTCTGACGGACTTTGGATTAAAAGTATGTTCTTAATCGGATTTTTCAACCGTGTGTATGCAATTACGACACGCAAAATTCCGACGCATGCTCGGAAACTATTCGACGCATGCTCAGAGGCATTAAACTTCCCTTTTATAGTGCAGTCGAATGTGTTGTATGCCGTGGTGTTATTGACCGTCGGAATTTGGTGTGACCGTGTGTAGGCAAGACAGTTTGAGCGAAATTCCGTCGGAATTCCGACGGGAAAACCATCAGAGCTTTTTCCAATGAAAATTTCCGACTGTGTGTACGCGGCATAAGGGTCTGCTATATATTTTGGGGGACCTTAGAAGGAGTCTGTGAACTGTACTTTTATTTATTTTTAATTTGCTGGCAATGAAATGTTATTTGCTGGCAATTTAAACTGTATCATTTTTTTTTCTTTGTAAATGTCACTTTTGCTGTAGCACATCCTACAGCAAGAATGCAAAAAAATGTTGTGTCTCCCCCCGCAAAAAAATATTTACCATACCATTTTGAGTGTTCAGATTTTAAGGGGTTACCTAAAAAAAAAAAATAAGAAAATGCACGAGGTCCCCCATGAAATCCTTACCAGACGGTTGTGCCTGGGATTAATTTTAAGAGGGATCTCCACACAGAAAAACAAATCAAAAGTGTGTGAGATCCCCCCGAAAATCATACTAGACCCTTGATCCAAGCATGCACCCTGTTTGGTCAGGAACGCAGGGGGTGAGCATGTGCCCTCAACATGAGCATGTGCCTTGCCAAGAGGGTTGCCCCGTGGTTACTTGGTAGAGCACCTTGTCCCCATGTTGATGAGGACAAGGGCCTCTTCCCCAACCATGGTTGGGGGGGGGGGGGAGGTCTGTGAATAGGGGGCTTATCAGAATCTGCAAGCCTTGTTTAATAATACAAATACCCAAACAGAACCTAGGTTCAGACCAAACCGTTGGCTCATAGTTGTAAACTTTCCTTACTCTATCTCAGGGGTCTCCAAACTTTTTAAAGAAAGGACTAGTTTACTGTCCTTCAGACTTTAGAGGGGGCCAGACTGTGACTATCAGAAGTACAAAAAAAACAGGGAGGGTGCATCAGAGGGGGGCGGGGTCACCTGGTGGCCCCGCCCTCCGTTATATAAGACCTGTCAGAAGAAGAGATGCATCACACAGCGGGAGCCTCCCATTGCTCGGAGCGGCCCACTAAATAAGAAGAGACGCCGTGAAGGAAGATGCCAGACGAGAACACCGGATCAAGAAGAAGCGGATCGGAGGAAGAAGAAGATAAAGGAAAAGGATGAAGAAACGGAAGGATGAAGAAAGGAAGAAGGAAGAAGATCAGAAGAAAGAAGACTTTAATAAAGGAATTGTCAAAGACTGTCTCCTGTCATTTTTAACTCTTTTGTCACCTTTTTTGGTGAAATGGTAGGGGTACTACCCCCTTACCATTTCACACAGGGAGGGAGGCCGGGATCTGGGGGTCCCCTTGTTAAAGGGGGCTTTCAGATTCCGATAAGTCGTCTGGCCAAAGTCGTGTTGTAAGTCGCCCCAAGTGGTGTTGCCCGCGTATGGACTGTTAATGATAACGGCGTGCACTATTCGCGGTGCGCCGGTATATTATGTGTTGCGCTTATGTGTGCGCCGGTTCATACGCTCATCTTGGTAAATCAGCCCCATTGTGTCAGTGGGAGGAATTTTGCCCCATCATTGGTGCCATTGGGAGGAATTGTACCCCATGATTGGTGCCATTGGGAGGAATTGTGCCCCATCATTAGTATCATTAAGAGAAATTGTGCCCCATCATTGGTGTCATTGGGCCCTATCGTTGGTGTCATTGGGAGGATCTGTGCCCCATCATTGATATCATTGGTAGGAATTGTGCCCCATTGTTGGTGTCATTGGTAGGAATTGTGCCCCATCATTGGTGTCATTGGGAGGAATTGTGCCCCATTGTTTGTGTCATTGGGAGGAATTCTTCCCCATCGTTAGTGTCATTGGGAGGAATTGTGCCTCATCGTTGGTGTCATTGGGAGGAATTGTGCCCTTCATTGGCATCAGTGAATAAAAATAGTACCCCAAGGGCCAGATAAAAGCATGCAAAGGGCCACATCTGGCCCCCCAGGCTGAAGTTTGGAGACCACTGCTCAATCTGAAGTGAGAAAAAATGTTTTGCCTTTAGTGCTACTTTAACTCTGGCTGGGAACAGGAGGAAAGCACTTTTAAATGGCAATGAGCACCTCCAAGATCAGCGCATCTAAAACACGTCTATGAAGATGGCCCCTCTTTTTCTCCAGATGGAGATTACCCTTCAAGCATTTCTTTTAAACATACAGTACTCTAGTATCGTATTCTGATACATTATTTCAGCTATGATGAAGGGGTTTTTTTTGGCCACAAAAAAAAATAAAATTAATATCAGCAATAAAGTTTTATGTATTAAAGAGATAAACGTTTGATGCTCCGTTTTTGTTGGGGGGCCACTACTTCTTGGGGGGGGGGGGGCTTGTTGTAAAGCTGCTGAGGTCATTCCATGAAATCCTACTATGACATTCTGCTTAGACATGTGCAATTAGTTTCGTTTTTTTTTGTTTTTCGTTTATTTTCGTTATTTTCGTCCATTCGTTATCGTACGAATGAACGAACGATTCGCTAAAAATTTTAACGAATCGTTCGAATCGAACGAATCTGAAAACAACAAAAATCCGAAAAAAAAACTAATTAGAAACAACGAATGTACGAAAGAAGAAAATCCGAAAAACGAAAACAGGAACAACGAAAATCAAAATGAACGAAAAAATTCGTACATTCGTAACTTTTTTTTTTGTTGAATTGGTAATTTTCCGTGTCCCTTACAATGGCGCTGCTTAACGTGCCTCGAATGGTTTGAACGAAAAAATTCGTACATTCGTAACTTTTTTTTTTTTTTTTCGATTCGTAATTTTCTGTGTCTCTTACAATGGCGCTGCTTAACGTGCTTCGAATGGATTGAACGAAAAAATTCGTACATTCGTAACTTTTTTTTTCGATTCGTAATTTTCCGTGTCTCTTAAAAGGTAATAATAGCATACACATTACATAAAATTATGAATTATACTCCGATTACGAATCTACGAATGTTACGAATGTTACGAATGTATGAATAAATACGAATGCGTCCGAATTTCGAATAAACGAAAATTAAACTAACGGAAAAACAAATCAACGAAAAGATAACTCTAACGAAAATACGAATCGTTACGAATACGAACACAGACGACTTACGAATTTACGAATCGTTACGAATACGAAACACCGACGACTTACGAATTTACGAATCGTTACGAATACGAACACCGACGACTTACAAATTTATGAATCGTTACGAATCAACGGAAACGAAAAAAACGAAACGAAAATAAACAAATTTTTTTGTTGTGCACATGTCTAATTCTGCTTGACAGATGAAAGATCAGAGTCCAGGTCCTACATACTGTATCTACTTTTATCTGGGACCAGGAGGAAGGCCACATTGCAGTCTGAAAACTGACTTTCATTAACGTGTATGTTGCAGGCTGACAGTGCTAAGCCCCTTCCGTGCCATTAGCAGTAGTATTGTCAGTCATCCCCTTGAGTTCGTAATTGGGCTTCCTGTGTGATAGACCCGATAGGCAGCCCAACAGCCAACTGAAGGAGCACACAGGGCTGCTGCTAATTGGGATGTAGTGGCTGAGTGTTGTTCGAATGCAGCAGAAAGTGATCTTACTGTCAGGATCTCCAGCTAAGAGACTTTGTAAATTCACATAAATGTATTTACTGTAACCACTTCAGCCCCGAAAGATTTTACCCCCCTTCCTGACCAGAGAATTTTTGCGATTCGGCACTGCGTCGCTTTAGCTGACAATTGCGCGGTCATGCGACGTTACACCAAAACAAAATTGACGTCCTTTTTTTCCCCACAAATAGAGCTTTCTTTTGATGGTATTTGATCACCTCTGCGGTTTTTATTTTTTTGCGCTATAAACAAAAAAAGAGCGACAATTTATAAAAAAAAAAAGCATTTTTTTTTTTTACATTTTGCTATATAAATATATTGCTATACGAAATATCCCCAAAAAAATATATAAAAAAAGATTTTCTTTCTCAGTTTAGGCCGATATGTATTGTTCTACATATTTTTTGGGAAAAAAAAATAGCAATAAGCCTATTTTGATTGGTTTGCGCAAATTTTTTTTTTCATTATTATTTTTTTTTTATTAGTAATGGCGGCGATCTGCAATTTTTATTGCGACTGCGACATTATATCGGACACTTTTGACACTATTTTGGGACCATTGTCATTTATACAGTGATCGGTGCTATAAAAAATTGCACTGATTACCGTGTAAATGATGCTGGCAGGGAAGGGGTTAAACACTAGGGGGCAATCAAGGAGTTAAGTGTGTCCTAGGGAGTGACTCTAACTGTGGGGGGGATGGGCCACTACTCACATGACAGAGATTACTATCACTGCTCCCGATGACTGTGGATCTCTGTCATGTCACAAGGCAGAACAGGGAAATGCCTTGTTTACATCTCCCCGTTCTGCCTCTCCTCACCGCAATCGCGGGCTGCCAGTGAACATCGAGTTCCCGGGACTCGATATAGGTACAGGTACGCCCATTTGCCTGCCTGTGCCATTCTGCCGACATACATCTGTGTGCGGCGGTCGGCAAGCGGTTAAGTGTATCCAACCCCCAAAAATTATTATATTGGAGCTTATGTGCTGGTTGCATTTGTTTTCTCTTTTTAGGCATTTTCCTTTATTTTTATAAATGTGGAATTACCTAAAGCTGGATATCCATGTGTTTTTTTTTTGTTTTTCCGTCAGTCAACGGGCTGAATAAAAACAAAAAACTGACGGATTCTTCTGGTTCCCTAAGCTCTCTTTACTTAAAGCGGTTCTGCACTCTGAAAAAAAATTTTTTTTTTTAGGATGTAATATAAAGTGTGCTTACCTTTATTAGGGGACTCACCTGTTCCATCTTCCATCTCGATCGCCGCCGGTTTTCGTCCGATGAAGTTCCTCGTCTTCTTCTTTAGTGCTGGGGGCCATCTTGCCTGTGGGCATGTGAAACACCCACAGGAACTTTTAGATGGCCCAGCATGCACTGCCGTTACTCGCGCGTGCGCAGTAACGGCTCATCTGCCGAGATCTCACGAGATTTCGGCAGATGCGGCCGAAATCTCGGGAGATTTTGGAAGATGTGGCCGAAATCTCGCGAGATTTCGGAAGATGCCCGCACTGACTCCTGGGATCAATGACACCAGATCCCAGGAGACAGTGCGGCGTGACGACGATCGACGCAAGACCCCGCCCGCCGCCGCAGAGGGAGAAGACCGGAAGTCTTCAATTACAAGGTAAGTAAAAAAAAAAAACATTTCATTTAGTACTCTTTGCCTGATTTGGAAGGCAAAGAGATTTACTAAATGAAATGAGTGCAGAACCGCTTTAAGAGGGTTCTTAAGACACAGCTCAATGAACCAGAAGCATAGACAAAAGGGAGATAGAGGGCTCCAAACCCCCAAGAGCACCCATGGCACAGAACTAGTGTTGGCAGCTGCTGACACCAGAACCGATGCAGCCCCTTCTGCCGCCTGTTAGACCTCAGAGACAAGCAGTTTGGAGAGAATGAGCTAGGCAGTTCAAAGGGAGGAGGCTTTCCATAGCTTCTTCTTGGCTCAGGTCACAAGACCCAGCCAAGGAAGGACTTCTCACCCTAAACTGCCTGGTGCAGTGAGGGGATTATGGAGGGGGGAAAGTTGTACAAGGGAAGAACTGTACTAGGGGGAGAGCTGTACTGTGTATTATCGGTACTGTGGGAGGGGGAGAGATCTCTAGTGGAAGGGGAGAGATCTCTAGTGGGAGGGGGAGAAATCTGTAGTGGAAGGGGAAGAGATCTCTAGTTGGAGGGGGAGAGATCTCTAGTGGGAGGGGGAGAGATCTCGAGTGGGAGGGGGAGAGATCTCTAGTGGGAGGGGGAGAGATCTCTAGTGAAAGGGGGAGAGATCTCTAGTGGGAGGGGGAGAAATCTCTAGTGGAAGGGGAGAGATCTTTAGTGGAAGGTGGAGAGATCTGCACTGGGGAGGGATCTGTATTGAGGGCATATCTGTACTTCAGGGGAAATCTATAATGGAGGGAGAGATCTGTATTTGACGGAGGATCTATACATCTGTACTGGAGCAAGATTTGTACCTGGGAGAGAGATCTGTACTTGGGAGAGAGATTTGTACTTGTGGGGGAGATCTGTACTGGGGAAGATCTGTGTCACGTCTCAGGTGCGAGGCCGGATTGCCAAGAGGGCGCCCCTTGCATACCCCTGGGAGTGAGACAGGGAATACGGTGCCCAAAGGAGCATGGATTGCCGGTATTGCTGCTGGGTGAGCTGGTTAGCAGAGGGCAGCCGGGGTGTGCTGGATGAGCTGAGTTGGCAGCCGTGTGAGGAGGGATCCCAGGTATGGAACAGCAGGGTAAACCAGGAACAGAGTCAATAGCCAGGCCAGGGGTCATACACAGTGCGGTCAGATAAGGTACAGATGCGGAGACTGGAGAATGGTCAAAGTTCAAGCCGGGGCCGATGCAGGTGGAGAGCAGGAATAGACAAGCAAGCCGGGTAGGTAACTGGAATCAGATGCAAGTAAACAGGTACAGGAGACACAGGAAGCTGATGATAATCCAGCAACCTGCATGGTGGGCGCCAACAACTGCCACGATGCGCACGCGTCACAGTGCGCGCACCCGTTGTCGCACACCTGCGTGCATGCATGTGCAGGGGGGTTCGCCTGTCGCAACCATTTCCCTGACAGGGAAAAAGCTCTGTGCTGGGGGAAGATCTGTAATGGGGGCAGATTTGTACTTAGGGGATTACTGGAGGTGGGAAATATACTTGGGGGGAGATTTGTATGTGGGAAGAGATCTGTACTTGGGGGAAGATCTGTGCCAGGGGAGAGAGATCTGTACTGGAGGGGGGACTCTGTATTGGAGGGAGGGACATGTACTGGGGGAGATCTGTATTAGGGAGAGATCCATACTGGGGGAGATCTGTACCTGAGGGGAAATCTGTACAGGGGGCGATCTGTACTTGGGGAAAGATCTTTACTTCGGAAGAGATCTGTACTGAGGCAGATCTGTACTAGGGGAAATCTGTACTGGGGAAGATCTTCTTTGAGGGAAACTGTACTGGGGGGCATCTTTACTTGGGGGGGCTGTAGTGAGGAAGATCTGTACTTGGGGGAGATCTTTACTTGGGGGGGAAGAGATCTGTACTGGGGGAGATCCTTAATGGGGGAGATCTGTACTGAGGGAGATCTGTACTTAGGGAGATCTGTACTGGAGGAGATCTTTTCTTGGGGAGATCTGTACTGGGGGAGATCTGTACTAGGGGAGATCTATACTGAGGGAGATCCTTAATGGGGGAGATCTGTACTGGGGGAGATCCTTAATGGGGGAGATCTGTACTGGGGGAGATCTGTACTAGGGGAGATCTGTACTGGGGGAGATCTGTACTGGGGGAGATCTGTACTGGGGGAGATCTGTACTAGGGGAGATCTGTACTAGGGGAGATCTGTACTAGGGGAGATCTGTACTGGGGGAGATCCTTAATGGGGGAGATCTGTACTGGGGGAGATCTGTATTGGGGGAGATCCTTAATGGGGGAGATCCTTAATGGGGGAGGTCTGTACTAGGGGAGATCTGTACTAGGGGAGATCTGTACTGGGGGAGATCTGTACTAGGGGAGATCTGTACTAGGGGAGATCTGTACTGGGGAGATCCTTAATGGGGGAGATCTGTACTGGGGGAGATCTGTATTGGGGGAGATCCTTAATGGGGGAGATCCTTAATGGGGGAGGTCTGTACTAGGGGAGATCTGTACTAGGGGAGATCTGTACTGGGGGAGATCTGTACTAGGGGAGATCTGTACTAGGGGAGATCTGTACTGGGGAGATCCTTAATGGGGGAGATCTGTACTGGGGAGATCTGTACTGGGGAGATCTGTACTGGGGGAGATCTGTACTAGGGGAGATCTGTACTGGGGGAATCCTTAATGGGGGAGATCTGTACTGGGGGAGATCTGTACTGGGGGAGATCTGTACTAGGGGAGATCTGTACTGGGGGAGATCTTTTCTTGGGGGGAACTGTACTGGGAGGATCTTTACTGGGGGGGGATCTGTACTGGGGGAGATCTGAATTATGGAAAATCTATAATGGTGGAGATCTTTACTTGGGGGAGAGCTGTACTTGGGGAGATCTGTACTCGGGGGGGGGGGGGCTGTAGTTGGGGGGAGATCTATGCTGGGGTGGATCTGTACTGGGGGGAGAGCTGTACTGGGGGAGTTTTTACTAGGGGTGATCTGTACTGGTGATGATCTGTGCTGTATATGTCTCTATTAGGGAGGGGCTGTAAAATAAAGATATAAAAAATGTATTTAAAAGGAAAGACAGGTCATTTTAAATTCAATGAATGTATTTTATAGGCCAAAAAATGTTCTATTTACTTTGCCTGAGAAAATAGTGACTGCTTGAATTCCCACATCTTAAAAAGTAACATACACGTTACACACATATATGTACAAGCTGAAACCCCCAAATTGTTTTATGTCACCGTTCTGTCAGCGTACAAAGAAATATGAAGATGTTGGCATTTCACGGAATAAACAGCTACCATTTCAATTCTTGGCATTACAAGATGCGTACATGTTCCTATCAACAGCTATTTATGCTCTGATGGGCAGGAAAATATGGAGCATTCACCGTCAGGGACTACAAAGTGAACAAATCCCATTTTCGTTTGCATTTTCTTTTATCACCTCCTCAACTACCAGCAAGTTTGATGATAATTTAACCACTTCAGCCCGGAAGATTTGGCTGCTGAATGGCCATTTTTTGCGATTCGCCACTGCGTCTCTTTAACTGACAATTGCGCAGTCGTGCAACATTGTACCCCAACAAAATTTATGTTCTTTTTTTCCCCACAAATAGAGCTTTCTTTTGGTGGTATTTGATCACCTCTGCGGTTTTTATTTTTTGCGCTATAAACAAAAAAAGAGCGACAATTTTGAAAAAAACACATTATTTTTTACTTTTTGCTATAATAAATATCCCCCCAAAAATATATAAAAAAAAAATGTTTTTCCTCAGTTTAGGCCGATGCGTATTCTTCTACATACTTTTGGTAAAAAAATCGCAATAAGCGGCGGCACAGGGGTGTAGTGGTTAGCACTCTCACCTAGCAATAAGAAGGGTCGCTGGTTCGAATCCCAACCACGACGCTACCTGCCTGGAGTTTGCATGTTCTCCCTGTGCCTGCGTGGGTTTCCTCCGGGTTTCCTCCGGTTTCCTCCCACAATCCAAAGACATGCAGGTAGGTTAATTGGCTTCTGTTCAAAAAATTGGCCCTGGCAGTGAAGGGGTTAACCACTAGGTGGCAGTGTAGGGGTTAAGAGTTCCTAGAGGCGTGTTACTAACTGTGGGGGGGCGTGGCTGTGAGCTAGTGAACACTGATCTCTGCTCCAATCACAGGGAGCAGAGATCGGCATAGTTGCTAGGCAGAACGGGGAGATGCTGTTTATTTCCGCATCTCCCCGTTCAGCCTTCCCGTGAGACGATCGTGGGTATCCCCGCGGCGGTCGAGTCCGAAGGACCCACAACCGGACTCACGGGGGTCCCGACCGGTGTGCGAGCGCGCCACCGGCGGGGGCACTCGATGGCACGGCGGCATCTTAAAGGGGACGTACCTGTACGCCCTTATGCCTGTCTGTGCCATTCTGTCGACGTACATCGTTGTGCGCCGGTCGGGAAGCGGTTAAACAGTGATCTAATTAACAGTAAGCTAATTAACAGCCAGGCACCCAGACCAGCTTTGATTAATCAGGGATCCCACTCCAGACTGTCTGGCAACAAGTCCACCGCCCTGGATATACAAAGTACATTATACATGCTGCCTTTTTCACTTGTGTAATCTAGCCACCAGAAAAGTCATCATAAGACAAAACTCATCCAATGTTCCAGCAGTCGGAAAAAGTGGAATTAATTTATAGATTTCTTAAGGGAGATTGCTGATAAAAAAAAATTCTGTCCCAAGTGGAGGAGCTTCTCCAACCCAGTCTGCAGAAAAGCCACCATATTTCCTCTAACCACCTGTACAAGATTAATATTACATCTTTCCATCCACTGCAGAAGGGAAGCTTTATTGTCTTTACTCAGAGAATGAATCCAAGCCTCTCTCTCGGCATTCATTGTGTTGTTATCCACCATTAGAGAATGATCTGCTCTCTCCATATGATCAGAGGCTGGGAGCAGGAGAAGCAGACACAATCCCCAGTCTCCCCTATGGACCATGATCAATGGGTAGAAGGCTAGCCTCTAGTGCTCTCCAAAAGCCCCTGTCCCGTTTGGGTCTGTCGCAGGTGGATTACGATAAAAGCAGGGCTGGCAGCTGCCCAAGGCCCCAGACTCCATGGGTGGCTTTGGGGAAGCTGGGGGTAGTCATGGTGCCTTGACCAAGCTGAACTGTACAGCTCACAGCGCCATAAAAATAATGATGCTCAGTGGACAGCTTTCTAAAAAAAGAGAAAAATGCTGTACTACATGATCAAAAATAATTCTTGTATGTCAGCTCTAAATTTGTTCAAGCAATGGGTTAGAAAGAAAAAATGTAAAGATTGCCAAATTTTTGAGAAACAATAAAATTCACAAGAATTCAACCAGCAGTGGGACTCATTTTGAAACGATTGAACTCAAAGAATTGGATTAAACTAAATGAACATATACACATCCCTTCTCAACACAGCAAGAAATCCTAATCAATGGTAAAAGGGGGGAAAAAAAGTAATTAAAGCAGAAATAAAGTATCGAAGACTTCTAGGAACCAAGCGTAGATATCAGGTAGAAGATAATTGCTGTTCCAAGTAAGTTTTCTATAATTGGTTTTGTTCAGGGTGAGAGCCCGAGAAAAGCCATTTTTTGCTTGTTATGTTTTGTCTGGCTTTTCCCTGTGCACAGCGCCGATCTAATAAATACAAAACAGCCTCACATCCCGTGTGTAGTGTTTGGAAAGAACAGATTTCGGGATTATAGTAAATCTTGGACTATTATATTGTTGTCTCTGAGAGGAATTAAAATGAAGCGATGGTAATCAAAAATGCTTTGGTGGTAGGAGAGTGGGAAGAGTACCATCTCTATAGTGCATCAGTTAAACATTTACTTAAAAATCAGCTACTCTATGGTTGAGAAGAAAAAACAAATCCTTACAGGTGCTCAATGTACATTGCAAGGAATTTAAACTTTATAGCAAATTCCTATCTTGTTTCACCAGGCTGATTCTGAATTTTGCCCTGTGCTCCTTCACCCAGACTGGGGGCACTCTAATGCAAGAAGTGTGTTACTGGGCAGATAACCACATGAAAACAGAAGGAAAAATGTACCACCTTTACCACAATGGACACCTGCCTGCCTGCCTGCAGTATGTTCTCACCTATACCATGCGCGTCGGGGACCTTCTATGCGTGTCGGGACCCTTCGGGGTAAGACCGCGCTATATTAACCACTTGCCGACCAGCGCACGACGATATACGTCGGCAGAATGGCACGGACAGGCAGGAGGGCATATATATAAGTCCCTCCTTTCTGCCTGACCGTGCGATAGGGAGCGGCGCGCTCCCGCGCTGGTTGGGACCCCCGTGAGTCCGGCCGCGGTCCCCGCGGACTTGATCGCCACGGGGACACCCGCGATCGTCTCACGGGAAGGCTGAACGGGGAGATGCCGAGATAACCAGCATCTCCCCGTTCTGCCTAGCAACTAGTGACGCTGATCTCTGCTCCCTGTGATTGGAGCAGAGATCAGCATTCACTACCTGACAGCCACGCCCCCCACAGTAAGAAACACACCCCTAGGCACACTTAACCCTTACACTGCCCCCTTGTGGTTAACCCCTTCACTGCCAGTGTCATTTATACAGGAATCAATGCATTTAAATAGCAATGATTGCTGTATAAATGACAATGGTCCCAAAAATGGGTCAAAAATGTCCGATGTGTCCGCCATAATGTCGCAGTCACAAAAAAAAATCGCAGATCGCCGCCATTACTAATAAAAAAAAAATTATTAATAAAAATGCTATAAAACTATCCCCTATCTTGTAAACCCTATAACTTCTGCCCAAACCGATCAATAATCGCTTATTGCGATTTTTTTTACCAAAAATATGTAGAAGAATACGTATCAGCCTAAACTGAGGAAAAAAAAAGTTTTTTTTATATATTTTTGGGGGATATTTATTATAGCAAAAAATTAAAAATAATGCGTTTTTTTTCAAAATTGTCGCTCTATTTTTGTTTATAGCGCAAAAAATAAAAAACGCAAAATCAAATACCACCAAAAGAAAGCTCTATTTGTGGGAAAAAAGGACGTCAATTTTGTTTGGGAGCCACGTCGCACAACCGCGCAATTGTCAGTTAAAGCGACGCAGTGCCGAATCGCAAAAAGGGGCCTGGTCCTTTGGCTGCAAATTTGTCCGGTCTGAAAGTGGTTAAGATTCCTCTCAACTCAACTCAACCATGTCTCCCTTGTCACAGCCACCTACCTGCACTCAGGTGTAAGGTTTATAAACTGCCTGACCAGATTACTGTAACTCTAGATGAGGGTTTCTCACCCAGGGTTCTGTGAAACCTTGGGTTCCTCCAAAGGTTGCTAGGGATTCCTTGAGCAATGAAAAGTTTTTAACTCCCAGTAACCACTGATTTTGTCTTATTATCTGTCTGTAAGGGGGCAGTTTTACAACTGTAAAAGTGTCCTTCTCCCAATGACCATTAATATAAGTGATCCTTCGCCTACTGGCCACCAAGGTATGGGACCACTACACCAACTAATGATAAAGTGCTTTCCATGGGCCACCAATGTTGGGAGCACTAAAATGGTCCCTGTTGTTGGTTCTTTACTGGTCATTTTTATTGTTTGAACCATTTCAAGACTGTTACTGATGTAACAGATGGTAACGTTACTGGTTGCAGAACTCTTTCTTTATCTGTCACAAAATGGCACTAACAGGTGTGCCTTGTTTAGCCAGTGACTGGCCTTAGGCAGTGGTATCATGGGAGTAGTCTGGACTGCAGCCATGACTGGGAAACAACTACAATGTCTGGGAGTACCTGGGAGCAGGAAGAGTCATAAAAAGAAAAGCACAGGAAGGAGCGGGACAGTTGGGGGTAAGTACTGACTGAAGTAAGAAGGGTGAAGAAGTGCTGTGTTGTGCCGTACTGAGCTGTTCCCATGCTGAGTTTCGCTGGACACTGCCACATCCTAGACCAGGAAGCTGGGCTGGGCAAAGTTCGTTGCATAATTAGCCATTCGGATGCCCACTTTGAGACACATGCTGGTGAATTGGACCATCCAAACCCTCTAAAGGTGTTAGCCATCTCACCTACTGCAGTAGTGGTCAACTGCAGGAAAGGGAGACTCCTGCCGTGCATCAGACCAACCATCATCAGAGAACTACAGAGGAAAGAAGTGGTGAGAGAGCCATAGACCCACTGTTGAGCTGAACCCATTTGCAAATATCCTGCAGACATAGACCTTGAAGCTGATGTTGTGTGAACTGCTTATACTGTTCTAGGCCAGGCCCAAAGCAGCCAAGTCGTTGGAGCTGCTTTGCAGAGTACTGCAACTGTGCACAGACTTACATATGACTACTGCAACAGTGCACGTCGTATCTCCTGGCCACTGCAACTAGGCCTGTTACCTTCCAAGTAATCTAATCATCTGTACCCAGAAAACCCCTTCTCTGCTAAAATCAACCTCTTAGACACATAACTGCAACAACCAGTTTATTGACATGCCCTAATTTCCCTGCACGCCAACATCCTTAAAGGGCCCTAACATAGCCGGCAGAAGCTCCACCACAAAGATGTATTTGAACCACTCTATCCTGTGGGAAGATCTGCAGTTAAAGTGGTTGTAAAGGCTCAAGGTTTTTTTTATCTTCATGCATTACATGCATGAAGGTAGAAGATGTAGGATTCAAGGTAGGTGAAGGGAGCAGACAGGTGTATATGTGTGCAGCAGCACCCCCCCCCTAATACTTATCTGAGCCCCTTCTCGATCCACTGATGTGCACAAGAGCAGCGGCTCTCCTGGGTATTTTCCTCCTCATTGGCTGAGACAGCAATCACAGGAAGTGAGCCAATGAGGAGAGAGCAGGGATGGAGCCCAGCTGGCCTCCTTGTGTGAATGGACACACAGAGCAGCATCTCGGGTGCGAGCTTGCTAGAGTGTCCCATGCTTGCTCTGGGAGCACTGATCAGGAGGGAGAGGCCAGAACCACTGGCAGGGGACCCGAGAAGAGTAGGATCGGGCTGCTCTGTGCAAAACCACTGTATAGAGCAGGTAAGTTTGACATGTATGTTATTTAAAAAAAATATCAGCTACTGTTTAGACCCTTGGGGTCACAGTATATGCTGGAGGCTGAAGGTTCTAATGGGGCCTGCGAGGTTAATCATACAGTTGTAGTGCTACCCCCCAGGAGCCGCTGGTGAATAAAATATCTCCCACCCTGCACAGCCAGGCACACACATTTTCCACAGCACACTGTAGTCAGAAAACAGTCCTTGCAGTTTTGTTTTGTATTTTATTAGGGGAATTGAACTTGGACAAGGTTGAGGGTATTATGGGATAACCACTTTATCAAACTCAGAACTCTTCAGAGACACAAACTATATACAGCCTGTATATACACTTCTCCTTCTACCTCCATCAGCAACTCCCAGGGCCAGCTGGCACTGTAAGGATGGTCTGAAAAGAGTGCAATCAGACCATAGCAAATGCATTTGCAGGCAGGGACCACGGGCCTCTCTGGTTGTGTAGCAAAAAGAAGTCCCAGTGTTCAGCTGTCCCACTCCTGTGACCACCTCTTCAGGCACTGCCAACCCTCCTGGCTGCAGCTGCCCCTTTCACTAGCCCTCCTGGCTAAGACTCCACAGTCCTCCCAGACTGATTCTGCATCCATCCCAGACTGCTTCCACCCAGTCCTCTCAGGTATGCCTTTCAGTCCTCTGACTGTAACACTCACCAGCCCTCCTGGCTGTCTTCCTTCTTAGATATTTGCCCGGTAGTGTTCTCCTGCTGTCCTCAACCTTGCTCCCATGCCTCCTGGTCCAGATCCCTCCATGTGTCATGAGGAGGGTCCCTTCCGAACTTGAACCCAGCCCCCCCCCCCCACCCAGACTAGGGGTCACCTACAAAGGCCACCGGACAGCCTAACACTCCATCTCCATCCTCCACCCGAACTCCACTACCCGAGCTGGGCTGACCCTGAGTATTTGAGGGATCCTGCCCCCTGCCAACCCATCTTTTGGGGATTGGTCAGGGCCCTCATGAATACTCCAGGCAGCTCCACCTTGCTTCCCCTCCCATTCTTCTGGAAGTTTTTAGTAAGTTGAGAAGCAGGGTGGAGGTCTCAGTGATGCTGCCTGTGAATCGCCTAGCTCTCCCTGGATCTCTGCCCAACAAAAGAAAAAACACACAGGCTTGGATGCCAGCGAAGTCTGAACAAATTTACCTACACTAAACAAAAATATTTTTACATTTCTAGCACACTAGAGACTTCTACACAATCGCTGTTGTTCTCATGCTGATTGACTTAAAGGATAAGGTCACCTTTTAAAAAAAAATAAAAAATGCAAATCTAGGTAAAAAAATGTGCAGTTATAATTTTGTTTACTTGGAGCCTGTAAAGCATTCATGGGTGCCATGCAGGACTCCTGCAGACTTGTCTGTGCATCTGTCTGCTCATACCTCGTACAGGCCAGCAGATACACACTAATAGAAAGAGAGAATGAATTACCAGAGCGCTTAACAGCGACGTGGTGGTTCATTGAGAACTACAAACCAACAACCGCAAAGGCTGCCGGTAGTTTTCCATTTCACAAGACACTGCGAATAAATGGCGTGGCGGAGCCCCGCGCGGTTTCTCTAGATAAGAGAAGATCCCCCGCTCGCTGTCAAAACAGGGACTTGGGGAGATGCGGGGGCCAGTGCAATTGTTACATGTTACACCTATATGTTACATGTTACACCCTCAATATGGGTGTAACATGTAACATGTTACAAAAGTTGAACTTATCCTTTAAGCTTCCAATATATTCTGTCCTACTTTTATGGTCTTAACCTGCTAATACAGTCTGTTTACCTTTTATAGAGTTTTGAGTCTAGTTCTTCTGTGCCTGCTAAGATCTACAGAAAGGGATACTAGTGGTGTCAATGAGAGTGAGGCCTCACAAAGGGCTGGACCAGAGCAGGAGACCCAAAATTACCAGTGGCTCCTATGGGGGTAGCGCCACACTGAAACAAATTTTTTTCTCAGACAGCTTTAAAAGAAACGATCTGCCTTGGGTGTGCTAGATACACTATATTCTTTATTCTTTTAGGTATTATTACATTTACAACTTACCACGCAAATGTGTCATAAACTAGAAACTTAAAGCGGAGTTCCACCCAAAAATGGAACTTCCGCTTTAAGCACTCCTCGCCCCCTTACATGCCACATTTTGCATGTCATTTTTTTTTTGGGGCGGAGGCTTTGTTAGGAGGGGGACTTCCTGTCCCACTTACTCCTTCCGCCCAGGGACCGCCAAGGCGACTCCTCCTTTCACCTTAGGCGGCCCCTCCCTCTAGGCGATCTCCTGGGACACGTGACAGGTCCCAGGAGATCACCTGTCCACTCCGGGAGCGCAGCGCAACTCACGCATGTGCCGTGTGTGCCCGGCCGTGAAGCCAAAAGCTGTCTCGGCCGGGTGCCCAGAGTGGCAATAGAGGCGCCGGCGGAGAGGAGGGGGAGAGGAGCGATGCTCCGTTCAGCCGCATCACTGGACCGTGGAACAGGTAAGTGTCTGTTTATTAAAAGTCAGCAACTACACTTTTTGTAGCCGCTGACTTTTAATAAACATAAAAAGCCTGGAACTCCGCTTTAATAATTTAGCAAGGGTTCCCTGAGAAAATTATTTTAAGATTCCTGTATTAAAAAAGCTGAGAAAGGCTCCTATAGGAGATGAAACCATTGCTATCAGCAGCACAGTGGCCAAGTGGTTAGCACTTCCATCTGGCAGCACTAGGGTTGTCAATTTGAATCCCAACCATGTTGCTACCAACCTCAAGTTTGCATGTTCTCCATGTGCCTGCGTGGGTTTCCTCCCACACTCCATATGCTATTAGGTAATTGGCTCCTGTCTAAATTGTCCCTAGTATGTGTATGTATGAACGTGAGTTAGGACCCTTAGATTGTAAGCTCCTCGAGGACAGGGACTGATGTGAATGTATAATAAAAATGTAAAGCGCTGTGTAAATGAATGGTGCTATATAAGTAATAATAATAAAATCATACATACATATCTATCAATCCACCACATATCAGTCTGTAGTATTTAGACAACTGGTTACATTTAAATCGCAGACACCAATCACATTTCAGCTTGCGGAAAACAAATTCTAATTGGTTGCTTTGGGCCACTGAACACAATGCCCTTTCCTTTTTTTTTCTGAACACGACAATAAATGGAATTAGTTTATAACCACCTGAATTTCTCCTTCAAATCTCCCCCCCGTCCATGTCCTTCAAGGAGCCAATCTTTTTCTTAAAACATTACGCAGCAGACGGGGAATGGGTCTACATCGACCTGATGTTGTGTGATTCAAGCAATTACAAGATATTCTTTGAAAAAGGACATGATACTTGTCGTAATCTCATTCCCGCGTATCTGGATGGAAGCTGCATAGAAATTGAGTTTAAGCAGAAACGCCTCCGCCATCTGCGAGGCCTGTTTGTGTCTCTCCGGCAGTCGGCACGTTGACGCTTGTCAACAAGTTAAAGCCTCGCAAAGATGATAAAAGAAAATAAGTCACGGGAAGATGTAGACCCAGTCAAGTGAATGCATATGAAGAGGTCCTGCTTAGTGATGGGATATGTACTGTGTCGGAAGCCGGAATAATAATGCGGCTTGGGACTACCGCATGCGTAAAAGCCGTACGTCTAGATCACTGTGACAGGCGGTGTTGGTTTTCTGAGAGAGATCAATGGTTCATGGTGAGGAATCCTTGGAGAGAAGGTGAATAGTTATGCTACAGTAGATGGACAGAAACCATTGATCACTCAACATCAAGGCTTAGAGAGACTCACATCAAATATAAAAATATTATGAAAATACATACAGGAAATACAATGTACCTGCACGTTGTTCATTGTCTAGGGGTTCCCAGGGTTAGTACCCAGTAACTTCAGAAGCTGACACGCAAAAGTCCTTTTAAGGATTTTTATTTGAAATGGTAACGTTCAACTATAACACAGGCTCTCAATTGGGAATAGAGGGCACGGGTGATAAAACTCAGGCACTTCAGAACTGCTGACATCAATTGAATGTCTCTTTAGATAGCCCAGAGAGTAGCCACTCGCAACTGGGCGCTTCACTGCTGGATAAACCTCTAACGATAGATTTAGCAGCCAACAAGTGACTCGAAAATTTGCGAAGTCTCTGCCACAGACTAGGTTGTAACTGAAGATAAATTAGGAACTTTTTCCACGGTACCTGGATCTTTCAGCCGCCTTGGCGATACCGTAAGAAATGTGGATTCACTAGTGTCCATACAACTTCAGCTCCCAAGCTCTTACCGAGCAGCCAGCTTCTTGGCCCTCCTCCGAAGAGTCCTCCCCCGGTCACTTGTACGAGTTGCCATGTTTCTCCAATGCAGAGAGCACACCGGGGCACCTCCGAATCCTCCTTCAGTTACTGGGCCTCAAACTAGCCAGTCCTGAGGCTCGGGATTGGACAGATCCCCACCCCAGACCATGAGGGCTTCTGGAGCTGGTCAAGATGACCATGGAGGACCCCTCTTGGGGTGGGTCCGGACCAGAACCAGGAATCAAAGAGCAAACCGAACCTTGAACACATGACTTCAGCATCTTAAATACCCCTTTGCGGAATACACAGCGGGGCCAGACGCGCCCACTGATTGGCTCTGAGAAAGATTGGTATCTAACACGTCCAACCAGGCTTAGTTCTCAGCCTATCACAGGTGCCTCACTGCACCTATGACCAGGCAGAACTCCAGTACAGCCCAGCCAAACTGATGCCAAAGTAAAAGACCTATAGAATTAACCCCCAGAACTCCGTTACAGTTCTGGAAAAAACGAAATTTGCATTATAGCGCACACTTTAGAAAAGTGTCGGCGCTACATACCTAAAGGTTCTTTACCCTGTTTGGGTGCAGCAGGTCTCTGTAAAAGTTCATTCACACTAGTGGTTGAGCTGCAGTTTTAATATAGCCCCCCCAACCATTCCCGCTTTAGCTGCAAAGGCAGGGACCAGGGGTGTACACAGGCCATGGCCACAGCAGGACTTAGACCCCCCTGCTTTCAGCGGACACATTTCCCGGCGGACCTAAGTCCAGCGGACAATCCGCTGGACTTTCCCGCTAGGTACGCCGGACTAAAAAGCGAACGGACTTGACCACACACGATCACGCAAAAAGTCCGGCGGTTCACGCGATGACGTACAGCACGTACGACGGGACTAGAAAAAGGAAGCTCGAGATCCCAAACGACACCCTTTGGGCACCGTCAGCTAATCTCGTGTATATCGCGTGTTAGTTGACGTTTGGTTAGAGACGATTCGCGCTTCTCAGACTTCTGCTTAATTCGTTCGCTTCTGCCGTTCAGTTTGTGCTTGTGAGGTTTGTATCTGGCTTTCAGTGCGTGTGGATCAGTTCCTACCTGTTCTCAGGCCGTTCTGGTCCGCTCGTTCCTGTTTTTCAGGTCGTTCTTCATAGGCCTTGCTGTTCTTCAGTGCGTTCTGTTAAGTTGTTTGTTTGATCAGCCGACCGTTTTGAAGCCATGGAGTGTGGACGTACTCGGGAACGAGTTCGTGCTGTGCAGGGGCTCGGTGTTGCGGTTAACACCTTGGCACGAGCCCAGTCCATGAACAGGGTGAGGAGGAGTTCATGGACCAAGAATTGGTTGCGCCAGCGTGACCAATTCTCGCATATGCCTTTGCTCCGTGAGATCCGTGAGAATAATCCTGATGATTTCAGGAATTATCTCCGGATGACGGACCCCATTTTTCACCGTCTGTTGGCTTCGCTGTCCCCTTATATTACCAGGCAGAATACCTGCATGCGGCAAGCCATCAGTGCGGAGCAGAGGCTAGTCGCCACGTTGCGTTACTTGGCGACGGGGAGAAGCTTGCAGGACCTCAAGTTCACGACAGGCATCTCCCCCCAGGCTCTGGGGCTCATTATTCCAGAGACCTGTTCTGCCATTATCCACGTCCTGCAGGAGGAATACATTAAGGTAAGTCTTCTCTTTTAAAATTACCTATGTCTTGTATGTTTGCTAATGTAGTGCATCAATGTCATCATTAGCTAATTTCCATGATAGGACTATTCTATGAATGTCGCCTATTCCTTTTTTTTTTTTTTTTGTTTTTTTGTCTAGTATTTTATGTTTGACTTATCGAAATAGTTTTAAGAATGTATTATTTAGTGGGTCACATGCATATTTCCTTGCACCAACCTCCCCAGCATGGAAGCTTGGCCCCCTAAACACCCCTAGCCTAGTCACTTTCTTTGGTTAAAAATGTATATTACCAGCTCCATTGTACTGCTTTACTCACCCCCCCTTTCACCCCCCCCCCCCCTTGACCCTCATTTTTAAATTGATTGCATGTGTTTTTGGTCAGCTTGTAATTATCCCCACCCCCCCCCCACACCCCCTGATAATTAATATCATGTGTTTTTGGTCAGCTTGTAATTATCCCCACCCCCCCCACCCCCCCCCCCCCCCCCCCCACCCCCTTATAATTAATATCATGTGTTTTTGGTCAGCTTGTAATTATCCCCCCCCCCCCCACACACCCCCTGATAATTAATATCATGTGTTTTTGGTCAGCTTGTAATTATCCCCACCCCCCCCCCCCCACACCCCCTGATAATTAATAGCATGTGGTTTTGGTCAGCTTGTAATTATCCCCACCCCCCCCACACCCCCTTATAATTAATATCATGTGTTTTTGGTCAGCTTGTAATTATCCCCACCCCCCCCCACACCCCCTGATAATTAATATCATGTGTTTTTGGTCAGCTTGTAATTATACCCACCCCCCCACCCCCCCCACACCCCCTGATAATTAATTGCATGTGGTTTTGGTCAGCTTGTAATTATCCCCACCCCCCCCCCACCCCCCCACCCCCTTATAATTAATATCATGTGTTTTTGGTCAGCTTGTAATTAACCCCCACCCCCCCCACACCCCCTGATAATTAATATCATGTGTTTTTAGTCAGCTTGTAATTAACCCCCCCCCCCCCACACACACCTTTAATTAATTGCATGTGTATTGTGTGACCTTACAATTATTTACTCCCCACCCACATCCCCATTATTATCTTCTCTGGTCCATCAGAGGGGTCATCAATCAGAGATTTGTCCCTTTTATCCTTAATCTTTTGGCTTTATTTCAAGGATTTACAAAATAAATACATATGTTCTTCCAAATTGTTTGTTAATTTGTTGCATTTAGTTTGGTGTTTTGGCTGGTTTTTAATTTCAATTGTATCTTTCTGTTTGACTTCACAGTGTCCCTCCACGCCACAGGAATGGCAGACTGTGGCTTCCCAGTTTGCTGCCCGTTGGGACTTTCCCAACTGCGGAGGGGCGATTGACGGCAAACATGTGCGAATTGTGCCCCCACCCCATTCGGGGTCATACTATTGGAATTATAAGGGGTTCCATAGTATCGTGTTGATGGCGGTGGTGTCGGCACACTATGACTTTCTGTATGTGGATGTGGGGAAAAACGGCCGGATGTCGGACGGAGGAGTCTTCAACCACACGGAGTTCGGTCATCGTCTCCAAACTGGTGGGCTGGAGCTGCCACCAGATGAAGATAATGTGGAGGGACTCCCTTCGTCTTCATTGCCGACGAGGCGTTCGGTCTGGGTGACCATCTGATGAGGCCATTTCCCCAACGATCCCTCACCCCTGAGAGGAGGATTTTTAATTATCGGTTGGCCAGAGCAAGAAGGGTGGTGGAAAATGCCTTTGGTATTATGGCCAACCGTTTCAGATTGCTCCTTACATCCCTACATCTGGCAGAGTACAAACTGAATACTATTATTCTTGCATGCTGTGTCATGCACAATTATTTACGGAAACATTCAGGAACATACTCCTTACCAATTGGCCCTGAGGCCGGAGTGGAAGGCAACATGACAGGGCTGGATAATCGCCCTCTTGGTTCCGCACCACAATCAGCCCAGCAAGTGCGGGACCTTTATTTACAGTATTTTAATGGTAGGGGGGCCATTGAAATGGCAGCAGACCCTTAAACCATCTTTTTGATTTACAATGAATAAATACAGTTATTTATGTTTGAAATATTGGTCGTTTCGTATTGTTTTGCTTTTAATTTGGCCTGTTTTATATGTTGTCCTAGTGCACATCTTAATAGTGGCAAACTTGTTTTGCGTTTAGTAAATAAGCCCCTTTGTCAATGAACCACAACATGTTTTTGTCAAACTGGTAGTATTTAAAAAGAAGAAGCCACACATTGTTTAATTTGTGCAAACATTATTTTTTTTTTTATTATAGTGCACATCCAAAACTTTTTTTTTTTTTTTTATTTTATTTTTTTTTTTTTTGGTTTGGTTTTGGTTTTTTTGGTATTTTTTTTTTTTTTTTTTTTTTTTTTGGAACAACATTTTTTTTTTTTTTTTTTTTATGTTATCTTTTTGACATTTTTTTGGTGTTTTTCTCACAACATATTTTTTTTTTTTTTGGGATTGATTTTTTAAAACAAACATAAAAACATGTTTTAAAATTTTTAAAAAATTTAGGCTTAGCATTTGAAATTATTTACACAATGTAAAAGTACAGAACTTACAAAGTTCAACAGGTAACCCATGAACAGTAGAAGCCAAATTTAGAATATGCACACTAATTTAACTGGAAAATGGGTAATGTCAACATGTGCTATGTTCCATCATGGGGAATCAATGGACGTGTTTTGTGTGTGAAACCCCTTCCCTCTCACCTACTAGCATTAGGGGTTGCAAACACAAAATGCGTCCATTGAGATCCCCTGATGGCACATAGCACATGTTGACATACCGTGTGCATATTAAAAATTTGGCCTCTAAAATTTGTAAAACAGCGCATCAAAAGGGGAATGAAGGACATGATTGATGTTAAGAAATGTAAAAGGGGTCTTTAGATTCTCCCCAAAACATCAATCATGTCCTTCATTCCCTGCTGCATGGTGGCCATCTCCTTCTGCATATTTTCCAGCTGCAGATTCCAGGCCATGATCTGGCCAATAAGCCTGTGGGCACTGTCTGTGGAAAATGGCTCCGCAGCTTGTCCTTCCACAAACAGATCAGCATCACCTAAAAGTTGGGTAGATAAAACACAAGAAAAAAAGTGTCAAAAACATGCAGACCTTAATTTATTAGCTCAATCTGTGTTCTGAGACACTCACTTGGTGGGGTGCAGATTTGATCGACTTCAACGACCTGTTCCGCCACATCCACGCGTGGGCTTGGGCTAACTGCCCAATTAGTCTGGTGAGGCCGGGAGGTCCTCGTAGGTTCGGACTGACGTCTGAGTCTTTTGCCCCCTATGGTAATGGAACACAAAAAGGTACACTTTTGAATCACACTGATATTTGAGTGCCAAAATAGGATTAGTAAACATTGTTTAAAAGTCTTGTCCAATTATTAGCAGTTTGTTAGAAGATCCTACTTGAAGACAGAATTGAAATGTCTATCTAATGAAACTCCAATACTTAAACCGCCCTTCAACCCTAAATTTGAACTTCCGCTCATTGGATCCCTGCACCCCTGTGGTGTCTTATTTTGAACCTTTTAGGGGGGAGGGGTTGCAGATACCTGTGTAAGGCAGGTATTTGCACACACATCCGGCCCTAGACTCCCACAGAAGTATACGCCACATCCCGTCCCACCGTGCTGTCTGCTGGGACACACAGGGGTCCCCGAGCTCGCGCGGACCAGTCCTATTGCATTGCGCAACTGGCGCATGCCCAATAGTGACCCGGGAAGTGAAGCCGCAAACATTAATTTCATGATTGCAAGATCAGAGATTGTAGCTGCACCATCCAAGGGACAGGTGAGTGTACTTCTTTGAAAAGTCACCACCTACAGTATTTAGAGATGATGAGCATTTTTTGGGAATTGTGAGCATGAGACCCTGCTTAACATATTTATCCCCCCCCCCCCAAAACAGCCTCTGGAGTCCCTGTGTAAGTTACCCCTAAAACCCTTACTACAGCAGTAATTGTATAGATAGTGACAATAATAAACAACCTTACAACTCCAACAACCCAAAGCCAGGTAAACTCAATAAACGTTATGAAGACAAACTGAACTTTCATCAAATATGCGCAAGTTTCACGTACGAATGGTAATAACATCTGCGCAAGTTTCACGAACGAATGGTAATAACATCTGCGCAAGTTTCACGGACGAATGGTAATTACATCTGCGCAAGTTTCACGTACGAATGGTAATAACATCTGCGCAAGTTTCACGGACGAATGGTAATAACATCTGCGCAAGTTTCACGTACGAATGTAATAACATCTGCGCAAGTTTCACGGACGAATGGTAATAACATCTGCGCAAGTTTCACGTACGAATGGTAATAACATCTGCGCAAGTTTCACGTACGAATGGTAATTACATCTGCGCAAGTTTCACGTACGAATGGTAATAACATCTGCGCAAGTTTCACGTACGAATGGTAATAACATCTGCGCAAGTTTCACGTACGAATGGTAATAACATCTGCGCAAGTTTCACGGACGAATGGTACGTATGGTAATAACATCTGCGCAAGTTTCACGTACGAATGGTAATAACATCTGCGCAAGTTTCACGTACGAATGGTAATAACATCTGCGCAAGTTTCACGGACGAATGGTAATAACATCTGCGCAAGTTTCACGGACGAATGGTAATAACATCTGCGCAAGTTTCAGGTACGAATGGTAATAACATCTGCGCAAGTTTCACGGACGAATGGTAATTACATCTGCGCAAGTTTCACGTACGAATGTAATAACATCTGCGCAAGTTTCACGTACGAATGGTAATAACATCTGCGCAAGATTAGACATATCAAGTATAACCATAGTAGCGCACGTGCTTGACTTACTTTTTTTGATGGCTTTTCGAATTCTCCTGTACTGATCGTGCTCCCTGGATTTGATGTCGGACCATCGTTTGCGCAGTTGATCCTTGCCCCTTCGTACGCCGAATTTCTGCTCCAGGGTGCTGACGATTGTAGTGAGAATCTTGTCCTTGCGCAAGTTGGGTCGAGGGTACGGGCCATTTTCCCCGTCGTAATCTTCCCTTTGGAGGATGTCCACCATCTCCACCATCTCTTCAAAGGCCATATTGGTGGCCTTATATCTGCTGCTGGATGCAGATGTGTTCGCTTCTTGGCTTTCCTCCGCGCTACTGGCTGAGAATGTGTCCGCCATATTCATGAATTAATTCACCAACAATGCAACGAGGGGAAGCGGGGCGGGGAATACTCGTCAGGAGGAACGTCATGGGCGGGCGACGCGGAGGACGCAGGCGGACTTCGACGCGTGCGCAGTGTATATAAGGCTGTTTGAGGGGCCCACGTGTTCCCGAACGGAAGTAGCGAGCGCTCTGTACGAAGGTAAGTGTTTTCTAGGATGCATTACTGTGTTTTTTTTTGGGTTTTGGGCCTGCATTTTTTAAGGATATGTGTGTGTTGCTGCCTGTGTGTAGGGGTTGCTGCCTGTGTGGGTGTGTTGCTGCCTGTGTGTAGGGGTTGCTGCCTGTGTGTAGGGGTTGCTGCCTGTGTGTGTTGCTGCCTGTGTGTGTGTTGCTGCCTGTGTGTAGGGGTTGCTGCCTGTGTGTAGGGGTTGCTGCCTGTGTGTAGGGGTTGCTGCCTGTGTGTAGGGGTTGCTGCCTGTGTGTGTTGCTGCCTGTGTGTGGGTGTGTTGTGTAATGTTTGTTAAGAAAAACTGGTTGTGCGTTTTAAGTAACATTTGTGTTTTTGGTCTTTTGTATTGCCATTACTAACAAAACAGAAACAAACATGTCAGCACCCCAGTTGAATCCATTCAAGGACCAGCAGTTCATGTCCGAATTCATTGCCCTGTACAGAAAAAATACCAACCTGTGGCAGCTCAAGAACCCTTTATATGGCAATAGGGATGTCCGGAAGGCAACACTGGGGCCACTTGTGGATTTTGTGAAGACTCAAGTCCCCAACGCAAACACCAAGTTTGTGGAAGCCAGAATTGCAAGTTTAAGGCACATGTACAAGCGGGAGCGCAAGAAGATTGAGGAATCAGTCAGATCAGGAGCAGCAGCAGAGAATGTTTATGTACCCAAGCTGTGGTACTACAACCAACTGACTTTTATAGGTGACCAGATGGAACCCAGGCAATCACTGTCGACTCTTCCCTCCACCCTTCCCTCCACTCTTCCCTCCACTCTTCCCTCCACCCCAGCTGAGGCTTCCACGGAAGGAGAAGACCCCTCCACCTTGGAGCAGGCTGATGCGCCCAGCTGGAGCCAGGTATATATTTAGTAGCCTAAATTGTGATTGTGTGAATATTAATGCTGTAAACGTTAAAATGTGAAACAATTAACACCCTGAACTCAGAATTGTGAAAAAAGCTGACAAAAATTATGCACACTTCTAAAAAGTGTTGGTGCAACATATCGATACATATATAGTGTATACATACATCCAGTAGTGGCAAAAAAAGCGTTATACAACATTGGTGATCTGCTTGGAAAATGCAGGGGTCCAAATGATAGCCTTTTGGATCTTTTGGAAAATTTAGATGCTCGTTCCTAAGTTTACAATTGGATGATTGAGGAGGCCAGAAACCACAAAACAGGTGTTTGATTTTTGTTTTTATTTGCACACAGGATGAGCTGACCCAGGATGATGCCGGGACAAGTGGTATGGAGGAGGAGGAGGACATGACCAGCGAGAGCCAGGAGGTGGCTGGGCCCAGCACGAGCCAGAGTGACAGCCAGACCCAATTAAGAAGTCTACCTCCACCCCTGCCCTTACCCCCAAGAAGGCCCAGGAGGATGACCATTGTTGAGGAGGAATCACTCCAACTGATTCGGAAGGCGAGTGCGATTCTCGACAAACCCCCCCTTCCAGAAGAGGCCTATGCCAGCTACTTGTCCAGCAGGTTGCTGGAAATGGAGAGGGGCCAACGGCACCTGTGTGAGGGCCTCATTTCTGAGGCAATTAGGGGGGGTTTGAGGGGTGAATTACGAGAATCCACCCGCCTGACCCATGAAGGCCCGACACCAACTTCTCCTCCTCCTCCTCCTCGTCTTCCTTCTCCTCCTCCTCCTCCTCCTCCTCCTCCTCCTCCTCCTCCTACCACAAGTCAGCCTCCAAGGAAGCGTGCAGGGAAGACTGCAGGGAAGAGTGCAGGGCAGCGTGGTGGGAAGAGTCGGAAGTGATTGCCTGGCTTCAGTCTGGTCTCACAGAAGACACAGGCTGTTGTAGTGCCACAGCTTGGGGACATAGATGTCATCTGCTGCTGTTCCTGGTCTGTCTGATTCCTGGTCAATCTTCTTGTGCTCCCTATATTGTATGAAATGTGCCCAAGCTTAATTTTTGGCTTCACAAACTTGGTGTCTGCCGTTGGGGCAAAAAGTCTTGACAAAATCTACAAGTGGCTCCAGTGTTGCCTTCCTATTTTGTTTTGCCTTGTTTGTTTTAACCAGAATAAATGGTCATTTAATTTTCAGAAAATAATGATATACGTGCTTGTTATTCAAAAACATAGTTTCTTTAGGAGTAGGCAGGTACATGTCTAAACATTCATTTGACAATACAAGTGTAAAGTGCAACTTCAATGGAACTGCAAGTGCAGTCGCTGGAAAGGTGAGGGTTAAGATCTGAATTAAGGGCAAGCTCTGCTGACTCCACAATTGTATCATGTGTAATAACTAATCCTTTTGATAACCAACAAATAATAAAAAATATCTATATAGAGATATATGTACATATATATATATATATATATATAATATATATATATATTTTTATACACGTATAGATCTATATATCTATATATATTATATATATATATATATATATAGATATATTTTTCATTTGGTGATTTGGATATCTATATATATATATATATCTATATATATATATATATATATATATATATATATATATATATATATATATATATATATATATTTATGGTCGGAGCCCTCGGTCCATAACGATGTGAAGGAGCAAAACATAAACACGCCACAAGACAGACAACAAACTAGACCTGAAGTGTGCCCTGGTCTACCGTAAGGTAAGCCCTGGTGAGCTGGGCCGTGAGGCCCTTTCTGCTAGGAGAGTAGTTAAGAAAAGGGCGCTTACCTGAGAAGTAATGGCTGTTTCTGTAGAGAACCATATCAGAGTGTTCTGAGAAAGGGAATGGGTGGGCGGGTACGGCGCGCTAGAACCGACACCAGCCTCGTGGAGAGGTCTGGTATTTATACCCTCCGGGCTCCTCCCATAATTGCAGGCCACCATGCTGGCCTTCCTATTTATGGTCGGAGCCCTCGGTCCATAACGATGTGAAGGAGCAAAACATAAACACGCCACAAGACAGACAACAAACTAGACCTGAAGTGTGCCCTGGTCTACCGTAAGGTAAGCCCTGGTGAGCTGGGCCGTGAGGCCCTTTCTGCTAGGAGAGTAGTTAAGAAAAGGGCGCAAAAGACTTGTTTTTAGGGAGGTAATGGTTTATTTGTTTGGTAAAGGCAAATGCTACAAGGCAAGGTTACTGAAGGCCCGGGACATTTCGGTCTGGGGATCGGGAATGTAACGGGCAAAACAGGTGGACTTCCATCGTCCCATCCTCCTGATCACGTGATCGGGGACTCCATTGCGGGAGGCCGCGGAGGCTGCTCCGATGCGAAAGGAGTGACCTGAGAATTTCGCTGGGTCAAGACCTAAGTTGCGGAGGAGAATCCTGACGTGCGTGACGAATTGATTGCTACTAAGGGGTCTGACCGGAAATGGTAGCAACGGGCTGTCAGGTGAGGGATCAGGTAGGTGTGCTAATAGCTGATCTAGAACTGCCACGGGGCACCAGGCATTGAGAGTTTCGAACAGTTTGATGTCGATGCCTGGGCCAGTCTGCTGCGTTTTGGATGCCTCGAGGTGCAGGATGAAAAAGGTCTGATGGCGTACGAGGTGCCGCCTGCGTAGCGTCTTGCAGCTAGGGCCAGTAACTGAAAACTCGCTGGGCCGTAAGAAGCCGTAGAAGGCCAGGTACATGGCAGCCTGGATGACCAGGCTGGGAAAAAGGCCAAAAGGTGAATGCGAGAGCATGATCGATAACTCCCGGAAAATGGCACCGGTTACTGGGAGGCGTTTGGCATTGACCTGCGGCTGTTTTTTGAGGATGCCGCGCAGGATTGCCTTGACTGCGTGGGAAGCGAACAAAGATGGTTTGGAAGGGTCTTGTAAGGAAATGAAGTGCTGGATACCGGCTAGATAAAGTTTGATGGTATTGTGTGATAACGCCAGCCGAGTGTAGCAGTGGGAAATGAAGGCTAGAATATGGTGGAGGTCCCCTGGTGACCCCCCGTGGCATGTGTCCAGAAACCGTAGGTACGTCCTCCAAGCAGCTTGGTAGGCTTTCAGCGTGTTGTGTGACAATGAGAGGTTTATGAGACTGGTGGCGCCGTGAAGGTGGTGACTCAGACTGGGGTTAGTTGAGACCAGTGAGGGATAGCGGACATGGTCGGATCGGGTCCGGATTCTTGTAATGCATGATGTGGGGGTGGCGGGGGCGACAGCTGGTGGAGTGGGGGTAACTTGCTGGAGCTCCAAGGTCCCCACTCTGGCCTGGACGTCAGAGATGGTAGTTGATAGGGAGGAGACCAGCGTGTGTAGCTGGGACACTGCCGAGGCAATTGATTGCAGTGATGCCTGCGTGTCTGGTGGGTTTGGTGGGGATGGGCTTGGGAACAGTAGCCTGAACAGTTCAGCTTTCCTGGCCGTGATGGGGTGGGGGATGTTCCTGCGCCTCAGCTCGGCTGAGAGTCTGGGGATGGTCCAAGCTCTGAAGGCTTGTGCGAAGTTGTCTGCCGGGCCCGCTTCGGGAGGTGATGGGGCGGGGTTGAGATTGTCGCTGCCGGCCAGAGACATGGCGTCTGCTAGAATAAAAGAGGGGGGGGGGGGATGCATGTTTCTCTCGTTTACTTTTTTTTTTTTTTTTTTTTGTAGGGCAGGAGAGGATGTATCTGTGTTTGTGGATTGCGGAAATATGAAGGGGGGAGGGGGGGGGCAGGGCGGGATACCTGTGTGACGGGCATTGGGGACAAACGGTTTGCGCGCGTGCGCTGAGTGGGATGTTTCCATGGGCCTATATGTAAACTCGGAGGATGCGTGACACCCGAGGTGAGCCAGGAGGTGACTGGCCGGGTGGCTGATGCTCGGGTGTCCGTCTGTGCTCGGCACGGACTGGTTAACCAGAGCCCCCCCAGGGCGGCACTGGGGGGAGTGGCTACTGATTGGTTTGCTAAGTAGGAATGTTTCGATCTGTAGTAATTTGACGTGGGTTCGGTCAGCTAATACTTGCACTGCCAGCAAGTCATGAGATTAGGTGACCTTGTCTGCGTAGTGAAGGCTTGTGCTTCGAAAAATAGAGTGATATGCATAGAAGTATGTGACAGTCACTAACGCCTGGAAATTTTTATCAAAACTATGGTGTTCTGCGTGGATGGGAAGGGGAAGTGTGTGAACGAAGCAGGATACCGTTCGACGGTATGGTGAGAATCGGGGATGCGCGTGAGCGCTGGGTGAGTTTGTTTCATTGGCCTGTGGAACTCAAAGAATGCGTGACAGCCGAGGTAAGCCAGGAGGTGACTGGCCAGGTAACCGATGCTCGGGTGTCCGTCTGTGCTCGGCACGGACTGGTTAACCAGAGCCCCCCCAGGGCGGCACTGGGGGGAGTGGCTACTGATTGGTTTGCTAAGTAGGAATGTTTCGATCTGTAGCAATATGACGTAGGTTCGGTCAGCTAATACTTGCACTGCCAGCAAGTCATGAGACTAGGTGACCTTGTCTGCGTAGTGAAGACTTGTGCTTCGAAAACAGAGTGACATGCATAGAAGTATGTGACAGTTACTAACGCCTGGGTGCTGGGCCGAATAAGTATGTGTGACAGGGATATGTAGTGAAAAGGTGTGTGAAGAGAATGGAAAACTGAACCAACGACAACCTACGCACCTGCTTGCTGCCCTAGTGATAGAGTCTCTGATTGGGTCAAGCCTGGGAGACCTGGTGCCTATGGTGGGGTGACATGAATTTATTTGTGAGAGATGGGTTGCAAGAGCTGATTCGGGGCCGTAGTTGACCCCCTGGTGAAGAGATGCAAGCCCTCGAAATTACCTGGAAAGAGAAAGGGGTGGTCCGATCCTGTTGTATAGGAGACCAAGGGACGACTTACTGACCTAAGGGAAAGGTGAAAAGGGATAGAGAAAGGCGTGAGTAGCTGAAGTTTGCTACTGGGGAAGTTGTGGCTGCGAGGCCAATGGAGATCGAGCTGCAACGATTGCAGAGGTATGTGGGAGGTGGATGTGGGAGCCGTGACACAAACCTGCGGTGAAGCAAGATGTGCGGGGGGCGGCTGTGCCTCACATTGGCTGGGTTGCCGTGGAAGGCAAGGAGTGGACTGTCTTGCTGAGGTTTGCAAGGTGTGGGGGCCCATTTACACGAACTTGCGGTGGTTGCAAGAAGTGCGTGGGGAGTGCAGTGACATGTTCTGGTGGGTGTGTGTGTGATTTATTTTGCAAGGTATGGGGGCCCATTTACACGAACTTGCGGTGACTGCAAGAAGTGCGTGGGGAGGGCAGTGACAGATGCTCTGGTGGGTGTGTGTGTTTTTTTTTTTTTTTTTTTTTTGGGGGGGGGGGGGGGGGGGGGGGGGCAGAGGAGGAGGGGGGGGGGGGAGGTGTTGTGGTGGACGTGTGAGTGAGGGGATGCTTGCACTGGGTAGCGGGCGTAACAACCAGTGGAAGTGGGGTGAATTGTGGGGTGGAAAACAAACAAACAATAGCATGGTAGTTGAAATGACTCAGTGGAAAAAACAGGGGTTTCGACGTAGCGACGAAAAAGCATAAATCCTACCTGCGACGCTGAAGCGGAACGAACTGGGGGTGCGACCGGGAATCGAATCCGTAACCTGAAACGAGGAGCGTCGGACAACTCAGGAACGTGTACTGAGTTGCTTGTCGGCCTGGTGACGTGTAATACGGCGCGCTAGAACCGACACCAGCCTCGTGGAGAGGTCTGGTATTTATACCCTCCGGGCTCCTCCCATAATTGCAGGCCACCATGCTGGCCTTCCTATATATATATATATATATATATATATATATAAATATATAACTTCACTAAAGAATGCTGAAGAAAAAACGTTCGGGAGTACTCTGCGTGAATATACAAGCAGCAAGGCAAAATCATTCTTCAAGTACGATAACATACAAATCCCGCTGTCAGAAAAAAAAAAAAAAAAAAAAATTTGCAGCGTGACGATTGTGCGAGCTTCAAAACGAAGGCTAGTTTTACCAGACCGAGCGAGTCCGTGACATACTAGCTACTGAGCATGCGTCCTTTTTGGTACGCCGGACCATACTACACACGACCGGATTATCCGCTGGACTGCCAAGTCCAGCGGATAATTTGAAAACAAAACCTGAAACTTTAGTCCGCCGTACTTTGGCCAAAAAAAGTCCGCCGGCGCCCACACACGAGGGGATTATCCGCTGGACTTCGGTCCAGCGGATAATCCCGCGGGATAGTCCCTTCGTGTGTACGCGGCATTACAGTTCCAGCAGTGTGTAGAGAGCAGGTTTCAGCCAAACTGGCAGTGTCTGTTAGGAGTGGCATAGTGCAGCCTGGCTGTCTCACATGGGCCAGTAGCATCCAATTGGATCGCTTCCCCAGTGACCCAGGAAACCATCGAGGAGCCATGTTCCTCTTGACTTCCTCTCCAACTGCAGTGCCACAGTGGAGAAAGTAGACTGCACCTGCCTACATGTTCCTGGGCTCCTCTGTCCCACCCATGGATCATGTGCCAGCATAGTGGGTAATGCCAGGGAGAGGGAGGGAGACCATTCACTGATCTCCCGACCTATAAAGAACCTGGAAGTGACACAATTGACATCACTTCCGGGTTCTGCTATCATTTTATTTGGCCACTGCGGAAGGGGATAAAGCTTACAGAGCACAATCTGCACTTCATCTGGGATAGATAGATAGATAGATAGATAGATAGATAGATAGATAGATAGATAGATAGATAGATAGATAGATAGATAGATAGATGTATCCAATCAATGCGTATCCAGTCTGGCAGCCCTTGCCTGCCAGACTGAATAAAATTACCTATTTGTTGGGAGATGGTATTAGAAGATTTTAACATGTGTGGTGATCTTTAGATAGATAAATAGATATTTAAGTGCTACATTATTGCTTTATTCAATGAGGCTTAGAGACCAGCATCGCAGGAACCAGTTTATTGTGTGTAGAGAATGAAGTAATTCTCTGGTGATAGGCTCCTTTTTTCCATTCTTTTATATTCTTGAATACCATCAATACATGATATCCGACGTCAGGGATGCTTTTTCACTTTTCTTTTCCGTTAACAGCTAGGAGTGGAGTTTGGAATGTTATCATCGTGCTGTGACATTAAGTATAAATGAAGCAGATAAAAGCACCCGCGACTGGAGGAAAGAATTTACCCCGGAGCCGCTTACAGAGAATGGGAAATTTTTCCGTTTGCTCGTGACTGTTTTAAGTAAAAAAAAAATAAAAAATGTTCTTCTATCACTCTCTATCATATTGATGTCTGTCTTACACAAGGAAAAAAAAATACTGCAGCTTATTTATATTTTTATTAAAATAGAATTCCAGACTAAACCTAAGTAGTCCTAAAAATGTCTCCTCTCCTCCCCGGTGTCAGCCAGAGGCACAATAATCTCTGATTTGTATGCATTATTTATATATATATATATATATTTTTTTTTTTTTTATTTTTTTTTTTTAAACATTGTTTTTATTGTTTTTCAAAATTAGGCAGAACAAATTATGCTTACTAAATAGTAGTAAGAGTGCATAGAGAAGGAATCTATAGGGAAAGAAAATATACATAAAACATAATATAATAATAATATACATAAAAGTGTCAAGTGGTATAATTGATTGTCATGGAAATAACAATGCATTGACTATATGGTTCGGAAGGAAAGACTAATAATTGGACTTTTGAAAGGCACATAGGTAGTTCTAATCTAAAAGTAGTTAAATTTATTTAAACAGGTATAACCAAAAACACAATTACATGTACAAAGAAATATCAATGGGTTTAGTAATAATGGACCTTGACATAACACATCTGACACCATAAAGCAGGCATGTCCAAAGTCCGGCCCGCGGTCCGGTTTTGAACGGCCCGCCTGGTTATCTAAACCAGCCTCTCACAGCCAGTGTGCCACGGGATCAGGGCTGTCAGATGAGCCTAGGCTAGGGGCCGCCCCGCATCTAGCAACCAGTGACGTCAGCTGAGGCCTCAGGGGCGGGCTGACACGTGGGCAGTGCACTGGCAGTCAGTGTGGGCAGTGCACCCGCCTGCACCCTACGGCAGCAGAGACCAGCGCGCGCGCCTCCGAGGGAGATCAGCCACCAGCCAGCCAGCACAGAGTGACACCAGGGACCAGAGAGAGCCAACTTCTCTCCTGAGCAGCCAGCCAGCCTGAGCCTCGTCCAAGCCCTCCTCCAGGCTCCTCCCGCCCATGAGATCTGCACTTTTGCGCCTGCAGTCAGTGTCAGACATTGACAAACTTCCAGGACAGGTAGGTTAGTGTACTGTCTGTGTTACACTCACACTTTGTGCCCCTCCATTCTGCTGCCGTCCCCCTCTGTTCTGCTGCTGTCCCCCTCTGTTCTGCTGCTGTCCCCCTCCGTTCTGCTGCTGTCCCCCTCCCTTCTGCTGCTGTCCCCCTCTGCTCTGCTACTGTCCCCCTCCGTTCTGCTGCTGTCTCCTCTGTTCTGCTGCTGTCCCCCTCCAGTTTTTCTCCATTTCCCCCTCTGTTCTGTTGTCCCCCTCTGTTCTTCCTCCATGCCCCCCTCCGTTCTGCTGTCCCCCTCTGTTCTTCCTCCGTGTCCCCCTCTGTTCTTCCTCCGTGTCCCCCTCCGTTCTTCCTCCGTGTCCCCCTCCATTCTGCTGTCCCCCTATGTTCTTATGTCCCCCTCTGTTCTTCCTCCATGTCCCCCCCTCTGTGTCCCCCCCTCCATTCTGTTTTTCCCCCTTAGTTCTTCCTCCGTGTCCCCCTCCATTCTTACTCCGTGTCCCCCTCTGTTCTGCTGCTATCCACCTCCATTCTTCCTCCATGTTCCCCTCCGTTCTGCTGTCCCCCTCCGTTCTTCCTCCGTGCCCCCCCCCCCTCCGTTCTGCTGTCCCCCACATAGTTTATTTTGTCCATATTTAAATTTTTTTACAGAAAACATCTTTATAACATAAATAAAATGTGTTTTTAAGCCCCACCAGACAGAGCCACACTTACTGCTGGTAAGAATCCAGCCTGTGCCCAGTCAGTGCCAGTCGGGGGCCACCGCCGACTACTCCCGCAGCCGCTGCAGTACATTGCCAGCAGCGTAGCCAGACTCCGAGCTGCTCCGACTTCTCCAGTAACAGTTCAACTTCTCTCCTGAGCTGAGCCTCGTCCGAGTCCTCCCGCCCACGAGGTCTGCGAGTTTGCCGACCGCCAGACATTGACAAACTTCCAGGTTAGTGTTACACTTTGTTACCGTGAGCATGCTCCCCCTCCGTTCTGCTGCTGTCCCTCTCCAGTTTTCCAGACTTAGTTAAAGCAGGTGCACATTGCATACCACCTGTCTAAACTGGTTACCACTGTTTGCTTTTTTTTCGCAAAAATTTGCAAAAAAAGTATCAAAAAACATCTTTTTTGGGCCGGTGCGGGGGGGGGCTGGTTGTCCCTGAATGGCAGTTTGGAAATGTGGTCACCCTAGTGTGCGTGTGCATGTGTCTGTATGTGTCATCTGTATGTGTGTACATGTGTATGTGTGTACATGTGTATGTATGTGTGTGCATGTGTCTGTATGTATGTCTGTATGTATGTGTATGCATGTGTCTGTATGTGTGTGCATGTGTCTGTATGTATGTCTGTATGTGTGTGCATGTGTCTGTATTTGTGTGCATGTGTCTGTATGTGTGTGCATGTGTCTGTATGTATGTATGTATGTGTGTGCGTGTGCATGTGTCTGTATGTATGTATGTGTGTGCATGTGTATGTGTGTGCATGTGTCTGTATGTATGTGTGTGCATGTGTCTGTATGTGTGTATGTGTATGCATGTGTCTGTATGTATGTATGTGTATGTATGTGTCTGTATGTGTGCATGTGCATGTGTGTATGTGTCTGCATGTGTGTGCATGTGTCTGTGTGTATGTTACTTTTAATCCGAACCCCCCCCCCCCCCCCATTCCTGTACCATCAGAACTGCTTTTGTAGGGCTTGTGTGTGATAGCAGCCAGGACTGCTGCTCCTCTGAAAAGCAATCCATGCACAGATCACTTTTCAGAGGCATTTGAAAGGCGGTTAAAAGGCATTATGTTGCCTCCTCACCACCTGTTTTAAGCTCGTAAATGCAGCATCACTATACCACAACTGTGCAATCCACACAGTTGCGGGGTAGTTACAGTGCAGGCCCATTCACCCTGGGTATACCTCCAGCTGCAGCCACAGCATGTGTACACCCCCAGCTGCTCCCTCTGCAGCTAAAGGGGGAGAAGTTAGGGGTGGTAAAAACAGCTTAACCATGTGGTTTTACTGCCCCTCCAACCTGACATGTGAACAAGCCCTTGGTTCACATCTGTGTGGCTGCGTGCTGCGTGCTGCGTGTAGGGCAGCCCATTCCTTTCAATGGGCTTCCCTACCCACCAAAATGCAGGGAAAAAAGTCCCCGAGTTTTTTTTTTTTTTTTTTAAATTGCACTGCACCAAAAGCACCCCACGTTTTCCAATGTGTGGGATACCATTAAGAATTAACGGTACCCCTAAAGAGCAGAGCATTCGTCTGTGTCGGGAACGAGCGTGACAAAGGCAAGAGAATCCTTGTTGGGCTCGAACTAACACACTTAGACCAAAATTTTAATGTTTCAAAGAATGTCAGGCAAAATGGTAAGCCCTCACGCATGTTCACTTCAACAAATCTGGCCCTCTTTGAAAAAAGTTTGGACACACCTGCCATAAAGTAATACTCATAACAAAATACAAGATACAAAGCCAAATTCCTAGATAGCAATCAGGATGGATTTGTTTGAGAATGTAGTCTCCAAAGGAAGAACTAGATGTTGTAGAAATGATGGGTCAGAGGTGTGGGTCCATAAGTAATTCGATCATTAGCTCGACATGTTTCGCGTCGGAAAAACGCTTCTTCAGGAGCAATTAAACTCGTAGATTTATAAGTAGCAGAAATAGGTATAGCTGTATTGCTAGTAAGCAATCAAAAGCACTGTTTTTGTAAAACCAAAGGGATACACTGATGCCAAACAGATCTTTTGAAAGAAAGTATCAAGGAAATGCTGATTAACAGCATCTGAGAGGTAAAGCAGTCCAATTAAATAGTAGGCAGAGTGTATAACATTCATAGAAAATGAAGTCTCTTTGTAATAAGGATCAGGGCATCAGGTTTATTCCCAGTGCATAAAGCAGCACTGCTACTACGGCCAATGGTATATGGTTCGGAAGTTGCAGGCAAAGCCAAACACATTACCGCGGGTTAATTATAACAGAAGACATATAGTCAAAATGAGCAATACTGAAACCAACATATCAAGTTCACTGAGTCAGAGACTGAAGAAAGATCCAAGGACCCCACGTATTTACAAATTGGTGAGTGCTGCCCAGTTTAAGTGCCAGATACCTTTCATAGTAAATGTTAATGTTCAATTGTACTTGCACATCTGATAAATTGGGGGTCAGGGATCCTCTCCATTTTTGGAAGATCATTAACCTTGCAGCAAATAAGATGTGCATCACCAGAGATCGGAGATCAAACTGGAATTTATCTATACCTATACCGAGGAAGGCCAAAGCAGCATTGGGCTTTGTTAAGCAACCTGTGATATCAGAAATAAGAGTAAACACTTTCCTCCAGTAACTCTTTATATGGGGGCATTCCCAAAGAATGTGGAACAGAGTTCCCACTTGTAGACAATCACGCCAGCATAAGTTATCATCGAGGTTAGAGTATTTAGCCAGGTGGACAGGTGTTAAATACCATACCATAATTAATGCATTTGGCTGTTTTAGTGTTGTACTGGATTGCTTTTAACTGTTGTGACTCTGAGAATGTGACCCACAGATCCTTATCCCAGTGCACTAGAGCTGGGGCTTTATTAAACGTGGATTTGGTTTGCAGGAGCCATTAAAAGGTGTAAATACCTTTCTTAATGGGTAGTTTAGATGACCAGAAGGACCAGGCCATACTAGGGACATTGATGCAAGGAATGGGGTTTTTCCGTAGATAGGATGCAATTTGTGTGTGTAAATAGGTGTCGGGGGGGTGAAGATGGTATTTGCTTTGAAGAACATTGACTGGAGTTATGCTATTGTCTTTTATAATGTCTCTGGGGGGATTTGGATATAGATCCAAGGAAATATCATCAGGCTTAAGCGGATGCCGAAATGGTGGGGTGGATGATTGTTTTCTTATGTTTAAGAAATGTTTGGGCTAGGAGGGATGAATTTAGTGGGCCCTTGGGCATAAAATGATGTTCTATAGCTCTCCATTGTTTGTCCGGAGAGTGCATGAACCAATATTTAAGTTGGTCCAGCTATACAGCTACATAGTAGTTGTGTAAGTCTGGGAGCCCCATTCTTCTGATTGGTTTGTGTTTAGTGAGTGTGGCAAAGGGATACCTTGGTTTTTTCCCTTGCCATAGGAAATTGTTTAGAATGAGTTTCAGTTCAGCAAAGAATGAAGAGGGGATTGAGATAGGTAGTGCTCGGTATACATATAAGATTTTGGGAAGTACCAACATTTTAAATGCCGCCAACCCAGACCACGTTAAGTAAAATTTGTTAAGTCTATCTAGTTCAGCTTTACAAGATGAAATTAGGGGAGTGTAGTTGGCACGAAAGAGATTAGTGGAAGGAGATGTTAAGGATATACCTAAATAAGGCATAGAACACTCTGTCCATTGGAAGGGGGAAAGAAGTTTGTAAATGGGATTTATCAATCTTATTGATGTTTATACTAAGCACGTTGCATTTGGATTTGTTGATTTCATAGAAAGAAAAATGTAGTTAAATACCTTCAGCATGGAGGAGGCCTGGCTTTGTTAGTGTAAGAATAATGTAGTCCTCAAAAAGCGTAATTTTGTGTTCTTTGCCCTCTATGGATATTCCCGGGATGAAGTTGTGATTTCTTATCTTATGAGCCAGGGGCTCCATCAGGAACGTAAAGATAACGGGAGAGAGTGGACAGCCCTCGCAAGTGCCATTTGTAATATTACATTTTTGAGATAAGAAACCATCAGAGAGCACATGCGCCGATGGGATAGAGTATAAGACCATGATAGCTGCCAGGATATTGCCTCTAAAGCCTAATTTGGATAGGGTATGGCATAAGTATACCCCATGAAACCTATCGAACGCCTTTTCAGCATCAAGGGCTAAGAGAATGGAGGGGACGTTAGTAGCTTCAGCATGATGTAGCAGGTTGATAATCTTACGAGTGGCATCAGGGGCCTGGCAGTCTGTAATAAAGCCAACCTGATCAGCATCAATCAGTTGGGGTAGGAAGTGCGCCAACTTCCCAGAGATTGATTTGGCGTACATTTTTACATCCGTGTTGAGGAGAGATATGGGTAAAAAGTTTTGGGGACATCGGCTCCTTCCCTTCAATTATACTGCTTCTTTATGATCTGTGGGAAGCAGATAGGGAATAGAAAAACTGATTTAATAAGATACTAGCAAAGAAAATTGGATACAATTCCTGACACATATCACATTCTGTGATAATAAATAGAAGGTGGTATTCTGCGAGCTCCAATTGTCTTGCATGCAGAAACACCACCGAGATGGCTTTTCTAAAACTATTAACTGGTACGTTTTAGGCGCTAATAGCAGTGCGTTTTAACCGCTTCAGCCCCACTTTTTGCGATTCGGCACTGCATCGATTTAACTGACAATTGCGGAGTCGTGCGGCATTGCACCCAAACAAAATTGATGTCCTTTTTTCCCCACAAATAGAGATTTCTTTTGGTGCTATTTGAGAGCCTTTGCGGTTATTATTTTTTTGCGCTATAAACAAAAAAAGAGCGACAATTCTGAAAAAAGGCGCTAATAGCAGCGTGTTTTAACCGCTTCAGCCCCACTTTTTGCAATTCGGCACTGCGTCAATTTAACTGACAATTGCGCAGTCGTGCGGCATTGCACCCAAACAAAATTGATGTCTTATTTTTCCCACAAATAGAGATTTCTTTTGGTGGTATTTGAGAGCCTCTGCGGTTTTTATTTTTTTGCCTATAAACAAAAAAAGAGCGACAATTCTGAAAAAAGGCGCTAATAGCAGCGCGTTTTCAAAAAAAAAATTTAACCGCTTCAGCCCCACTTTTTGCGATTCGGCACTGCGTCAATTTAACTGACAATTGCGCAGTCGTGCGGCATTGCACCCAAACAAAATTGACGTCCGTTTTTTTTTTTTCCCACAAATAGAGCTTTCTTTTGGTGGTATGTTGGTAAATTGCACTATAAACAAAAAAAGAGCGACAATTCTGAAAAAAAAAAAAAACGCAAAATATTTTTTACTTTTTGCTATAATAAATATCCCCCCAAAAATATATATAAAAAAAAAATAAAAATAAAATCGCAATAACCGTTTATTGATTGGTTTGCGCAAAAGTTATACAGTCTACAAAATAGGAGATAGTTTTTTGGCATTTTTATGATAATTTTTTTTTTGTTTTCAATTATTTTTATTAAGATATTTTCACATAAAAAACATTCCATAACATTTCATCACATAACCATATTAAACATGCTTAACATACATATAAAAAAACAAGACACATAATCACCACAATCGACATGGTTGATTGATCATCTCATAGTAGCAAACATTTAAAATATTAAATAATTTCCACGGTCTCTCCCCTCTGCCCATCATTTTTTTATTAGTAATGGCGCGATCTGCGATTTTTATTATGACTGCGACATTGCGGCGGACACATTGGACACTTTTGACACTGTTTGAAATGACGCTGGTTTGTTGTCAAGTGATGCTCCGTGATTTGACGGAGCGATCACGTGGTTAACGTCCGCTATCACACCCCCGGACCTGGCGGTCACGGATGTTCCCGGGTGCGTGCCCCAGGGGGCGCGCAGGAGCGCTATTCTGGGAGGACGTCCTCCCAGAATAAGCTGACGGAGCTGTAGCCATCTTTCGGCTATGGCCCGGTCGACATGTGGTTAAAAAGGTGGGATATACACAGGCAGGGTAAAGGAGGTGGAGTCAGGGGTGGAGCCAAGGGGGTGGGAAAATTAGGTTTTTGCCTAGGGCAGGGATATGGAATTAGCGGACCTCCAGCTGTTGCAGAACTACAAGTCCCATGAGGCATAGCAAGACTCTGAACAGCCACAAGCATGACACCCAGAGGCAGAGGCATGATGGGAACTTGTAGTTTTGCAACAGCTGGAGGTCCACTAATTGCATATCCCTGGCCTACCTGCACCCTGCCACTGCATATATGCATTACGGTGGTAAGAAGAGGTTGTTATACACATTGCTGCCTTTATTGGTGTTTTCATATCTGCAGATATATGACAAAGACAATGGTAAAAAGTACACAATAAAACATGAGAAAAGTTTTCATCCTTAAAGGTGACATCCATGAAGAAACTCAAGCTCACATTAGCATATGATGGGGCAATTAGAGGCAATTAAAGTGCTGCTTGTCAGCAAAGTTCTTCCACTCAACACATCACACCCAACTCCAAGTCTTGTTTCCAGAGCGGAGCGTATAGATGTGTTGAATTCTGTCACCGGCTGTGAAGGGATACATATAGAAAATGTTCATTTTCTTGTCTGCAAAATGTATTATTTGTGCAACGAGTGAAAGATAAAGTGACAATTCCATGAAAAGTTTTCTTACATATGGAAATACCAGTCACTGCAATTCACACATTGTTATTACTCTGCATACACTGTATTCTAATTTAATATGTTATCTCGCTGGCTGTACAGCAAGGTTCAGTTTTACATTTTACAAATTAATTATGCATTTGGTATTATAAACTACATTAGATACAAGAAAAATTCATCAAGATTTAATTATGAACTTTACCAGCTTCTGGGCAGTGCTTGAAAATGCGATTGTTTATTTTTTTTTTTTGTAGTCATATTTATTTTCGCGCTTTTATGCCCCGTACACACGTTCGTAGTTTTCATTGGAAAAATCTTGGAATTGTTTTTCCAACGGAATTCTGCTCAAGCTTGGATTGTATACACATGGTCACACGAAAGTTCTCTGAACTTTCGACCGTCAAGAACGCGGTGATGTACAACACTACGACGAGCCGAGAAAATGAAGTTCGATGCTTCCGAGCATGCGTCGAATTGTTTCCGAGCATGCGTAGGAATTTTGCGTGTCGGAATTGCTACAGACGATCGGAATTACCGATCGGAACTTTTTCCGTCAGAAAAATAGAGAACCTGCTCTCAATCTTTTGCTGGCGGAAATTCCGCCAGCAAAAGTCCAATGGAGCATACACACGGTCGGAATTTCCGACCAACAGCTCTCATCAGCCTTTTGCTGGCGGGATTTCCGATCGCGTGTACGGGGCATTAGTTTTAATATATTTCACATCTATAATCTATAGAGAATAGAACCCCTCAAAAGACAGGACCCATAGTCAATAGGCAACAGTCTACAATGCAGTCCCCTCCAAAAGCCCCTGTCCTGGTTGGATCTGTCACAAGGAGCGAGAGGAAAAGTAATTGCAGACTTTAGCTTTCCAGTTTTAACCACTTCCCGACCGCCTCCTGCATATACGTCGGCAGAATGGCACGGCTAGGCAAAAGCACGTACAGGTATGTCCCCTTTAATTGCCTAGCCGTGGGGTCGCGCGCGCGCCCCGCCAGCGGCACGCTCGCGACCTGGTCGGGAGCTCCGTGACCACGACCGCGGGACCAGCGGACCCGATCGGCGCTGGTGTCCCGCGATCGGGTCACAGAGTTGAAGAACGAGGAGAGGTCTGTGTAAACAAACCTCTCCCTGCGCTTCCTACTCTGCCTGTCAGTGATCGGCTGTTTCCTGTCATCGGGAAAGCCAATCAGTGACGTCAGACTCAGCCACGCCCCCTAATGTAAAAAAAAAAACACACGTGTCACAGACCATAACCCCTCCCCCCCCCAGTGGTTAACTCTTTCACTGCCAGTGTCATTTATACAGGAATCAATGCATTTAAATAGCATTGATTGCTGTATAAATGACAATGGTCCCAAAAAATGTGTCAAAAATGTCCGATGTGTCTGCCATAATGTCGCAGTCACAATAAAAATCGCTGATCGCCGCCATTACTAGTAAAAAAAAAAAAATATATTAATAAAAATGCTATAAAACTAACCCCTGTTTTGTAAACGCTATAACTTTTGCGCAAACCAATCAATAATCGCTAATTGCGAATTTTTTTTACCCAAAATATGTAGAAGAATACATATCGGCCTAAACTGAGGAAAAAAAATGTTTTTTATATATATTTTTTGGGGATATTTATTATAGCAAAAAGTAAAAAATATTGCAATTTTTTTCTAAATTGTCGCTCTATTTTTGTTTATAGCGCAAAAAATAAAAACCGCAGGGGCGATCAAATACCACCAAAAGAAAGCTCTATTTGTGGGAAAAAAAAAGGACGCCAATTTTGTTTGGAGCCACGTCGCACGACCGCGTAATTGTCAGTTAAAGCGACGCAGTGGCGAATCGCAAAAAGGGGCCTGGTCCCTTGGCTGCCAATTGGTCCGGGGCTGTAGTGGTTAATAAATTAGCAATCTATAACAGCCTTTCTCAACCGGGGTGCCGCATGAGGCCTCCAGGGGTGTTCTGGCATCCTGGTTGAAAAGGCTGTCAGATCTGACCGAACTCCCGTTCCGCCAAACATCAGCGCAGCAGGAAATCGATCAGTACAGTGCAGTGAAGAGCAGTGGCAGTGGGAGGTGGCTTTCTGAATCCTAAGCTCTCCACCTCCCCCTACAGGACAGTACGTGGCCAGCTGTGTGGATTGTAATGGAAGAACAGGCCTACCCTGAAGCTCTGGTTAGAGGAAAGCAGGGTGCAGAGGGGATCAAAATAGAGGGTGGGAGTTGGTTTGCAGAGGTTATCAGAGAGAGTCTGCTACATACTGTAGGTGTGCCAAGGGGTTTTAGGGTACAAAGGTAAGCAGAGAGGGGGGTTTGGGGTGTGCATGTGAGAACAGAGGGGGTTTTGGGGGTACAGAGGTGAGCAGAAGGGTTCTGGGGTGCAGAGATTAGCAGGGGGATTGGGGTCCAAAGGTGAGCAGAGTGGGATTAGTGTGTAGGTTAGCAGAGAGGGGAAAGCGCAGTGTGGTTTTGCAGCCTGTTTATTTGCACGGGCTGCAAATTGCACTGGAACACCGAAAAAGTAGTGCACTACATAAAAAAAATTGCCATAGCAAACAGCACGGTACAATGCAATTTGGTGCCTTCGAACACACTTCATTATATGCATTTGTGGTGCCGTTAACAATGCATTGGCACCCGCATGCAGATTGCAAGGGCAATGCAATCACTTGCAGTGCGGGAAATGCACAGAGTTCTGGTGTCAACAGGCCCTAGTCTGCAAGCCTTAACTGGGGTGCCTCCAACTCATAATAATTTTTTAGGGCACCCTGACTGAAAAAGGTTGAGAAACACTTCACTGTTTTCAGTTTTCGCTCAAGACTTGTCTCCTGCCCAGCTACACTATATTGTCAAAGGTTTTGGGACACCTGCCTTTACATGAACTTTAATGGCATCCCAGTCTTGAGCCTGGTACACACGATCAGATTGTTGGCCAACAAAGTGTCCGAAGGGCGTGTGCCAGCAACTTGTCTTGCATACAAACACAAAGGTAGTGACGTACTACGAGGAATTTTGGCTCTAGAGCGCCACCCTTTGGGCCCCTGCAAGACAAGTTTGAGCCAACAACCTTCGTTAAAAAAATCCACGGTTTTGTTGGCGGAAAGTCCGATCGTGTGTACGTGGCATTAGACTGGGATGCACACGATCAGACTTTCTGCCAACAAAACCGTGGATTTTTTTCCGAAGGATGCTGGCTCAAACTTGTCTTGCATACACACGGTCACACAAATGTTGGCCCAAAATTCCGAACGTGAGAACGCGGTGACGTACAAGACGTACGACGAGCCGAGAAAAAGGAAGTTCAATAGCCAGTGCGGCTCCTTCTGCTTGATTCCGAGCATGCGTGAACTTTGGTGCGACAGACTTGTGTACACACGATCGGAATTTCCGACAACAAAGTTATGTTGGCTGAAAATTTGAGAACCTGCTAGCCAACATTTGTTGGCGGAAATTCCGACAGTAAACGTTCGATGGGGTTTATTTCTGGTTTTCATGCCCAGTATAGGGAAATTGAAAAAATATTCAAACAACACTGGCATGTGTTATTGCTTGATAAAAAATTGAAAACCGAATTACCACCAGTGCCGCAATTCATCTACAGGAAAGCCACTAGCTTTGGAGACAAAATCGTACGGAAAATTGTAGACCCTCCAAAACGACCACCAACGTTCTGGGATCGGAGCCAGTTCTTCGCATGCAGAAGATGCGTGTAGAGAGCTGTCCACTCCTAGCAGAGCCTTGGAAACATTCATCTCGCCAGTCAATAATCAAACATTTACAATCGACCAGTTCATCACATGTAACACCACACACGTGGTCTATGCATTGAAATGCCCATGTGGTCTCATCTATATTGGACGAACTAAAAGAAAATTGCGAGTGCGAATTGCAGAGCACATACACAACATCAAAATTGGGTACAAAGACCACAATGTGTCTCTGCATTTTAAGCTCAAACACGATATGGATGCATCGGGTTTGCTATTTTGGGGGGTTGAAAAGATCCAACCCCACTGGAGAGGGATTAATTTAATCCGTGAGTTATCGAAACGTGAAACTCACTGGATCTATTCGGTAGATGTTTTGGTACCCAGAGGCTTAAATGTCAAACTAGACAAAGTGATACGTGATTAATTAACTCGGAGACACATGATGATACAAATTATATTGAGTTCGCCCCATCTATTTAAGCTGCTAAAATATATTTATATATTTATATATTCATATTTAATTTTTTTAATATAGTTTTTTAACATTTTTAATATAGTTTTTTAACATATTTATTAATTTAGGGTCACTGACACTATAGGTCATGGCAGGCGAGGGAGTCACCTAAAGGGGGAGTATAATATGATATTATTATTTTGGTCCTATTTATTTTGTACTGCATATATTTATATATATTTAATATTTTATATATTTTTATATGTGTGTTAATATGTACCAAGATTTTATGGGATTTTTAGCTAGGAATGTATATATATATATATTTTTAGCCTGTCATAATATTATTCACATTTTATCTTCCCCCGCTCATTTTTACACATATGAATTTTAATATTATATGTGGTTTTATTTGGAACATTTTTATCAGGTATTTTATGTGGACATTTCACACGCAGGTTTTTAATAAGTATTTTTATGCTTGATCAATGATGTGACCACATTTAATTATACAGGGTATAAGATATACAAGCAACTATGGTGGCTCAAATATCGCCTGAGGTGGTAATATGGATGCATAATTAACATATATATCAAAAAAGTGATACCATACACTGTAAGATGGGCGGCCGATTATCTGTCCCCCTGTTTTTTATGCAATATGTGAATTGGACCTGCGGGGTAGTTCTGAAATGCTATACAATGGGGTAATATACTTGTATATCTGTGAAATTCAACACTGACATCCATATACTGTCATGCAATATCGGAGCTGATTAGCCCAATGTAAAACATTGCACAGTGTGACGCTGGATCGGTGTTAAAATTTTAAAATTTAAAATTCCATCTATCATAAATTGTGAGCGGATATTTGAAATGTAATAATGTAAAATGTACCTAATATCGTTTTATTAGGTTATAGGCTGATCGTTTAATGCTGACAGTAAAATAGGTATTCAGCAATATGTAGTATTATCGCTAGTCCCGATTGGCCATATTGAATGCCTGATTGAAGAGCAAGGTATTTGGGACTTTAAATGAGGTAATCGGGGCCGTTCAGGTCCCCTCCTCCATCCCTATTCAGTATTAAAAGGAAGGGCACTGGGTGGGACTTTATATGAGGCACACGGAAGCAAGGACAAAGGTTTAAGTAAAAAACTGATTTTAATAGCTATGAATAGTCACATATTTCCATATTATTGCACACAATTGTATATTGATATTTTCAGTTTCATAAAATGACATGTTCCGACACGGACTTCATTATAGATACATACAACACTTGATAGTCAATAATCATCAATTATATGTAGACATGTGACACTTCATAGTGTCACTTTGGGGAAATGTAGGAAAAACAAAGATAAATAGGTCAAAAATAGGAACGTCCATACTTTGTTAAAAATTGTATATACAAAACGGTAGTTGTGAGCTCTACGCGTTTCGTGACCTTGTTGTCACTCATCAGGAGAAAGACCGTAATGATAACCTAAAAAAACAAAAAAATAATAAAATAAAATAAAGAAAAAACAACCATATATTGAGTAATATAGAAAAAAGTGGACAAATGTACTATTGGGGCTGTCCCCCAACACATGCACATTTGAACCACTGACTTTTACTTAAACCTTTGTCCTTGCTTCCGTGTGCCTCATATAAAGTCCCACCCCGTGCCCTTCCTTTTCATATTGAATGCCTGTTATAGTATGGCGTATCCGGATTGGAGGTTCCTCTACTGATACACATACATAAAGTGCACTTCCGCCAGCGAGGTCACACCCTCAGACGACGTCCGGAAGTGACGAAACGCGTCAGTGTCGTGACCTCGCAGGAAGTGACGTTTGCGCTCCAGAGTGCGCTCCAGCCGGGCCAAGTGTACCAGGAAGTGTGTGAGCGGCTTCTACGCAGCGGTTTTGACGCTAGTTTCCGGTGAACGGAACACAGCAAACAGGCAGAGTGCACTCCACTTTTATTTTACAAGCTGTTTATCATTTTTATTGTGGTACGCATGTTTTTTATTGGGGGGAATACTGGATTTCTAATAAATTGATATCAAAACTGTACTACGCTATCCACACCATTTGTTTCCTTTTATGCTGGGGTTTGGAGAGGATCTGCTCTGGTACCTGTTGAGCGGTTGAGAGGTGGACGTGCTGAGGAGATGGCTGGTAGCAGGGATATTGATTGAAATGCCCATATTTGTCATAATTCTGGTGAGTGCATCCCCAAAGGGGAGTGTGATCTGCACTTGGTGTCAAAAGTGATTATCGGGTGGAAGTTTCACTACTTTATCACGAGAAGGACTTTTAACCGCACCAATTTAGACTGTATTCTGGTTATCATGATGTGCTTTTATGAACTCTTTTTTCAAGGAAATATAAAAGACGTTTAGCGCTGCTGCAATATTTAAAGGGACAGTATCCTATTTATGAAAGAGATGCTTTCACTTAGATTAAAATATTGCCTTATCACCGATTCCGTTTTTACTATATAGTAGCTGCTTTTATAGGATCAATAGTCATTTTATTGTTCTTATATATTTATTTGTTATCCTATCTTAAGAGAACTCGATCCAGGAGCGCGGAGTGGTAGACCCAAAGGGCGGCAATTTTTGGCTCTACCCTCTCACAGAACATACACACTGCCGGACTTTCCGACAACAAGCTCACATCGAACATTTCCTGTCGGAAAATCCGACCGTGTGTACGCGGCATAAAAGTTTATGTGCATGCAAAGGCAGGTGTCCGAATACTTTTGACAAAATAGTGTATCTGCAACATGGTAATAGTAGGGATTTAGGAAAACAGGCTCCACCCACACAGCACTGCCCACCACATGCTCTGCAGCTGTAATGTTACTGTAGATGAAAGATGGGGGCGTGTCAGTGACTACACTGTTCTGCCCCACAGGGGCTGCTGTACACAGTGGTCACCGACATTGCCCTGTAATACTGGAAACTGCTACTGATTTCAGTTATAAATCTTAGGGATTCGCAGATAATATTACATTTCACAGCATAACTGAATATCTGAAATATAAATATAACATCACTGTTGTCTGTAGACCTTTAAATAAAAGCAGAATAGATACATGGTATTCGTCTTTTTTCTTTCTGTAATGTACAATACATTTCTTTTTGGGTTCAGAGTCTCACCAAAAAAAAAAAAAATCAATGCTGTCCACGGCATAAAAGAGGGAATTGTTAAAGCAGATTATTAACTGCTATAGCTCAGAGATAAAGCCCACATTATCCCAAAATATCCATTTCCATCTAGGACACGTCTCTCACTCACAGCTGCGAGGTGTTGGTAATATAATGTTACCTTACTGCTAGACTCTGAAGTAATCCCGCAATGAAGGCGACTTGCAAACAGGCAGAAAAGTGGAAAGGTGAGAACTGATATTCCTGGCTTCATTGATAATAAATCACGGCTTGCTTGGGCTTCATTTTTCATTAAAGGAAGTTTAGAAATGTTTTTATTTTTGGTTTCTGTTGTATTTTTGTATTTCGGGTTATATGTTAAAACAAAAATGTTATATACTGCAGTTTACCAGTCCCTAGATGTGGTGGCTGCCTTAGTTTTCATTTATCAGGCTTTTTTTCCTTTATTTTCCCAATAGTGATCCTGCTTTAAAATGGTTGTAAACCTCAGACATGAACTATGAATAAAGCATATCCCCCTACACTGTGTACTTGTCTCAAGTGTAATTTCTGTCTGCTGCCTATCAGCATGAATCACTTCTGACAAGTTTTCCTGACACCAAGAGAAACATGGTGACAGGGGAGGGACCTCTAGCTGATTGACAGCCTCAGCTCTGTTCCTGTGTGCTATGTGAAAAGGGGGGGGGGGTTGTCTCTTCCCTCCAATCAGCTGTCAGAGCTCTCCTCACTGAGCTGCTCTGCAGAGTGTAACTTCAGCTCTCCACCCCCTTTTTTCTGATGGATTCAACAATGGGTTGAGAAACACACATGGGCGTCCGCAGAACTTTTTTAAGGGGGGGGGGGCATCATTTTAAGTTCACCCCATTTCGACAATATCATTATCAAAATGATCATGGTAAGAGACTGCAGACGTGGTACAGGAGATGGTCAGAGACTGCAGACATGGCACAAGAGACTGGTAAAGACTACGGACATGGCCCAAGAGACTGTCATTGACTGCATACATGGCTCAAGAGACTGTAAGAGACTGCGGATATGGCACAAGAGATGACCAGAGACTGCTTACATGGCCCAAGAGACTGTCAGAAACTACATACATGGCTCAAGAGACTATAAGAGACTGTGGACATGGCAGAAGAGACTCTAAGAGACTGCATACATGTGGGGTGGGGGGGGGGTGACAGAGAGAGAGAGGGGGTGACAGATGGAGGGATGACAAAAAGAGACAGAGGGGGTGGCAGAGGGGGTGGCAGAGAGAAAGGGGGTTACAGAGAGAGAGGGGGGTGAAAAAGACAGAGGGGTGACAGAGAGAGAGAGGGGTGACAGAGAGGGGTATGGGGGGTCAGAGAGAGGGACCCCCTAGCCACAGTCCCTCAAGTGCCCCTATGTCCCAGTGGTGTGTGTAATGCTCAGTACCTTTCATTCTGGGTGAGGACAGGAGGTGCCCTGTTCCTTCAATCAGATCTAGGACGTGACATGGAGTGGTCCCTGGCTGCTTGCATTTCCTGCCCGTCTTTGTTCTCTGAACCCCCGTTCAGTCTGCCCTCCAGGCCTGGGAGCAGTGAGGAGGTTTAAGGAGTCCAGGGGTTCAAGGCTCTGGGAGGCGCCAGGGACGTTGTCCCCGCTGTTCCTGGCGTCTTACTGCTCTCCTTTCCTGTGGCTTCTGCCTCCTGGGCTGCTCACTTGCACTATGTAGACCGGGTGATGTCATTCTGCCCACCCCTTGAGGCCTTCGTTGTCCTGCTCCTCGCACCAGCTGTCACCGGCCCTGCTAAACTGTGTACAGGTGCAGGAGGGCCGGCTGCCGGTGCTAGGATAAATACCGAGTGGGGAACTCCTGATCCGATCCCTGATTCCAGGGGGGGGGGGCACTTGCCCCCCCTTGCCCCTACCTGCGGACGCCCATGGAAACACAACAAGTTTGAGGTGTTGACTTGGCCTCTAAATACTGATCCCAATCTAATCGAGCATTTGTGGGATGTGCTGGAAAACCAATTCTGATCCATGGAGGCCCCACCTCGCAACTTACAGGACAGAACTTACTACTGATGGCTTGGTGCCAGATACCACAGCATACCTTCAGTGGTCTCGTGATGTCCATGCCTCGACAGGTTATTGTGGGTGGTCAATCGGCTGTGTTGTGGCCAACCGGTGCATAACGATTACCGCAAAAGTTTCTCCATATAATATAAAAGTCAAAAAGGAAGTTTCATCTTCATGTAGCACCCTCTAGTGTGCTCTAAGTGTACACAGGTTTTTCTGTAGTGTAGGTAAACTGTAATGCCCCGTACACATGATAGGATTTTCCAACAACAAAACCGTACACACAGTCACACAAATGTTGTCGGAAATTCTGAATATCAAGAGCGTAGTGGCGTACAAGACGTATGACGAGCCGAGAAAAATTAAGTTCAATACCCAGTGTGGCTCTTCTGCTTGATTCCGAGCATGCATGGACTTTTGTGCGTCGGAATTGGGTACACAATTTTGGAATTTCCGACAAAAAGTTTTGTTGTCGGAAAATTTGAGAACCTGCTCTAAAACATTTGTTGGGGAAATTCCAAAAACAAATGTTCTATGGAGCATACACACGGTCAGACTTTCCAACAACAAGCTCACATCCAACATTTGTTTATCGGAAAATCCTATTGTGTGTACAGCGCATTAGGCTTGACTGCCAGCCAAGTCTATGTTTAATCTAGGTCAGGGTAAGTGATCCAGGAATGCTGGATGACTTCTCAGGTAGCATCTCTGGTATCTTCCCCTACTTGCTAGAACCTTGGAGAAGTTTCCAGAAGAATGTGAGGGAGGTTAGGAGAAGCTGCCTGGAGTATTGAGTATTCAATAAAATGTTATTAAAGAATAAAAAAAAAAGGAGGTAACTTGAATGAATGAATGACTTGTATAGCGCAACCTATGCGAACTGAATCGCCTCAGGGCGCTTTTTGCCACTGATGTCCATCTGTGGTATAGTGCAGTCCTTGCCCTGTGGGGTCCTGACACGCTTACAAACACATACACATACAACATACACATATTTGGCCAATTTTTTTTTTTTTTTATCGACAGGATCTAATTAACCTACCAGCATGTCTTTGGAGTGTGGGAGGAAACCGGAGTACCCGGAGGAAACCCACGCAAGCACAGGGAGAACATGCAAACTCCAGGCAGAAGGTGTCGTGGTCGGGATTTGAACCAGCGACCCTATTACTGCTAGGTGAAAGTGCTAACCACTACACCACTGTGCTGCCTGCTAAGGTTGAGGTGTAAATACACACAACCTTTCATGAGCGCAGGAGAAGAATACTCTGTCTTCATGCAGGATGACAAAGTCGCTCTTGATGCCGCAGGGGCCCCAGTCCTGGATCCTCTGTGGGATTCTTAGCTGGATGTTAGGTCAGATGAGTTGGATGACATCTAAAAAAGCCCATCAGTGGTCTGATCAGACGAGACGGCCATATTTAAAAGAGGGGTCGGGATTGTCTGGTTTATTGTATAACAAATAGCTTTATTTCACCATAAAAATGCATGTTGTGGCTTTAAATGGTTACTTTCTCAGTTCAGGGTGATAAACTGATGTTTGATTATCTCTGATATGCTGTGCTGCCAGGGTGCATCAGTGGAAGAGGTCCCCTAATTGGACCACCCATTGACTTTTTTTGACGTCATCCAACTCGTTTGGATTCAAAATCCAACTAAAAGTTTAATGTAAAGCCTCGTACACACAATCGGATTGTTGGCAAACAAAACCGCAGAATTTTGTCCGAAGGGCGTTGGCCCAAACTTGTCTTGCATACACACAACACACAATTGTTGGCCAACAAATACGAACGTAGTGACATACTATGTTGGTTTTCAGCTCTTTAGCGCCACCCTTTGGGCTCCTTCTGCTAATTTTGTGTTAGTAGAAGTTTGGTGAGTGTTGATTCGCGCTTTTAATTTCACACTTTTCATTTCACGCTTTTCAGTTTGCGCTTTTCAGTTCGCGCTTTTCAGTTCGTTTCTGAATGGCCGTTGGTCAACCAGACATGTTGTGTTTTACTTCAAATGACAGTTTAGGAGTAGGCAGTTACATTTATGTTTATTCCAAAATACAATGGAAAATTGACAAGGGACACCAACATAGTTGTATCTTTGATCTTAAAAACTACGGGGATAATGGTGTTGTGGTAACTTGCCCAAATGAAAAAAAAAAGCATAATAATATTATTATTGATATCACTAGAAAAAAAAAAAAGCCTTTGAAAATTAGTTTGCAATAACTCAATAACCAGCAAAGCAGCTTCATTATTATCCCATTAAAGAAGAAGAATAATTTCCCACGTCACGAATGTTAATTCTCCATTACGAACGCTAGTTTACAAGACCGACCGCTTCTGGTTCGTCCTTGCTTCCGAGCATGTGTGTTTGTACCTTGGACTTTTGTCCGACGGACTTGTGTACACGCGCTCAGAGAATCCGACAACAGACATTTGTCCGCGGAAAATTTTAAAACCTGCTATCCAACATTTGTCCGCGGAAAATCCGACAACAATTGTCTGATGGAGCGTACAAGCGGTTGGATTTACTGCCAACAGCCTGTCATCGAACATTTCCCATTGGAAAGTTTGATCATGTGTATATGCGGCTTAAGTCTACGTTGCTCCAGAAGCCAACAACTGGCTAGTGCTACAACCTAAGTTCACCTTCTTCCTCTGCAGGTACTCACTTATTTGTATCTGCTGGCTGTCTCCAGTAGAACTGCACCAGAATTTTGTAAAAGAAGTTAAAAAACAAGAATAGCGGTAAGGCTTTGGATATGAAAACTTTATCTCTGATAAGCCACTGTGTACACTTCATCTCTCCGGAGGTTTCCGCTTGTTCACATGCCTCGTCTAGGAAGCACAAATCACACTTTGTAGAAGAATTCAAGATGCACATTTTAGAAGAAAAAAAAAATGAGATTCTCGGCTGGTCATTAAGGTGACATCGTCTCTCGAGATTTGAAACTTATGACAAACTCCAAACTTTAAAATTAGGACAAGCTGAATCGATACATTTCCAAATCAAACACATCTCCGCCGGGACGTGTTGAAAAAAATCTTCAAGAATAGAAACGGAAAAAGCTGACACAGACGCAATCTTCGGGGAATATACAGACGCAGCTTTTACCCCAGAGATTTGGTCTTAGGAAGACGATGAGCTAGACAATATCTGCTAGCAGTGTGAGGTTATTGTTTATCTTGTGTTTTTGATATTAACTGCAGATCCGTAAATCCTTACAGGTCTAAAGCTAAAGGGTCAGTCCACCCAAACCGGTATTTCTTGTTGTTCTTGGGCACTGGTGGGTTGCAATAACGAAAAGATTTGTGTACGCATTTGGGATTCTGCAAACCCACACTTCCTTTCCAGAAAAAACAACATTAAAAAGAAGAGCAAATCTTTTTTAACCATTTCAAAATAGTGCTGGCATAGACATGCCCGGCACTAATGAGGAACGAATTAAGGAGAGGGCATACATGACTGGGTGGAAGGGGAACCAAGCTGGAGGGGTTAACTAGTTTAAAGTGGGTGGTCAGTGACTGACCCTTACCTGATTGGCCGAGTAGACGGGGTGATGGGGTAGAGCTGGAGAGTATGGTTGCAGGGGAGGAGGAGTTTTGGCTCACTCTCAGATCTGGAATAGTTGGAAGAACGTCCCTCCCTCCCACCCTTATGGTTCAAGGAACTCCGAGTTATTATCTTCTTTGATATGCTATTGCGGTTTGGGGTGCTTGACAGGGGTCTAAAGGCTGGTCTGATTTGGTAAAACGGTGGGGAGCCATCCGAGGTATGGCATCCTCTAATTGGTACAGGTGGGTGTCGGCTGGGCCAGCCCCCAAGGCGGTGCTTAGCAGCTGGGGGCGTATCCCTGCTAAATGGTGTCTCAGACACACAAGTTGGTAGTATGCTGGTACTGTCAAGGACCTACAACCAAGTTTAACTGGATTATGTTATGTTGGTTAAAATCTTGTTGTTTAATAAAAGGCCGTTTCGGCCATTTTAACTCCACAAAAGACTAGTGTAATTATTGCTAAGAGGAGGTAATAGGAGGGTGGAGTTTGGAGAATGTGGTTGGGAAATTTAGATTAGCCGTTTCCCGACCGGCGCACAACGATGTACGTCGACAGAATGGCACGGACAGGCAAATGGGCGTACCTGAACGTCCATTTGAATTTGCCGGCGTGCCATCGCGCACGCACGCTGCAAGCTCCATGAGTAGGATCGCTGGTCCTGCAGACTCGATGTCCGCGGGGATACCCGCGATCATCTTACGGAGAGGAAGAACAGGGAAATGCTATTGTAAACAAGCATTTCCCCATTCTGCCTAGTGTCACTGATCATAGCTTCCTGTAATCGGTGATCAGTGATGTGTCACACACAGCCCCTCCCCCTACAGTTATAATCACTCCCTAGGACACACTTAACCCCTGCAGTGCCCCCTAGAGTGTTAACCCCTTCACTGCCAGTCACATTTACACAGTAATCAGTGCAATATACACACTGATCGCTGTATAAATGTCAATGGTCCCAAAAATGTGTCAAAAATTGTCCGATGTGTCCGCCATAATGTCACAGTCATGATAAAAATCGCAGAGGTGATCAAATACCACCAAAAGAAAGCTCCATTTGTGGGAAAAAAGGACATCAGTTTTGTTTGGCCGCACAATTGTCAGTTATAGCGACGCAGTGCCAAATCGCAAAAAGTCCTCTGGTCTTTGGCCAGCCAAATGGTCCGGGGCTGAAGTGGTTAATAAGGTGAGCTCTGAACTACCCTAGCCCTGCTGCCTAGCCAGGCGCCCTAGGCAGCAGGGCGCCCTAGGCGGCTGTCTAGTTTGCCTAGTGGTGGCACCGGCCCTGGGCACGAACGAGCCTTTGCTTCAGTGCGCATGTTGATACAGGGTAGCTACAGGTAAGCCTTATTATAGGCTTACCTGTAGTGAAAAGTGATTGTAAAAGGTTTACAACCACTTTAAAACAGCTGTTGCAAGTACTAAAAAAAATTAATATCGCTTTACGCAATAACTCAAACCTCTTTACAGTTTCCCTTTACCTATAAAAGTGATTTAAACAGCCTCTCCCTTTATCTGACCTCCATTTTTGCTGCGATAAAATAAAATTAAACAAAAGGTGTAACATTAACCCCCTGATGTTGCAGCATTCCCAATTAAAATGATTTATGAGCTATAACAAAATAACATGAATTAAGGCTATCTCTTCACTAACTTGCCGTCATTTGAAAGCCCCGCAATTAGCAAAGGAACGCTCGTTCCAAGAGGACCTCCCCGGTCACCATATCTCCATGCTCCTCTTGCCTGGAAAAGTGGTGAACATGACATTTTTATCTTGTGGGAAAGGTTAGCAGTCAGAAAGATTAATGTTTTCTCCATTAGCCGAATCATTGTAATGTAATCTGCATTCTAACAGATGGACGATTGCGCCCAATAAATAAAGTTATTAGTGTAAATACCACTGAGCTAATTGACGCCGGCTGCGCTGGCCAGAACAAAAAAAAAAAGGCGAAAACAAGATACAGTTGTGATGTTGACAGCTGTGAATATGACTGAATACGTTCCTGGCTCAGTGACAAAGAGCACCTGCGCCGCTACCGGAGTCTCATTTATATTCTTCATTAGGGAAGATCGATCTGTGGGAAGCCTGGATGGATTCGGGGGATATGGATGACGAACTGGATGATAAATGGTTAACGCTAAATTCCAGGCAGATATAAAATACATAAATTAATGGATCATTAAATATATTTTTAAGCAAGGATTGTATTAACCATGCCTTGGCATCAGCCTCTTGCAGGTCATTTCTTTGACCATAGACGTGCTGCTTGGAGGGTCCTGGTGCCACCCTATAATGTGGGAAACAAAACTGATATGTGGTTCCTTGGCTTGACCCTTCAGAATATGGCTCTTGTAAATCAATTCACTAATCTCTAAATCAAGCAAAGTTAATGAAGATTTAAGACTACTAGATGGCTGTGAGAAATACCCCCAAAGAATAACCCCCACCCCAAACACGCTCATCCATGTCTTTATGGACCTTGCTTGGTGCACTGGTGCGCAGTCATGTTGGAACAGGAAGGGGCCATCCCCAAACTGTTCCCACAAAGTTGGGAGAATGAAATTGCCCAAAACGTCTTGGTAGACACCTTAATGCCGCGTACACACGACCAGTTTTCCCGTCGGAATAAACTCCGAAGGTTTTTCTGGCGGAGTTCCGCTGAAACTGTCTTGCCTACACACGATCACACCAAAGTCAGATGGTTTAGAACGCGGTGACGTACAGCACATACAACGGGACTAGAAAAATGAAGTTTAATAGCCAGTAGCCAATAGCCTCTGTCTCGTACTTGCTTCAGAGCATGCATCTTTTTTGGTCTGTCGGAACAGCATACAGATGAGCGGCTTTCCCGATATGAATTGATTCCGTCGGAAAGTAGACATGTGCAATTCATTTAGTTTTAGTTCGTTTTCGTTCAAATTCGTTATATTCATTCATCGAATATGAAAAACAAAGAGGATACGAAATAACCAAATTAGAAACAACGAAACTACGAAAGAAGAAATTCCGAAAAACGAAAACAGTAACAACGAAAATCAAAATGAACGAAAAAATTTGTACATTCGTAACTATTTTTTTTTTGTTGATTCGTAATTTTCCGTGTCTCTTACAATGGCGCTGCTTAACGTGCTTCGAATGGATTGAACGAAAAAATTCGTACATTCGTAACTTTTTTTTTTTTGTTGATTCGTAATTTTCCGTGTCCCTTACAATGGCGCTGCTTAACGTGCTTCGAATGGATTGAACGAAAAAATTCGTACATTCGTAACTTTTTTTTTTTTTCGATTCGTAATTTTCTGTGTCTCTTACAATGGCGCTGCTTAACGTGCTTCGAATGGATTGAACGAAAAAATTCGTACATTCGTAACTTTTTTTTTTTTTCTTTTCGATTCGTAATTTTCCGTGTCTCTTACAATGTAATAATAGCATACACATTACATAAAATTATGAATTATGCTCCGATTACGAATCTACGAAAACAATGTTACGAAAGTACGAATAAATCAATCTTACGAAAGTACGAATGTAACTAAATCTACGAAAATACGAATGCGTCCGAATTTCGAATAAATGGAAATTAGACTAACGGAAAAACGAATCAACGAAAAAATAACTCTTACGAAAATACGAACGAGTCCGAATACGAACACCGACGACTTACGAATTTACAAATCGTTACGAATACGAACACCGACGACTTACGAAATTACGAATCGTTACGAATCAATGGAAACGAACAGAAACAAAACGAAATTAAACAAATTTTTCTATTGTGCACATGTCTATCGGAAAGATTTAAAACATGTTCTATTTCTAGGTCTGTCAGAAATTTCAAAAAGAAATGTCTGATGAGGCCCACACACGATCGGAATATCCGATGAAAAGAGTCCGTCTGACTTTTTCTGCCGGAAAGTCCGACCGTGTGTACGCTGCATTAGAGTTTCATTCACTGGTACTAACGGGCCAAGCCTAACCCCTGAAAAACAACCATACATCATAACCCCCCTCCACCAAATGATTTGGACCAGTGCACAAAGCAAGGTCCAGTGCCTGACCTCACAAATGTGCCTTTGGACGAATGGTCAAACATTCCAATAGACACACTCCTAAACCTTGTGGACAGCCTTCCCAGGAGAGTTGAGGCTATTATAGCTGCATGGGGTGGGCCAACTCAATATTGAACCCTACGGACTAAGACTGGGATGCCATTAAAGTGCATGTGCGTGTAAAGGTAGGTGTCCTAATACTTTTGATAATATAGTGTATTTTAGTTCTACATTTTCTTAATAGGTAATCTGTATGTGAAACTCAGCAGGAAGGATGTTCCAGCATCATTAGCAGGTGTGATACAGGATCCCCAGATCGTTTTGGAATAATGGGAGTGGGGTGAAACAGTAAAGCAATGGCTGGATGAAAAAATGATCTACTCAGAAGGTAGACTTTAGTCAATGTATGTGTGTGGGGCAAGTCAGGGCTACAGGATGGTTGTTATGTCCTAATGTTTCTGTCCTCGTTGGGTACCAAGCAACCCCTTACCCCCGGAGTGGGTTCTTTTGGGTTACACTTGGAACCTTGTACAGGGTCACTTTACTACACATGGGGTACCTTTGCTTTGTGACATTCTCATCAATGCCCTGGGACAAAGCTGAGGCTGCCACGGGGGGAATACTTGACCTTAAGGCAGGCCTCTACCCTTAGAGATGAGCATACACCATGTACACTCACACTGCAACTGTTCTCCAGTCAACTCTTGGTTTCCTGTGACAATGTACACCTTCCCTGTAATCTGCATTTATGAGGAACATGCTGAGCCCTGTCCACATCCACCTGTCCAGCATTTTCCAATACTATTCCCCAGTATTAGAGTGGGCCCCACCATGTACTCTGCGTGGGTTCCACACATGCACCTAAGTTAACTCCTGAACCTCTGTACCTCTGTACAAGATGGGAACCTCTGCAGTGCCAATCGATGGTGGAAGAAATGCTGACAACATATCCCGTGCTGCTAGAGGTAGTTTCACCCATAAGAGGTGTAAGCTATCGATAGGCTGCTTTAAGCTTCTGTTACCCTAGGTCAGTGTTTCTCTACATTTTTTCAGTCAAGGCACCCTTTAAAATTCTGCACAAACTCAAGGCACCCAATGTAAAGACTAAACCAGGGATCTCCAAGCTATGGCCCTCCAGCTAGAGGGCCATAGTTTAGAGACCCCTGGACTCAGGGGTAAAGTCCTGGGGAAAAAAGTGTGGGAACTCCCACCCAAGATCCACTCGCCCACCAAAAAAAAAAAAAAAAATGATACGCTCATATACACGAACGCTTCAAAAGTGGTATTTTTCATCCAATTTTCGTATCGTGCGTATAAAGCTTAACTGTTAGTACATAAAAAAACAATCCTCAATAAACATAAATACGGTAATTCTCTGAATAATCAGCATTCATACAATTGTGCTTCCATGTAATGTGATCATCATGTTCTGATCTTTATTGGGGAATTTTATTTTGTATATAGAGTGTTTATGTGGTGAGTTTACACTTCTCATTGAACAGAGTTTGGATAACACAGGGTTATACGGAAAGGTGATAAATGAACTGCACATTATCTGGACAGAATGTTGGGGAGATAGTGATGTGTTCCTGCTTAGGAGATGTATGTTAGCTTGGGGGGGGGGCTGCAAACTCTGCAGGGGCTCCAACACACACTCGCTGCTATTCCAACCCTTCACATATTTCCACATAAACTTCCCTCCTGGCATTAAACTTTGCCAGGTATTGTGCTCAGCTTACCACCCCAAACTGATGTTCCTCCCTCAGCTCACCTCTCTCCCTGCATGTCCTGTGAGCAGAATAGCTGTGCTCCTCCTCTGGGTTCTCTCATCATATGGCGCTGAAGATAGAGGGGGGGGGGGGGGGATTCAGCGGGACACACAGAGAAAGTATGCAGGAGACTGGGGGGGGGAGGATGAGGAGACAGAAAATCAGGAGGGGCCGGCAGGTTGGAGCGCATCACGAGAGGTCTGACTAAACACAATCTCTTAGCAGCAGGGACCTGATCTACCTGTCAGCTAGCTGTGATTGACAGGTAGATCGAAGCGGAAGCTGTCATGGGACTCCCTACTGACAATGCCAGAATGGTCAGGTGTGCGGCACTTACTATTGCAAGCTGTGTCGGCGGCTGCTGGTGTAGCACCTGCCACGTGGCTCGCATACTTCAAAGTCTTGCAGGACACGGCTGCTAACGGGAACTGAGTTCCTGTTGTGGAAAAAGTACAGGAACTCCGTTCCCATGCGTTCCCGCAGGACTTGAACCCTGCCTGGACTAAACTAATAGTTTTGCACAACACAGCAGCATCCACACACGTTAGCGGTGATTTATTCTTCCAAAGTAAATAAACCTTTGCACACTGGTACTGACTAGTATTCCAATGTTTCTCTTCACCCTCAATTTCTCTCCATCAGTCAGCTAATGACACCCCAGTGCTGAGGGAGAGGGGCAGGGAAGGGTCAAACGAGGATACTGTGTAGGCGACCGACATCCTCCTTATCAACTGATGATGTTATTGGTTGTTGGTTGTCCCTATCTGCCCTCTATTCTGTCAGTCCCCTCTCCCAAAACAAACAACCAGGCCTAAAAAATGCAAGGACCTGGTTAAATTGACCTAACACTTACCTAACTGAACCTAATTAGCACCCACCTAAAGGTGGTGGGCGCTACATATACAATGTTGGCCAATTTTCAAGGCATTTTGCCAAGGCACCCTGAAGAAATCTGAAGGCACCCCAGGGTGCCTTGACATGCTGGCTGAAAAAGGCTGCCCTAGGTGACCACTTGTGTCTTCCCATTACTCCATTCCACACCGATGCCTTCATATTCCAATATGTTAAGACCTACTCAGTGAACTATGTGTGCCGGCTACTTGCAAAACACCAGTTTTAGTAACTTCAGACCAGACAAGGGCAACGTTTCAATACGTTTACTTGAGAAAAGTGCAAAATAAACATTTTCAAACACCATACAAGAACAGGATTTTGCCTACATCCCTACACCTAACTATTGCTCTGTGCTGCCCCAGCATACCTTTAAAGGTGAAGTTGAGCAATTATAAATCCTTTAGAGGCACTCTCATGCAGATTTAAGTCCTTCAGAGGCATACTTCAATGCTGGTGTCTTTAGGGAAAACTCCAGGTTCAAATGATTTTTCATCCCGCTACAAATCGAAGGGAGAACGAAGATTCGCAGTACAGGGACCTCGGCTATGGAATGCTCTACCAAACAACATCCGCTTGGAAGAAAACCATCAGGCCTTCAGGAAAAAACTCAAGACCCACCTCTTCTAATATAGCAGGAAAACAAGGACAGACAAGCGCCTTGAGGCGATTCAGTTCGCATTTGCAGCGCTATACAAATCATTCATTCATTCCGGTGGTGAAAAGTTACACCGATCTCAGCTCTCTCTCTCGTGGGACCTCCACTGGGGGATGGGTGGAAGTGGAACCCCGAACTCTGTCCTCCTTCTCTTTTCTGTACCAGACCGCTGTCCCTCTTATATATATCATAGGACCAGTGGGCTAGACCCAGAGAAGAACCCACCAAAAACCAAAGAACCAGGAAAGGCATTAACTCCTACCCTCCCAGCTTGGACAGCCTAACTGGCTATTTCAACCTGCTTACATGCGTCTCAAGATTTAATTTTCGGTGTTAAAGTCCAACTCTGAGCTCAGCTTCGACTCACTAATCACCTGCCCTAGAGAGTTGATCAATTACCACCAAAAGAAAGCTCTCTTTGTGGGAAAAAAGGACATTCATTTTATTTGGGTACAGCGTCGCACGACCGCGCAATTGTCAGTTAAAGTAACGCAGTGCTGTATTACAAAAAATGGACTGGTCATGAAGGGGGTAAATCTTCTGGAGATCAATCGGTTAATTGGCCCACGCAGGTTCAATGTAACTATGTAAAAATTGCCATACCTGGAATTCAGTTTTCATTTGAAAGATGCGATAAGAATTAATTGGAGAAAGGTTTATTTTGAATACCTTCCAGGGCAAGGCATTTATAAAATTTAATTGCACAAATAAAACTTTGTTGCAGAATGCCAAATTCAATTCTATGAAATGGTAAACCTTTCAGCTCCCACGTTTGACAATAAATGTTTTGATTGTTTATTCAGCTAGAGTAATATCATGAAATGGAAATCTTGCAAAGCATGAAAAGAATTTAACATTTTTTTTTTTTACTCATCAGATTTGAATGTTGTTTGCCCAGTCCAATGAATTCTTTAACATAAGCACTTCTAGGTTCCAATTTTACGCTAATCAAACTTGTCAACAGAAAAGTTTTCTATGGCAGAAGGATCCATATAAAAAAGCTGATTATAGACAAAAAGCAAGTCTGAGGACTCAATAGCAAAAGTGGATGACTACAAATTTATTCCAAAAGTTGAAAGTTGATAGCACAAAAGCACAGCACACACAAAGAGAAAATGTTAACGTGTTTCCTGTAACTAGGGTTGCCACCTGTTCGGGATTCACCCGGACAGTTCGGGTTTGGAATCATCTGTCCAGGTTTCAAACTGCCTGAAACCCGGACACATTATTCAGACTGGACTATGGCTTCACAGCAGGGTTGCTGGCTGCAGTTGTCTAAGCTGAGAGTGTCTGTTTCACTCTCTTTCATGCTGCCCAAAGCCAGCACACAGATGGGAGAGGAGAGACGGCTCGATCTGCACCTCTTCCTCCTGGCCCTACCCCTCTGTGTCTGCCCACACTCCTTAGAAAAGAAAAGTGTGGGCTGTAAATTTGAAGTCCAGCAGCCTCAGATACATCTGGATGAGAGGTGCTGACTGCCAAGCGGTGAGTGAGCTCACCATCCATCTCTGTCTGTGACTGAAGTCTCTCCCCTTCTATCTCCTGCCTCTGAGTAAGGATGGGCCCGGTGCTCGATGCGAACCCACGTTCGCATCGAGCACCGGGCGGTCGCTCGCTCGGCGAGCCCAGAACTATTTTGGCCGCTCGCATCACGTTCGTGTGATGCGAGCGGCCCCGCAATGCATTGCGGCCGGCGCGGCCGACGCAGTGCATTGCTGGCTGATGATTGGCCAAGCATGCACTGTGACCCCGCATGCTTGGCCAATCACAGCCCCGGAAACTCGAAGAGCCATAATTGGCTACAGGCAGGACGCCTGTAGCCAATTACAGCTCAGGGGCTGTAGTACACGCCCCCCCCTATAAAACGCCGCCACGCCGTCTGCGCCGGTCACATGCTGTTCCGGCGCAGATTGAGCAGGCTGATTCTGTGACACTCTGCTGCATTTAGATAGTTAGAGAGATTCACTTACAGAGATTGAGTTAGATAGATTCAGTTACAAAGATTGATTGAGAAAGAGGGGCTTGTAGTGTGCTCGTGGCAGGCAGGCAGAGCTCCTATATTTTGTTACCAGAAGCACCTATAGGACTTGTAGTGTGTTCGTGGCAGGCAGGCAGAGCTCCTATATTTTGTTACCAGAAGCACCTATAGGACTTGTAGTGTGTTCGTGGCAGGCAGGCAGAGCTCCTATATTTTGTTACCAGAAGCACCTATAGGACTTGTAGTGTGTTCGTGGCAGGCAGGCAGAGCTCCTATATTTTGTTACCAGAAGCACCTATAGGACTTGTAGTGTGTTCGTGGCAGGCAGGCAGAGCTCCTATATTTTGTTCCCAGAGGCACCTATAGGACTTGAAGTGTGTTAGTCCCATCACACACACAGAGCTATATTTTGTTCCCAGAGGCACCTATAGGACTTGAAGTGTGTTAGTCCCATTACACACACAGAGCTATATTTTCTTCCCAGAAGCACCTATAGGACTTGAAGTGTGTTAGTCCCATTACACACACAGAGCTATATTTTCTTCCCAGAAGCACCTATAGGACTTGAAGTGTGTTAGTCCCATCACACACACAGAGCTATATTTTGTTCCCAGAGGCACCTATAGGACTTGAAGTGTGTTAGTCCTATTACACACACAGAGCTATATTTTGTTCCCAGAAGCACCTATAGGACTTGAAGTGTGTTAGTCCCATTACACACACAGAGCTATATTTTCTTCCCAGAAGCACCTATAGGACTTGAAGTGTGTTAGTCCCATTACACACACAGAGCTATATTTTGTTCCCAGAAGCACCTATAGGACTTGAAGTGTGTTAGTCCCATTACACACACAGAGCTATATTTTGTTCCCAGAAGCACCTATAGGACTTGAAGTGTGTTAGTCCCATCACACACACAGAGCTATATTTTGTTCCCAGAAGCACCTATAGGACTTGAAGTGTGTTAGTCCCATTACACACACAGAGCTATATTTTCTTCCCAGAAGCACCTATAGGACTTGAAGTGTGTTAGTCCCATTACACACACAGAGCTATATTTTGTTCCCAGAAGCACCTATAGGACTTGAAGTGTGTTAGTCCCATTACACACACAGAGCTATATTTTGTTCCCAGAAGCACCTATAGGACTTGAAGTGTGTTAGTCCCATTACACACACAGAGCTATATTTTGTTCCCAGAAGCACCTATAGGACTTGAAGTGTGTTAGTCCCATCACACACACAGAGCTATATTTTGTTCCCAGAGGCACCTATAGGACTTGAAGTGTGTTAGTCCTATTACACACACAGAGCTATATTTTGTTCCCAGAAGCACCTATAGGACTTGAAGTGTGTTAGTCCCATTACACACACAGAGCTATATTTTGTTCCCAGAAGCACCTATAGGACTTGAAGTGTGTTAGTCCCATTACACACACAGAGCTATATTTTGTTCCCAGAAGCACCTATAGGACTTGAAGTGTGTTAGTCCCATTACACACACAGAGCTATATTTTCTTCCAGAAGCACCTATAGGACTTGAAGTGTGTTAGTCCCATTACACACACAGAGCTATATTTTCTTCCCAGAAGCACCTATAGGACTTGAAGTGTGTTAGTCCCATTACACACACAGAGCTATATTTTGTTTCCAGAAGCACCTATAGGACTTGAAGTGTGTTAGTCCCATTACACACACAGAGCTATATTTTCTTCCCAGAAGCACCTATAGGACTTGAAGTGTGTTAGTCCCATTACACACACAGAGCTATATTTTCTTCCCAGAAGCACCTATAGGACTTGAAGTGTGTTAGTCCCATCACACACACAGAGCTATATTTTGTTCCCAGAAGCACCTATAGGACTTGAAGTGTGTTAGTCCCATCACACACACAGAGCTATATTTTGTTCCCAGAAGCACCTATAGGACTTGAAGTGTGTTAGTCCCATCACACACACAGAGCTATATTTTGTTCCAGAAGCACCTATAGGACTTGAAGTGTGTTAGTCCCATTACACACACAGAGCTATATTTTCTTCCCAGAAGCACCTATAGGACTTGAAGTGTGTTAGTCCCATTACACACACAGAGCTATATTTTCTTCCCAGAAGCACCTATAGGACTTGAAGTGTGTTAGTCCCATTACACACACAGAGCTATATTTTCTTCCCAGAAGCACCTATAGGACTTGAAGTGTGTTAGTCCCATTACACACACAGAGCTATATTTTCTTCCCAGAAGCACCTATAGGACTTGAAGTGTGTTAGTCCCATTACACACACAGAGCTATATTTTCTTCCCAGAAGCACCTATAGGACTTGAAGTGTGTTAGTCCCATTACACACACAGAGCTATATTTTGTTCCCAGAAGCACCTATAGGACTTGAAGTGTGTTAGTCCCATTACACACACAGAGCTATATTTTCTTCCCAGAAGCACCTATAGGACTTGAAGTGTGTTAGTCCCATTACACACACAGAGCTATATTTTGTTCCCAGAAGCACCTATAGGACTTGAAGTGTGTTAGTCCCATCACACACACAGAGCTATATTTTGTTCCCAGAAGCACCTATAGGACTTGAAGTGTGTTAGTCCCATCACACACACAGAGCTATATTTTGTTCCCAGAAGCACCTATAGGACTTGAAGTGTGTTAGTCCCATCACACACACAGAGCTATATTTTGTTCCCAGAGGCACCTATAGGACTTGAAGTGTGTTAGTCCCATTACACACACAGAGCTATATTTTCTTCCCAGAAGCACCTATAGGACTTGAAGTGTGTTAGTCCCATCACACACACAGAGCTATATTTTCTTCCCAGAAGCACCTATAGGACTTGAAGTGTGTTAGTCCCATCACACAGAGCTCCTCTATTTTCTTTGCAGAAGCACCCATAGGACTTCTAGTGTGTTAGTGGCATCACACAGAGCTCCTCTATTTTCTTTGCATAAGCACCCACAGGACTTCTAGTGTGTTAGTGGCATCACACAGAGCTCCTCTATTTTCTTTGCATAAGCACCCACAGGACTTCTAGTGTGTTAGTGGCATCACACAGAGCTCCTCTATTTTCTTTGCAGAAGCACCCACAGGACTTCTAGTGTGTTAGTGGCATCACACAGAGCTCCTCTATTTTCTTTGCATAAGCACCCACAGGACTTCTAGTGTGTTAGTGGCATCACACAGAGCTCCTCTATTTTCTTTGCATAAGCACCCACAGGACTTCTAGTGTGTTAGTGGCATCACACAGAGCTCCTCTATTTTCTTTGCAGAAGCACCCATAGGACTTCTAGTGTGTTAGTGGCATCACACAGAGCTCCTATATATTCTTCTCAGCAGCACCCACAGGACTTCTAGTGTGTTAGTGGCATCACACAGAGCTCCTCTATTTTCTTTGCATAAGCACCCACAGGACTTCTAGTGTGTTAGTGGCATCACACAGAGCTCCTCTATTTTCTTTGCAGAAGCACCCACAGGACTTCTAGTGTGTTAGTGGCATCACACAGAGCTCCTATATATTCTTCTCAGCAGCACCCACAGGACTTCTAGTGTGTTAGTGGCATCACACAGAGCTCCTCTATTTTCTTTGCAGAAGCACCCACAGGACTTCTAGTGTGTTAGTGGCATCACACAGAGCTCCTCTATTTTCTTTGCAGAAGCACCCATAGGACTTCTAGTGTGTTAGTGGCATCACACAGAGCTCCTATATATTCTTCTCAGCAGCACCCACAGGACTTCTAGTGTGTTAGTGGCATCACACAGAGCTCCTCTATTTTCTTTGCAGAAGCACCCACAGGACTTCTAGTGTGTTAGTGGCATCACACAGAGCTCCTATATATTCTTCTCAGCAGCACCCACAGGACTTCTAGTGTGTTAGTGGCATCACACAGAGCTCCTCTATTTTCTTTGCATAAGCACCCACAGGACTTCTAGTGTGTTAGTGGCATCACACAGAGCTCCTCTATTTTCTTTGCAGAAGCACCCATAGGACTTCTAGTGTGTTAGTGGCATCACACAGAGCTCCTATATATTCTTCTCAGCAGCACCCACAGGACTTCTAGTGTGTTAGTGGCATCACACAGAGCTCCTCTATTTTCTTTGCTGAAGCACCCACAGGACTTCTAGTGTGTTAGTGGCATCACACAGAGCTCCTCTATTTTCTTTGCATAAGCACCCACAGGACTTCTAGTGTGTTAGTGGCATCACACAGAGCTCCTCTATTTTCTTTGCAGAAGCACCCATAGGACTTCTAGTGTGTTAGTGGCATCACACAGAGCTCCTATATTTTCTTCTCAGCAGCACCCACAGGACTACCGACTACAATGGCTGGAAGACCGCCAAGGGGAGGCAGAGCGTGCAGAGCCAAGAACACAGGGCAGGCAGGCTCTGTTTCTAGTGGACGTGGCCGTGGACGTGGACGTGGTCGTGCATCGTCATCAGCACGTGGCCATGGGACACGCGCGTCTTTGTTTTCGGCAGCTGGACATGTGGAGCCGCATCATGCTGAAGGCTTGGTAGAATGGATGACCAAGCCCTCCTCATCCTCCTCATCCTCTCTCACCCAGGCTCAGGGTACTGACAGAGCATCATCAGCCACCCCTTCCCTAGACCCACCATGTCCTCCTGAGGAGTCCCCCGAACTCTTTGAGCACAGTGTTGGGTACATGCTCCAGGAGGATGCCCAACGATTCGAAGGCTCGGATGACGATACCCAGCTTGAGGAATCTGGCAGTACAGTTCCACCAGCTGCAGCTTACTGCCAGGTTTGCTCTAGTGGTGAAGAGGGAGGGGATGATGAGGTCACTGACTCCACGTGGGTGCCTCAAGGGAGAGAGGATGAGGAGGAGGACGAGGAGGAGGAGGATGCGGCGTCACATGTCCAACGAGGCAGGATGCCCCCTGGAGGCCAGGTAGAGGCCAGCACAGCAACTGTACAACACCGCAGAGCTCCGCCTGTGCAGGGCGCTGCCTCTGCACGTTATCAGAAAAGTTCTTTGGTGTGGGCCTTTTTTGAGACGAGTGCAGCAGATCGCACCACTGCTATTTGCAATATTTGTCTCAAGCGTATCTCGCGTGGCCAAAACATCAGCCGCTTGGGCACGACAAGCATGACCAGACATATGGCGACCTGCCATGCAGCTCGTTGGCAGGCACACATAAAAGACCCACACCAAAGAACTAAGCGGACCTCTCCTTGCTCCTCCTCAGCTGGGATCTCCATCCCCACTACACCTTCAGTCCTCTCTGAAAGCTGCTCTGAGAGGACTGAAGGTGTAGAATTCGGTGTGTCACAACCAAGTACTTGCAGTACACCGACGTCCGAATGCAGCAGGCAAATTTCCCTGCCCCAGCTGCTGGACCGTAGAAAGAAGTACACTCCCAGCCATCCACATGCCCAGCGGTTGAATGCTAGCCTTGCTAAATTGCTAGCACTTCAACTGCTGCCTTTTCAGTTGGTAGACTCGGCCCCCTTCCGTGAGTTTGTTCAATGTGCGGTTCCTCAGTGGCAGGTTCCCAAACGCCACTTTTTCTCGCGGAAGGCGATTCCGTCTCTCTACCGGCATGTGGAGGGCAATGTCCATGCCTCGCTGGACAGGGCGGTCAGCGGTAAGGTGCATATTACCGCTGACTCATGGTCCAGCAGGCATGGACAGGGACGGTACCTTTCTTTCACGGCCCATTGGGTCACTCTATTGGCAGCTGGGAGGGATGCAGGACAAGGTGCAGTAGTGTTGGAGGTTGTTCCGCCACCACGCCTCCAAAACGCGACTACTGCTACTGGTTGTGACACACCTCTCTCCTCCACCCCCTCCTCTTCTTCTTCCTCCAGTGCTCTGTCCTTGGAACCAGCGGTGCTCCGTAGGCGTACAAGGGGCTACGCAAGTACGCAGGCAAAAAGATGCCATGCCGTGCTTGCGCTGGTGTGTTTGGGGGACAGGAGCCACACTGGGCCAGAGGTTCTGGCAGCTCTGCAGGGGCAGGCCGAGAGGTGGTTGACGCCACGTCAGCTTAAGCCAGGAATGGTCGTTTCTGACAATGGCACCAACCTCCTCTCCGCCCTGCGACAGGGGCAGCTCACCCATGTGCCCTGCATGGCTCACGTCCTCAACCTGGTGGTGCAGCGGTTCTTGGGCAGGTTCCCAGGCTTACAGGATGTCCTGAGGCAGGCCAGGAAAGTCTGTGTGCATTTCCGCCGATCTTATAATGCCAGTGCTCGGCTGACTGAGCTGCAAAAGGAGCTGAACCTGCCCAAGAACCGCCTAATATCTGACATGCCCACCAGGTGGAACTCAACGTTGGCCATGCTGCAGCGACTGCACACGCAGCAGAGGGCCATCAATGAGTACCTTTGCGACTACGGCACCAGGACAGGGTCAGGGGAGCTTGGTTTTTTTTCCCCACGTCAGTGGAGCATGATCAGGGATGCATGCACTGTCCTCTCACCATTTGAGGAGGCCACGAGGATGGTGAGCAGTGACAGTGCATGCATCAGTGACACTGTCCCTCTTGTCCACCTGTTGGAGCATACGCTGCGTGGGATAATGGACAGGGCACTTGAGGCAGAACAGAGGCAGGAAGAGGAGGACTTCCTTGCCTCTCAAGGCCCCCTTTATCCGGACAGTGTTCCTTCTGTCCCACCCATCACACAGGAAGAGGATGAGGAGGAGGAGGAGGAGGAGGAGGATTGTGTGAGCATGGAGGTGGAGCCTGGCACTCAGCATCAGCAGCAGCAGTCTTTTAGGGATGATGTACAGTCCCAACAAGCCAGTGGACTTGTACGTGGCTGGGAGGAGGTGGCTGGCGATCATGTCATCCTCAGTGACCCAGAAGACTCCGGACCGAATGCCTCAGCTAACCTACGCTGCATGGCCTCCCTGATCCTGCAAAGCCTGCGGAAGGATCCTCGTGTTCTTCGGATCAAGGAGAGGGACCATTACTGGCTGGCCACTCTCCTTGATCCGCGGTACAAGGGTAAGGTTGCGGACCTTATCTTGCCGTCGCAGAGGGAGCAGAGGATGAGACATCTCAGGGAGGCCTTGCAGAAAGGTCTGTGCAACGCGTTCCCAGAAACTGGGAGGCTACAAACTCCTGGTCCTGGGCGACGAGTTGCTGAGGCTTCGGTCAGTGGCAGAAGGAGCGGTGGGGAAGGTGGACGTCTGACCGATGCGTTCAGACAATTTTTTAGTCCGCAGCCCCAAGGTATGATCGGTTCCAGCAACCATCGCCAGCGTCTGATATACATGGTGCAGGAATACCTTGGGGCAAGGTCAGACTTGGACACCTTTCCCACCGAAAATCCTCTGGCTTACTGGGTCCTGAGGATGGATCACTGGCCAGAGCTTGCACAGTATGCAATTGAGCTACTGGCCTGTCCTGCCTCCAGCGTTCTTTCCGAACGCACATTCAGTGCTGCTGGAGGATTTGTGACTGATCATAAGGTGCGCCTGTCCACCGCCTCGGTTGATCGACTGACATTCATCAAAATGAATCAGTCTTGGATCACCACCAGCTACCAGGCACCTGAGGCGGATATAACCGAATAATTTTTAATGTCACATCCCTTCAAGACTGCCTATGCTGATGCTGAGTGACTGTCCTCTTATGTTCACTGACTATCCTCTTCCTCCTCCTCAATGATCCATGCCACCACACCAGTGCCTAAGGCACAATTTTTCAGCCCCTGTTTAACAGGGCGTGTACTTACAATTTTTAAAAAAAATGCTTCGCAACACGTGTGACTGCTGTGCTCCAAGTACAGTCTCTGTGAGGGCCGTGTTGCAGTGTTGTGGCACCAGCACCAGTGCCTAAGGCACAATTTTTCAGCCCCTGTTTAACAGGGGCGTGTACTTACAATTTTAAAAAAAATGCTTCGCAACACGTGTGACTGCTGTGCTCCAAGTACAGTCTCTGTGAGGGCCGTGTTGCAGTGTTGTGGCACCAGCACCAGTGCCTAAGGCACAATTTTTCAGCCCCTGTTTAACAGGGGCGGGGTACTTACAATTTTTTAAAAAAATGCTTCGCAACACGTGTGACTGCTGTGCTCCAAGTACAGTCTCTGTGAGGGCCGGGTTGCAGTGTTGTGGCACCAGCACCAGTGCCTAAGGCACAATTTTTCAGCCCCTGTTTAACAGGGGCGTGTACTTACAATTTTTTAAAAAAATGCTTCGCAACACGTGTGACTGCTGTGCTCCAAGTACAGTATCTGTGAGGGCCGGGTTGCAGTGTTGTGGCACCAGCACCAGTGCCTAAGGCACAATTTTTCAGCCCCTGTTTAACAGGGGCGTGTACTTACAATTTTTTAAAAAAATGCTTCGCAACACGTGTGACTGCTGTGCTCCAAGTACAGTATCTGTGAGGGCCGGGTTGCAGTGTTGTGGCACCAGCACCAGTGCCTAAGGCACAATTTTTCAGCCCCTGTTTAACAGGGGCGTGTACTTACAATTTTTTAAAAAAATGCTTCGCAACACGTGTGACTGCTGTGCTCCAAGTACAGTCTCTGTGAGGGGTTGCAGTGTTGTGGCACCAGCACCAGTGCCTAAGGCACAATTTTTCAGCCCCTGTTTAACAGGGGCGGGTAATTACAAATCTTGATCTAATAGTTCACAGCAGGGCCCATTCCTGCGCCCACCAAGAGTAACTATGAGGGCCTGCAGTCTTGTGGCAACACCGTCCACCACCACCGCCAAAGGCCCAATTTTTCTGCCCTGTTCATCAGGTGCTTGCAATTACAAATCTTGATCTAATAACTCACAGCAGGGCCCATTCCTGCGCCCACCAAGAGTAACTATGAGGGCCTACAGTCTTGTGGCAACACCGTCCACCACCACCGCCAAAGGCCCAATTTTTCTGCCCTGTTCATCAGGTGCTTGCAATTACAAATCTTGATCTAATAACTCACAGCAGGGCCCATTCCTGCGCCCACCAAGAGTAACTGTGAGAGCTTACAGTCTTGTGGCAACACCGTCCACCACCACCACCACCACCCCCAATTTTTCTGCCCTGTTCAACAGGTGCATGCAATTACAAATCTTGATCTATTAACTCACAGCAGGGCCCATTCCTGTGCCCACCAGTCTTGTGGCTACACCAACATCTAATAGGGCAAATTTCTGCAGAGTATATACGCCAGGCCCCTACTTTCAAACATCCAACTTACAAACGACTCCTACTTGCAAATGGAAAGAGAAAACAGGAAGTGAGAGGAAATCTACCCCTAGGAAGGGAAATTCTATCCTGTTAGATTTAATTTGGGAAAAAGGTATCTCCTCTCTACTGATACTTTATCACCAATCCTTGTTTCAATTAAAACCCCACTTTTCCAAAAACATTTGTCATTGGGACGGAAAGTGAGGTGACATGTTCTGAACAGATGTGCAAAGACAGCAAATGTTACAGGGGTGATAACCCCTCCCTATGTTCTCCAAAAAGCTTAAAAATAGATTTTTTTGGGATGGAGCTACACTTCATAATGTACCTGTTCAGATTCTACTTAAGATCAAACCTAAAGCCGCAAGTGGTTTTAAATGGCTTCTTTTTTTCCTTTACAAATGTCATTTTGTGCAAGGACAGTTCTAAACACGGGAAACACATGCCACTTCACAGGCATACTTTAGACACCCCCCAGGTACCATATTTAAAGGAAAATTTCACTTTTTTTTTTTCACTTTATGCATCATTAAAATGACTGCTCCCGAAAAAACGTTAGTTTTTAAAAGTTCTTTTTGCATTGATATATGTCCCCTGGGGCAGGACCCGGGTCCCCAAACCTGTTTTATGACATTAACATGCATATTGGCCGTTGTAATTAGCACTTTTGATTTCGAACGTTCGCGTCCATTATAACGTATAGGGTTCGAAAATTCGCGCGAACTTTCGGTCCGTTCGAAGGTTCTGGTTCGAACCGAACCCGGGGGTGTTCGGCTCATCCCTACCTCTGAGTACACTAAGGTGTTAAGGAGGAGTTCTCAGTGTTTCTCAGGTTCCCACAGCATCCTTTACGTTACAGTCCCCAGAATTTTCCCTTACATCAGAGCCTGCAGAGTCCCTCCTTACAGTAAAAGGTAACTCTGTGGACTCTGATGTAAAGGGGGACTCTTGTTATTAACTTGATATGATTAGAAATGTTATTTAACCACTTGACCACTGGGCACTTAAACCCCCTTCCTAACCAGACCAATTTTCAGCTTTCGGTGCTCTCACACTTTGAATGACAATTACTACGTCATGCAAAACTGTACCCATATGAAATTTTTGTCCTTTCTTTTCACACAAATAGAGCTTTCTTTTGGTGGTATTTAATCACAGCTGGGTTTTTTATTTTTTGCGCTATAAATCAAAAAAGACTGAAAAATTGTTAAATTTATTGGCGAGTATTGGCAGAGTATTGCCAGAGTATTGGCGGGTATTGGCAGGGTATTGCAGAGTATTGGCAGGGTATTGCAGAGTATTGTCAGGGTATTGCAGGGTATTGGCAGAGTATTGCACATTACTGCAGAGTATTGCACATTACTGCAGAGTATTGCACATTACTGCAGAGTATTGCACAGTATGGGCACAGAGCAGCGCTGTGGGCACTACAGATCCAGCCCACAGTGCTGCTAAAAATGATCTTTCCCCCTCTCCCTTTTCCCCTCGCACTGTACCGATCGGTACAGAGAGGAGAGAGAGGAACCGGCGTCATGAAATGGCGCCGGTTTGTTTACAAGTGATCGCTCCGTCAAATTTGACGGTGCGATCACGTAGTAAACGGCCGCTACAAGCGGCCGTTTACCGTGATCCGTGATGCGCCGGGTCCTCCGGACCTCGCAGTCATGGATGTTTGCGGGAGAGCAAACATTCTGGGAGGACGTCCATGGACGCCATCCCAGAATAAGCCGACCGCACTGTAGCCGTCTTTCGACTATGGCCCGGTCGGCATGTGGTTAATAGTAAAATATATGTATAGTTTATACTACAAAAAAAATTTGCTGTGTGCCACTAAAGTGTTCGGGTTTGACTTGAAGAAAAGGTGGGAACCCTAGCTGGAGGCCATCCCCATCTGGGAGGGGTGCGCCGATCACAGGAGGAGGCCTGGGAGAGCTGTGAGGGAATTTCACTTTTACATGGTCATTGGTGAAGTCTGCTTCATTACACGGTCATTGATGAGGAATTCCTGGGGCAGAGGGGCAGGTGAAACTGTCGGAACGTATGGTCCGGTTAAGTTCTCCATCATGGACTCGGGGCAGAGGAAGGTTGGTGAGTGTACCACAGTGGAGGGCTGGATGTGCCAGGAAGTCTGTGAGGGAACTTCGCCTTTACACGGTCATTAGTGAAGTCCTCATCATCACACAGTCATTGATAAGGAGTCCTGGATCAGAGGAGAGACTGTGGGGAATTGTGTCAAATCGATGTTGCCTGAGGTGAGGGCACAGGATTTACAAGCTGGGCTAGCTGGGAACAGTAGTCCACCGTTCAGAACATGCTTTTAAACTACTAGGCCTCTGGGGAGAGGTACTGAAGGTCTCTGGCCTAGTAGCAGTGATCAACCAGAGTCAGCATGAGAAAATATTCAGAGTGGGTTCTTTTGCTTACAGAAGATGTGACAAGACATTAAGATGCTACAGTATAAGTAAGGAGGAGAGGATTTCTGGGAACATCACCCTTACAAGGTCAAGTGTGATATCCTCATCTTTACACGGTCATTGAAGAGGAAGTTCTGGAAGCAATAGTCTGCAGGAATTATGCAGAGGAGGAGCAAGGTGCAGGGTGATGCAGGAAAAAGACTGTAGCTGTTAAACATGTGCATCATTCCTTCAGGCTCAAACTATGTGCTAAATCTATCAAATCTCTAAATATGATGCCAAAGTGATCTATTATATGGGCATACCATATACCCTTTCCCCCAACCAAGTTGTACCCTCCAATAAACAAAAAAAAAACACAGCAAATTACTTTTCATTGTCTCTGCAAGTGATATATGGGAGTCTGGCAGTGGAGGTGATATGGTGGATGTTTGTTACTAGCGGCAACTACACCGCTACATAAACATTACAGACAATAGCAACAAATATTGTATTGTGGCTGGACAGTATATAAGCAGCTTAGTTATGCTGCAAATTAAGAAGGAGAGATAAGTTAAGTTGTATCTTGAAATACATATTAAAGCACAGTGCTTTTTTTCAGCCGGAATGTGGGGGAACGCAGTTCCGGCACCTCCTGCACTGAATATATGTAATGGCAAAGGTTGCCGGGGTATGCTGGAGGCTGGGAGATCTATTGTTGATGGGAGGAATCTACTGTTGAGGGAAGGGTCTATTGTTGTTGACTGCTGGAGGGTCTATTGATGCTGGCTGCTGGGAGATATGTTGTTGCTGGTGGGGGTCTATTGTTGCTGGTGGGGGTCTATTGTTGCTGGGGTGGATCTGTTGTTACTGGGGTGTCATTTTTTTTTTGCGGGGGGGTCTATTGTTGGGGAGGATCTATTGTTGAAAGGGGGTTGTATATGTAGTGATCTAATATATAGTTCTTCGTAGATGGTATGTAGTTATTAATAAAAGTACTTCCCGCAGCAAATCCCGATTCTCCCAGAGAGAAGCACTTTATTGTCTTCTAAAACAGAACATTCTTACAGATGACAAAATCCAACAGAGTTCATATGACAAGGGATATCTCCCCTAGACTTGTGCCTCCAGACCCTTCTCTCAGAGATATTTTCTTAGACTGCATGACAGCCTGACTGTCTTCTCAAATACTGGTCTGACACTGGGGGGGGGGGAGGGTCAACCAAATGTTTTCCATGACTACCCCCTTAAGGTCTAATTACCATCAATAAATACTAGGTTAAAAGGCTATACCTCACACACACACAATTTGCATAAGATTTACACATCAAAGGGTAACAGATAACATTGTCAACTGATATCTAGCCTGGTCACGCTAATACTGTGTGTGGAATATATATATCCAATACATATATATAATGCATAAAGTCCCACATAAATCGGCCAACACATTACAACATATACCCCCACTTGGGTCGTTCTAACTACTAGAACTGACCCATAAATCAAGCAACAAACATAGCATTACCGATTTGAGGTAGTGGATGCTTCACAATGGCTCATATAAAATATAAAGTTGAAACTGGTTACATCTCTCTTCACCAGCCTCTACAATATCCCCATGAAAAAGTCATTAGATAATATAGCTTTAGACCATGACTGGAAAAGGATTCGTATTATATCACGTCAAGATCTTGAATATTGCACAAAAACGAGCGGATGTCAAAGTCTATTCTTTGATCTGACTTCATCACATCTCTCATTGAAAGTAAACTTGGTGTGCTTGGTGTGCTGGGAGCTCCGATCCACATAAATCCAGGATTCTCATCTCCAGGCCCAGGGTTTTCATTTTTTTTAAAGATGCTTTTGCACAAACACAGCAAATCCTGAAATTCTACTTCCATTTTTATAGTAAGAAGAACCATCAATGTACCAGCTCTCACTTTCAAGTTCAAAAGGTTTGGATACGGCAGAAAAAAACTGCTATTGCTGTACTTTGTAATTTGCTGTAGGCCGACTCCTCATTGCCTCCACAATAGAGCAGTTACTTGAATCATTCAGTCCATAATTCCACCTGAATGGTATACCAATCTATATACCAATCTATAATCCATATATCCATATAATCCATATATAATCCCCCACTTTCAGATAGAATCAGCTTGACGTCAGCGTTTATCAGATCTTCTATCCAGACAAAGCAGCAGTGGAAAATCTTGCCAGTAAAGTTAGGTCTTTTTTCATCCATATGTCAATATTATCAATGACTGATTCAACAAAGTTTCAAATCATGACTGGAGTGATGAATTTCACTCACCCCTCTTATAAATTTAGGAAAACCACCCAACATGCTATAATTTATGCTATGCCAAGCCATTGTGCAGCATCTCACCTTAGATATCAAATATATTGATCAATATGCAATATGTAATATGCAACATGTAACATGTTATGTAACATGAAAATTATTTTAGGTTTAAATGTTTCGCTCTGGTTTTAAGATAAAGTTCAAGAAATAAAACATAATAAAATAAAAATAAAAAAAAAATGGGAAAGGGTGAAAAATAAAAAAAAAAATAGGGCTTGATGAATAAAAATGGGAAAGGGTGAAAAATAAAAAATAAAAAATAAAAAAATATAGGGAAAAGTCCATTGTCCCAGTCCAAAAAGTCAAAAAAAAGGGTCAATTGCTTGATGAATATTGAGAGAGTCCATGATATTGTTTATTCAGCGTTTCTCCCCCACTAGCCAGAAATTTCAGCTTGCAGTTCACATGCTATTCACATGCAGTATCTCCAATATATCTGAAAGACAAAAAACTCTCCAACAAAACTAATTAGCAAGGTCCTTAAAAATTCTTTGAAGTTAAAACAAATGACTATTTACGCATCACCCCCCACTGCTACAGAAGTGTCATTTGCATCCAAAAACAGCCGAATTTCTGTTCAGCTGTTCCAGCAATGTGTAATGTTCTATTTTCATTTTATCGTACTCAATCTTCAAGTGGTCATATTTCTGTTTTAACTGAGAAAACGGTATCCTTAGGCCTTTGACTTTTTTTTATTATGATTTTGGTCAGCTCTGTTTTTCATATTAATATCACCTATATTTGACCTGGTGTTTCCTCTTTGTTTGTTATCATAATACATTATCTTTTGATCTTTATGTTCAGTATTTGTCCTAAACAATGTGGCTAAATCAATCTTGACAGCTTGCTCATTTGACTTTCTCCATAAATTGTCTGCTTTCAACAATACGTCTTTTAAATCATGAGGATTTGGGGTAACTAGTAAAATATTTTGTTTGATATCTTCATGCAAAGCATGTAGAAATATACTCATATGTAACAAGCCACCATGCTCAAATGCAAGATTATTACTGACCAATATTTCAATAATAGCTTTTATCCTGTGTGACAGTTTGTAGGGAGATTCACTTTGCATTTGTTTGATCTTCCCATGAACAGTAACATCAGAACGTACACCATACAAAACACATAATAATTCCATTAATATGTCCCTTGTCCTCATTGGCTGAGTACAGATCTGCTTAATTCTCATCCAAAGACTACTTCCTATAGAATGCTGCATAACTCGTTCTAAATCAGATGGGTTGAGATTGTACATATCTCTGACCTTCTGCAAGTCACAAAACCATTTTAAAAATCTGTTTAAATCATGGCAGGGAATCATTCCTATTTCTTTAAGAATTGCATCTAATTCTTTTGGTTTCAAAGGCTTCATTACAAGCTTAACTTCACCTGTATTATTATTATTATTGTTATAAACTGTGGTGGTCACAGTGGGTGCAGCTGGCAATGAATTATCAGATTTAATATGAGGTTCTGTTTCATTTGATAGAATGTTTGTATTTGTATTTTGCTGCAGATTTGATGCATATCTGCATTCCTGAGATCTCTTCTCTAATTCCATAATTCTTAATTTCAATCTTTCATTTTCTTCTGATAATTCATTACAGCGTTTAGATTTCTCAAGCAACGCACCCCCAATGGTGACTGCATGCAATTTTAAATTTACAGTCTCAGATTCTGATTGGCTTTGTAACCTCTGACAAACCTTGTTGCTATTATCAACTGCACTCTGTAACTGGGTGATTTCCTCAACCTTATCCTTCAAGGAACTTTCCATTGTTAAACAGCAAGATAACAAGCCCTGTACAATACAACCTTTTCTTTTACTTTCTGAAATTTTGCTATCAAAAACAGTTTTCTCTAAAAATTCATTCATCATAGTCCACGACTGCTTATATTTTTCTGGAACTTCATAAGGACCGCCATGACGCTTAATACATTTTAACACCCATCTGTTAACTTTATCAGAACTGACACTAGCTTCACACTGAGTAAGCATTTTGACTATATTATTAATAATTAAAAAAAAAAGGAAATATTTTACTCACCGCATTAATTACTCCTTCAGCTTCCAGCTCAGGTCTTCTGGTACACGATACAGTCCCTTTCTTCGTTTCCAGTCTCCAGAGAATAATTCTGGGGTTCCAAACTTGTTTGATTTTGTAGATCAGACTCTCTTATGTCACAACCAGACGTTAGAGTCACAGCACAGGTCTTGGGTCTCCATCAGACTTCTGTCCAACTCACAGGATTGTTTTCATTGTTTTCACCACCGACTTCTGTTACTAAGTGTAGTGATCTAATATATAGTTCTTCGTAGATGGTATGTAGTTATTAATAAAAGTACTTCCCGCAGCAAATCCCGATTCTCCCAGAGAGAAGCACTTTATTGACTTCTAAAACAGAACATTCTTACAGATGACAAAATCCAACAGAGTTCATATGACAAGGGATATCTCCCCTAGACTTGTGCCTCCAGACCCTTCTCTCAGAGATATTTTCTTAAACCCCATACACACGCGCGGATTATCCGAGGACCAGGTCGGTCGGATCCTGTCCGTCGTACTTTGTCCGATGTTGGTGTTGCGTACACACGGTCGGACAACGTTGTCGGAATTTCCGGTCTGCAAGAACGTCGTGACGTAAGTCGTCTTCCACGAGACTAGAAAAGGGAAGTTCAGCACCACGTCAGGCACCCGTTGGGCTCCTTCTGCTGATCCCGTGTTTATCGCGAGTTAGTTGAAGTTTGGGGACTTGCGATTCGCGCTTCTCAGTTTTGTGACTCAGATCGTTACTGCTCTTCAGTTTGTGCTTGTCGTGCGTATCTGTTTATTAGTGCGTGTAGTCAGTTTGCATTTGTTGGTCATTGCGGCCTATATCTTGATATAGGACGCTTTGATTTACACTGCTTATTGTCTGCTCGTTTCTGGTATTCATTTCGTTCTTTCAGGCCTTGCTGTTTATCGGTGCTTTCTGTTTGTCCGTTCTGACCAGCCGACCGTTTGTGAGCGATGTTTCCCGTATGTACTCATCGCCGAGTTCGTGCTGTACGCGGAATTGGTGTCAGGCTTTTAGCTTTGAGCCAAGACCCGTCCATGAACAGAGTGACGAGGAGTATGTGGACCAAGAATTGGTTGCTTCAGCGTGATCAGTTCTCGCACATGCCTTTGCTTCGTGAGATCCGGGAGAATAATCCTGATGATTTCAGGAACTTTCTCCGGATGACGGACCCCGATTTTCACCGTCTTTTGGCTTTGCTGACCCCTTTTATCAGCCGGCAGGATACCTGCATGAGACAAGCCATCACTCCGGAGCAGAGGCTTGTTGCCACGTTGAGGTACTTGGCGACAGGGAGAAGCCTTCAAGATTTGAAGTTCTCTTCAGGTATCTCTCCCCAGGCCCTGGGAATCATTATTCCAGAGACCTGTTCTGCCATCATCCAGGTCCTGCAGGAGGACTATATTAAGGTAACATTTCTACTTTACTATTCCCTTCTATGTATGCTCTGTTTGCTAATGTCTTGTATTTTTGACCTCCTTCCCTAATTACCATGATTGCAATATGCTCTAATATGCTGTGCCCCTTTTCTCCTTCATGCATTTTTCCCTTCACTTACCTCCCTAGCATGCTCTTCTGCCCCAATAGACACCTATGGCCTAGTCCCTTAAGCAATGTATTTTGTGTGCTGCATAGTATTGTTTTCCCCCAAACACCCCCTAAAATACAAATGTTTGCTGTGTGTTTTACTTCATGTAGAGCCCCTTTTTTTTTTTTTTTTTGTGGGGGGGGGGGGCAAACTCATTAGGAACCCCCTCCCCCAACTGCTCTGTCAGATGGTACCAATCCTCTATCTGCTGGCTTTCACAGGGTCAATACACACTATATACCTACCTCTTTATAGTGAGCATCTTTAGTGATGAATTCAGCAAAGCATGTAGTGCAAGGGGCTGCCTCCATACTTTCCATTTCCTCTTTTTTTGTGTTCTTTCCCTCCTATTAGCTTGCTTGGTAATTTCAGAATGTCACAATGTGCTTTCCTTTTTTTTGGGGGGGGGGGGGGGGTTTGAAATGTTATTTTATCTTTCCTGTGGGCTGCCAATAGTGTTAAGTACAGAGGGTCTGGCCAAACTAGCACACATTATTGAGCCATTTGGCAATCAATGAAGTGCAGAGGGTTACCTGTCCAACCCCCCCCCCCCCCCCAAAACCCTAGTTATTGCCAATGGCCCATCAGAAGTGGGGGGATTGATGGGGGGTGAGTAATCTGCGAAGGGGACCCTGTGCAAATACTTTCCAGCCTAAAATGTTAAAGTATGCTCTTGTTCCAAGATGTTGATTGTCTAATCTGCTTGCAATGTTTATGTGCAAAGTGACTAATTTTTTTTTTCTTGTTTCACTCCACAGTTCCCTTCCACGCCACAGGAATGGCAGACTGTGGCCTCCCACTTTGCCAGCCGTTGGGACTTTCCTAACTGCGGAGGGGCAATTGATGGGAAACACGTCCGCATCGTCCCACCGCCCAACTCGGGGTCCTACTATTATAATTATAAGGGGTTTAATCGTGTAGTGATGTTGGCGGTGGTGTCGGCGACATACGAGTTTATGTATGTGGACGTGGGGATGAACGGCCGGATCTCGGATGGTGGTGCCATTGCGCACACGGAGTTCTACTGGCGTCTCCAAAGTGGCAGTCTGTGCTTGCCACCTCCAGAGGAGAATGCTGAAGGACTCCCCTTCGTCTTTGTCGCAGATGAAGCGTTTGCGTTGACTCCCCATCTGATGAGGCCCTTCCCGATGAGGACCCTCACCCCAGACCAGAGGGTCTTCAACTACAGGCTGTCCAGAGCCCGAAGAGTGGTGGAGAACACCTTTGGCATCCTGGCCAGCCGCTTCCGCCTGTTCTTGATGGCTATTAACTTGGCGGAATACAAACTGAACCACATAGTTCTTGCCTGTTGCATATTGCACAACTTTTTAAAACGACACAACAGCAACTACGTGGTGCCCGTTGGCCCAGATGTGGAGGGCCCTCCAAATGCTGACCTCACAGCCCTTCAAGCGGCACGTCCATGCTTGCCCCCTCTAAATGCCCGCGCGGTCCGCGAGCAATATATGGACTACTTTGTGGGTAGGGGGGCCATTGCTCTGCCTGACGATGTGTGAGAGGCATTTTTTAATAAATATATTTTTTAAACCAACCTAGGATTTCTTGTCATTTCCGTATTATTGCTTATTTGACCTTGAAATTTTTTCCCTTTAGCTTCGACAGTGGGAATGCACTTTCTGGGCAAAAGGAGGTAACAGTTTCTTCTTCCCAAAAAGATTCTTCTCATGTTGTGTGTTTGATACCTAATCTTTGGTCTAGAGAAGGTTTGTACTGCATAACTGACACCCAAAATACTCCTTTTCATCACCATGACAGAAATGTGTGTATTACCAAAAATGGTGTGCTACGTGTTTTCAAACAAAGCACTGTGGGTGTCATTTACATAAGTCAAATCCACTATGCTCTACAAGTGCAGTGCAAAAGTGCCCTGGAAAAGAAACTTGCAATGCAAACTGGACTTGCCTTTAGTAAATAACACCCATTGCCCCCCAAATCCTTTACATTTGACATACATAATGCTTTTTGGTTTTTAAATAAGGAAGCCACACATTTAGAAAATTACAAAAGTTTACTTGCAACACATTCACAAGTGCGTTTACAAACTTCTTGCCAAAACTGACAACATCTTGGTTATTTACAACATTGTTTACAAACATTCCGCATTTGCTAAAACCAGGCATGGAGCAAAACAGAACCTAGGAACTAGGAAAATTCAACTTTCTAAAGTGAAGACAAGATCAGACATGACTATATGTTCAAAGTGTGTTTGATCTTGCCTTCATCACATGGGGGGTCACCCTGGAAAGTGGAAATTTAGAACATGCACACAATTTGGGTCTGAAAATGGTCATTAGATGGTAAAACACATGCCTCGAATCTTCAAAAGTGCCATTTTCCATCATGGGGATGAATGGACGTTTTTTGGGGGTGCAACCCCTTCACCACAACCACTTTAGTAGTTCGTAAAGTGGTTGCACCCCCAAAAAAACGTTGTCATTCGTCCACCATGATGGGAGCTAGCACATGTGGACACAATGTGTGCATGTTCCAAATTTCACACAGTTCTTAAGTTGCAAATGTGTTCCGAAGCAGCCACAAATGTGTGTTAATTACTTGGTGCGTTTTCAGATTTTTCCTAAAACATCAATGATGTTCTTCAATTTTTGTTGAACATCATTGATGTTTTGCTTTATGTCATCTAGATCTCGATTGCAGACCATTATCTCCCCGATGAGTACGTGGGCACTCTCTGTGGTAAAGTGCGATTTTTCTTCCACAACATCCACGTCACCTAAAAACAACCAAAAAAAAAAAAAAGGTCTCTTGGAAATGAGGCAGGCATACATTGATTAGCTTACCAGTAGCTGTGTTCTCCCACACTCACCTGTTGTGGTGACAAGTTCTCCAATTTCTATGATCTCTCCTTCCTCCTCCTCTGCTTCTGGTCTTTCCCTTTCTTTGGGAGGTGTTGGTTTTGGGGTTTCCTCAGACGTCCCGAGTTTTCGCTCCCCTATGAGAATGTACAAAAGGAAGATTTAGCAACACAATCTATTGAGGGCAGAAATAGGAAATTACAAACATTGCTTGAAAGTGAGGGACACTAATTTTGGATGTCCAGTTACAAATGACACCAACATGAATGTAGTCACTTTGTAAAGGTCCTAAACTTCTAGCTTTTTGGTCGACGTTTGGGTGATGGAGACCCCCCTCTAGTATCCACTGGAGCACATGTGTGGAAAAGCCTAATAAAAAGTGGGTTTGGGTGTCCCAGCACTAGTGCTCTAGAGTCCAGATGGGTAAACAGCTACTGGGTGACCTCTCCTTTACATTGAATAAATTGGCTGGACATTCTTGATGACATTTCTAGAGAGAACAAACTTCCTTTCCCCAAAAAAAACACCAAACATCGTATTATAAGTGGCCGAACGATCGAGGTTGAGTACGATCGAATGGACACACACACACGAACATGACAGTGGCAGAAAGATCGAGGTTGAGTACGATCGAATGCACAGACGAACCTGAAAGTGGCCATTTTCGAATCTACAACTTTGTAAAAATACAAACACATGGAGCAGTATGCAAGCAAGAAATCAAACACACAAAACAACTACTTACTTTTTTGAAGAACTCGCTTGATCTTTCTGTACTGATCGGCCTCCCTCAGTTTCAGGTCTGACCAGCGTTTCCTCAGTTGCTCCTTGGATCGTTGTACCCCAAAATGATTGTACAGCCTCCTCACAACTTTAGACATGATCTTGGCCTTTCGGACATTGGGGTTGAGGTAAGGCCCATACTTCCCATCATAGTCGCTCCTCTTTAATATGTCCACCATCTCCAACATTTCTCCAAATGACATATTGGAGGCCTTGAATTTCAGGCTCCAGGATCGGGACGTTTCTGCCTCCGGCCTTTCCTCGTCCTCCTCCTCGTTGGTGGGATATTTGGGGCGCACCTGCTGTGTCCCCGCCATGTGCTCTCCCCACTGCGCCGTAAAGAGAAGGGGTGGGGAATAGACGAGAAAGATCGTCAGGGGCGGGCGGAGTTTGACGCATGCGCACTGTATATAAAACGTCACACGCCTGTGTCGTAGCCACGATCTGTGAGACGAGGGGAGAGAAAGCTCACGCACGAGACGATCGCTATAACGAAGGTACAATTTGACGTTGGTACATAACTAGCCTAGACAGATTAGACCTTGAGGCTTCTTTATGGAGAAGATTAGGAGAGTTTAGCCTGACATTATTTATAGTGTTTTGTGTGGTGTTGTGTCTTGCAGAGATTATGCAGGGATTCAACGACGTGAGTTTTCTCCCCCTCCTCATTGATAAATACCGGGAAATTCCCCTTTTATGGCAGGCCAAACACCCCCATTACGGCCACAAAGCAAAGAGGTACGCAGCCCTGCTGAAACTTGTGGAATTTGTAAAGCCAAGGTTCCCCACGGCAACTGTTGTTAAGTTAAGACAGAAAATTGGCAGCCTGAGGAGTGCGTATATCAAGGAGTGCAAGAAGGTCCTGAAGTCGCAAGAATCTGCAGCTGCAGCAGATGAGGTCTATGCCCCCAAGCTCTGGTACTATGACAGGCTCCATTTTCTCAAAGACCAGACTGATGTCACGGAGCCACTCTCGCCTCCTCCTTCCACGCTTCCTTGCGTGCAGGCCACCCCGGAGGAGCCCAGCTTGAGCCAGGTATAGTAGTTTTGTAACCATTTTTGTGAAAAAGGAATGATGTTCACTTAATTCAGGATCCCCAATTGCTTAGTTCCTAACGTGTTTGACATATCAACAGACAGTAGTGTTGGAGACATTTGGGGCCAGAATCTAAACTGCTGGGCTGAGAATTGTATGGTTTTCTATTTGTAACCATTTTGCAACAGTCACTAGATGAAAATTGTGTGTGTTTGATGAACAAATAACTGAAACTATGTCCTTTTTTCATACACAGGAAGACCTCAGCCAGGAGGAGGCTTTGGAATGTGGCAGTCAGGAGGAGGCAGGGGTTAGTGGCAGCCAAGAGGTGGGTAGTGGCAGCCAAGAGGGGGGTAGGCCTAGGAGCCTGACTGACTCCCATATCCCTCCCCTCCGCCTTCCCTACAGAAGGGCGAGAAGGGGGGGTGAGGCGGGAGAGTCAGCGCTCCAGATGATCAGAGAGGCTTCAGCCTCCCTACATGCCACACCCACCGACGAGGAGGCCTTTGTCACGAAAATGATGGGTATGGAGGTGGGGCAACGCAACATGTGTGAGGGGGTCATCCTCAAAGTCCTAAATAAGGGGATGGCTGGGGAGATGACCCCACTCACACATGTTTGCCATAGTGACCATGCTCCACCTCCTCCTCCTCCTTCTGCCACCCCACCAGCACCACAGCCACAGCGTGCAAGGAAGCGTGGAAGGAAGACAAGAGAGTGACGACCTGTATTCAGTCTGGTCTGAGAGAAGATGGAGCCTCTCGTAGTACCAGAGCCTGGGGACCTAGATGGCATCTGCTGCAATTCCGGATGTTTTGGACTTCAGGACCAGATAGCACTCCCCTTAATATATGTACTCCTCAGGCCCCCAATTTTAGAAGCTTGAAAAATGATGGTTGCCGTGGGGGTCCAAGGCTTTGCAAATTCCCCAAGTTTCTCCATCGCTGCGTTCCTCTTGTTTTGTTGGTGAGACCGAAATAAAGGTATTTTTGATTTGAAATAATCATTGCCTATGTGTTTTACTTTTCTACAATGACAGTTTATTTGTGAGTAGGCAGGTACATTTCACTAATCATAAAGTATAATTAACAAGGGGCACCAACAACAAACAAACTCCTAGTAAATTTAAGCAACAAATACAAATGTTAATAATGTGTTTTGCTAAGTTGAGACACACAACCCCCCTCAAAAAAAAAAAAAAAAAAAAAATTCTCCTTCAAATATGTATTCCAAAAAAAAAAAAAAAAATGACAAATCATCCAAAAAATATAACAAAGATTCTTTTGTGAAACAAAAAAAAAAAAAAACAAAGATTCTTTTACGATCTGAGTAAAAATAAACATGTAGTGTAGAAATCCTGAAAACGAATAAAGAACTAAGTTTGTGAGAAGTGCGGGTGAATAGGAGCAGCTAAAACATGTCATTCTTCTTGCATTGTAAAGAAAAAGAGAATGCGCTGCATTAAAGACATTTTAACATTGCAGCGTGTCGAATGTGCTGTGTCGATTAGGAAAGGTAGTTTTACCTGACCGAGCGCTTCCGTCACAGAATTTCTTCTGAGCATGCGTAGCACTTTGTCCGTCGGACTACGCTACACACGATCGGATTTGGTGTGATCGGACCTTGTTGTCAAAAAATCTATCCAGCAGGAGATAGGACTTTGTCCGTCGGGCAATCCGACGTACACTGTCCGATGGTGCCTACACACGGTCGGATTTTTCAACAACATTGTCCGATAGGACAGAATCCATGCAAAAATCCGACCGTGTGTATGGGGCTTTAGACTGCATGACAGCCTGACTGTCTTCTCAAATACTGGTCTGACACTGGGGGGGGGGTCAACCAAATGTTTTCCATGAATACCCCCTCAAGGTCTAATTACCATCAATAAATACTAGGTTAAAAGGCTATACCTCACACACACACAATTTGCATAAGATTTACACATCAAAGGGTAACAGATAACATTGTAAACTGATATCAAGCCTGGTCACGCTAATACTGTGTGTGGAATATATATATCCAATACATATATATAATGCATAAAGTCCCACATAAATCGGCCAACACATTACAACAGTATAGTTTAATGCTTATTAATAAAATCTATACAAATTACTTAGCACCACAAAATGATACTTGGTTCTGTATTCACTGGAAGGTAGGTAGAGGGTGGAACCAAGGGTGGATAGGAGGCGAAGACAAAGGGTGACTTGAAAAGGGGAGTTCCTGAACCTATTCTCTGAGAAAAAAAGCTCTGTTAAAGCATATTATTTGGCTGCAGGGGAGAGGAGAGAGTGCACCTACAATGGCTGGTAATGCCTGGGAGCCTGATGTCACCTATAGGCTTTATTGGTCCATCCATTGTTGGTGCTCCCTCTTATCACCTGCAGCTGCTGCCTGACACAGGGGAGCAGGATCATGTGACCATATCAGAGGGACCTGAAAATAGTAGAGTATATACATCTTCCTTACACAGGTTAGCATCGGTGTTAGGAAGGGGGAGGGGGGGGGGCAGTTTAGAGGCCAGTTAGGGTTTGCCTGGAATTCTACTTTAAACTGCTCCAACACACACTCTGTTGGCACCCTCCTTTTTATGGTGAGAGGGCTGGCACATATCAAAACTCCCATTACTGGACATTCTGACCACAGCTGAAGGGCTGGGGAGGGCATTATGGGCCTTTAAAATACAGTCTGGCAAATTTCTACATAAAATATCCAGGAGCACCCAAACCCGAACTTCATCTCAAGTAGTTACAGACGCATTTTTGGGTACTATGTAGCATTGAAAGGTACCTGATATGTGACTGGGAGGAGACACTTTGCTAGGTATAATCTTGTAATGCCGCGTACACACGGTCGGAATTTTAGGCGGAAAAAGCTCTGATGGTTTTCCCGTCGGAATTCCAACGGAATTTTGCTCAAACTGTCTTGCCTACACACTGTCACACCAAATTCCGACGGTCAATAACACCACGACATACAACAAGTTCGATGGCACTATAAAAGGGAAGTTTAATGCTTCCGAGCATGCTTGGAATTGTTTCTGAGCATGCGTCAGAATTTTGCGTTTCGGAATTGCTTACACACAATCGAAAAATCCAATAGAAAGGTTTTCCGTCTGAAAAATTAAGAACAGGCTCGTAATCCAAAATCCGTCGGAAATGCCGACAGAAAAAGATCGTTGGGCATACACACAGTCGGAAAATCCGATGAAAAGCTCCCATCGGACTGTTTCCATTGGAAATTCTGAGCGTGCGTACGCATAACAGATTTGCTATAATTGTTACTTGGATGTCCTTCATTAGGGATGGGCCCGGTGCTCGATGCGAACCCACGTTCGCATCGAGCACCGGGCGTTCGCTCGCTCGGCGAGCCCAGAACTATTTTGGCCGCTCGCATCACGTTCGTGTGATGCGAGCGGCCCCGCAATGCATTGCGGCCGGCGCGGCCGGCGCAGTGCATTGCTGGCTGATGATTGGCCAAGCATGCACTGTGACCCCGCATGCTTGGCCAATCACAGCCCCGGAAACTCGAAGAGCCATAATTGGCTACAGGCAGGACGCCTGTAGCCAATTACAGCTCAGGGGCTGTAGTACACGCCCCCCCCTATAAAAGGCCGCCACGCCGTCTGCGCCGGTCACATGCTGTTCCGGCGCAGATTGAGCAGGCTGATTCTGTGACACTCTGCTGGATTTAGTTAGGTAGAGAGGTTCACTTACAGAGATTGAGTTAGATAGATTCAGTTACAAAGATTGATTGAGAAAGAGGGGCTTGTAGTGTGTTCGTGGCAGGCAGGCAGAGCTCCTATATTTTGTTACCAGAAGCACCTATAGGACTTGTAGTGTGTTCGTGGCAGGCAGGCAGAGCTCCTATATTTTGTTACCAGAAGCACCTATGGGACTTGTAGTGTGTTCGTGGCAGGCAGGCAGAGCTCCTATATTTTGTTACCAGAAGCACCTATAGGACTTGTAGTGTGTTCATGGCAGGCAGGCAGAGCTCCTATATTTTGTTCCCAGAAGCACCTATAGGACTTGTAGTGTGTTCGTGGCAGGCAGGCAGAGCTCCTATATTTTGTTCCCAGAAGCACCTATAGGACTTGTAGTGTGTTCGTGGCAGGCAGGCAGAGCTCCTATATTTTGTTCCCAGAAGCACCTATAGGACTTGTAGTGTGTTAGTCCCATCACACACACAGAGCTATATTTTGTTCCCAGAAGCACCTATAGGACTTGAAGTGTGTTAGTCCCATCACACACACAGGGCTATATTTTGTTCCCAGAGGCACCTATAGGACTTGAAGTGTGTTAGTCCCATCACACACACAGAGCTATATTTTGTTCCCAGAAGCACCTATAGGACTTGAAGTGTGTTAGTCCCATCACACACACAGAGCTATATTTTGTTCCCAGAAGCACCTATAGGACTTGAAGTGTGTTAGTCCCATCACACACACAGAGCTATATTTTGTTCCCAGAAGCACCTATAGGACTTGAAGTGTGTTAGTCCCATCACACACACAGAGCTATATTTTGTTCCCAGAAGCACCTATAGGACTTGAAGTGTGTTAGTCCCATCACACACACAGAGCTATATTTTGTTCCCAGAAGCACCTATAGGACTTGAAGTGTGTTAGTCCCATCACACACACAGAGCTATATTTTGTTCCCAGAAGCACCTATAGGACTTGAAGTGTGTTAGTCCCATCACACAGACCTTTATTTCCTTCCCAGAAGCACCTATAGGACTTGAAGTGTGTTAGTCCCATCACACACACAGAGCTATATTTTGTTCCCAGAAGCACCTATAGGACTTGAAGTGTGTTAGTCCCATCACACACACAGAGCTATATTTTGTTCCCAGAAGCACCTATAGGACTTGAAGTGTGTTAGTCCCATCACACAGACCTTTATTTCCTTCCCAGAAGCACCTATAGGACTTGAAGTGTGTTAGTCCCATCACACACACAGGGCTATATTTTGTTCCCAGAAGCACCTATAGGACTTGAAGTGTGTTAGTCCCATCACACACACAGAGCTATATTTTGTTCCCAGAAGCACCTATAGGACTTGAAGTGTGTTAGTCCCATCACACACACAGACCTTTATTTCCTTCCCAGAAGCACCTATAGGACTTGAAGTGTGTTAGTCCCATCACACACACAGAGCTATATTTTGTTCCCAGAAGCACCTATAGGACTTGAAGTGTGTTAGTCCCATCACACACACAGAGCTATATTTTGTTCCCAGAAACACCTATAGGACTTGAAGTGTGTTAGTCCCATCACACACACAGAGCTATATTTTGTTCCCAGAAGCACCTATAGGACTTGAAGTGTGTTAGTCCCATCACACAGACCTTTATTTCCTTCCCAGAAGCACCTATAGGACTTGAAGTGTGTTAGTCCCATCACACACACAGAGCTATATTTTGTTCCCAGAAGCACCTATAGGACTTGAAGTGTGTTAGTCCCATCACACACACAGAGCTATATTTTGTTCCCAGAAGCACCTATAGGACTTGAAGTGTGTTAGTCCCATCACACAGACCTTTATTTCCTTCCCAGAAGCACCTATAGGACTTGAAGTGTGTTAGTCCCATCACACAGACCTTTATTTCCTTCCCAGAAGCACCTATAGGACTTGAAGTGTGTTAGTCCCATCACACACACAGAGCTATATTTTGTTCCCAGAAGCACCTATAGGACTTGAAGTGTGTTAGTCCCATCACACACACAGAGCTATATTTTCTTCCCAGAAGCACCTATAGGACTTGAAGTGTGTTAGTCCCATCACACACACAGAGCTATATTTTGTTCCCAGAAGCACCTATAGGACTTGAAGTGTGTTAGTCCCATTACACACACAGAGCTATATTTTCTTCCCAGAAGCACCTATAGGACTTGAAGTGTGTTAGTCCCATCACACACACAGAGCTATATTTTGTTCCCAGAAGCACCTATAGGACTTGAAGTGTGTTAGTCCCATCACACACACAGAGCTATATTTTGTTCCCAGAAGCACCTATAGGACTTGAAGTGTGTTAGTCCCATCACACACACAGAGCTATATTTTGTTCCCAGAAGCACCTATAGGACTTGAAGTGTGTTAGTCCCATCACACAGACCTTTATTTCCTTCCCAGAAGCACCTATAGGACTTGAAGTGTGTTAGTCCCATCACACAGACCTTTATTTCCTTCCCAGAAGCACCTATAGGACTTGAAGTGTGTTAGTCCCATCACACACACAGAGCTATATTTTGTTCCCAGAAGCACCTATAAGACTTGAAGTGTGTTAGTCCCATCACACACACAGAGCTATATTTTCTTCCCAGAAGCACCTATAGGACTTGAAGTGTGTTAGTCCCATCACACACACAGAGCTATATTTTGTTCCCAGAAGCACCTATAGGACTTGAAGTGTGTTAGTCCCATCACGCAGACCTTTATTTGCTTCCCAGAAGCACCTATAGGACTTGAAGTGTGTTAGTCCCATCACACACACAGAGCTATATTTTGTTCCCAGAAGCACCTATAGGACTTGAAGTGTGTTAGTCCCATCACACACACAGAGCTATATTTTGTTCCCAGAAGCACCTATAGGACTTGAAGTGTGTTAGTCCCATCACACACACAGAGCTATATTTTGTTCCCAGAAGAACCTATAGGACTTGAAGTGTGTTAGTCCCATCACACACACAGAGCTATATTTTGTTCCCAGAAGCACCTATAGGACTTGAAGTGTGTTAGTCCCATCACACACACAGAGCTATATTTTGTTCCCAGAAGCACCTATAGGACTTGAAGTGTGTTAGTCCCATCACACACACAGAGCTATATTTTGTTCCCAGAAGAACCTATAGGACTTGAAGTGTGTTAGTCCCATCACACACACAGAGCTATATTTTGTTCCCAGAAGCACCTATAGGACTTGAAGTGTGTTAGTCCCATCACACACACAGAGCTATATTTTGTTCCCAGAAGCACCTATAGGACTTGAAGTGTGTTAGTCCCATCACACACACAGAGCTATATTTTGTTCCCAGAAGCACCTATAGGACTTGAAGTGTGTTAGTCCCATCACACACACAGAGCTATATTTTCTTCCCAGAAGCACCTATAGGACTTGAAGTGTGTTAGTCCCATCACACACACAGAGCTATATTTTGTTCCCAGAGGCACCTATAGGACTTGAAGTGTGTTAGTCCCATCACACACACAGAGCTATATTTTCTTCCCAGAAGCACCTATAGGACTTGAAGTGTGTTAGTCCCATCACACACACAGAGCTATATTTTGTTCCCAGAAGCACCTATAGGACTTGAAGTGTGTTAGTCCCATCACACAGACCTTTATTTCCTTCCCAGAAGCACCTATAGGACTTGAAGTGTGTTAGTCCCATCACACACACAGAGCTATATTTTGTTCCCAGAAGCACCTATAGGACTTGAAGTGTGTTAGTCCCATCACACACACAGAGCTATATTTTCTTCCCAGAAGCACCTATAGGACTTGAAGTGTGTTAGTCCCATCACACACACAGAGCTATATTTTGTTCCCAGAAGCACCTATAGGACTTGAAGTGTGTTAGTCCCATCACACACACAGAGCTATATTTTGTTCCCAGAAGCACCTATAGGACTTGAAGTGTGTTAGTCCCATCACACACACAGAGCTATATTTCGTTCCCAGAAGCACCTATAGGACTTGAAGTGTGTTAGTCCCATCACACACACAGAGCTATATTTTGTTCCCAGAAGCACCTATAGGACTTGAAGTGTGTTAGTCCCATCACACACACAGAGCTATATTTTGTTCCCAGAAGCACCTATAGGACTTGAAGTGTGTTAGTCCCATCACACAGAGATCCTATATTTTGTTCCCAGAAGCAACTATAGGACTTGAAGTGTGTTAGTCCCATCACACAGACCTTTATTTTCTTCCCAGAAGCACCTATAGGACTTGAAGTGTGTTAGTCCCATCACACAGAGCTCCTCTATTTTCTTTGCAGAAGCACCCATAGGACTTCTAGTGTGTTAGTGGCATCACACAGAGCTCCTATATATTCTTCTCAGCAGCACCCACAGGACTTCTAGTGTGTTAGTGGCATCACACAGAGCTCCTCTATTTTCTTTGCAGAAGCACCCACAGGACTTCTAGTGTGTTAGTGGCATCACACAGAGCTCCTCTATTTTCTTTGCAGAAGCACCCATAGGACTTCTAGTGTGTTAGTGGCATCACACAGAGCTCCTATATATTCTTCTCAGCAGCACCCACAGGACTTCTAGTGTGTTAGTGGCATCACACAGAGCTCCTCTATTTTCTTTGCAGAAGCACCCACAGGACTTCTAGTGTGTTAGTGGCATCACACAGAGCTCCTCTATTTTCTTTGCAGAAGCACCCACAGGACTTCTAGTGTGTTAGTGGCATCACACAGAGCTCCTCTATTTTCTTTGCATAAGCACCCACAGGACTTCTAGTGTGTTAGTGGCATCACACAGAGCTCCTCTATTTTCTTTGCAGAAGCACCCATAGGACTTCTAGTGTGTTAGTGGCATCACACAGAGCTCCTATATATTCTTCTCAGCAGCACCCACAGGACTTCTAGTGTGTTAGTGGCATCACACAGAGCTCCTCTATTTTCTTTGCAGAAGCACCCATAGGACTTCTAGTGTGTTAGTGGCATCACACAGAGCTCCTATATATTCTTCTCAGCAGCACCCACAGGACTACCGACTACAATGGCTGGAAGACCGCCAAGGGGAGGCAGAGCGTGCAGAGCCAAGAACACAGGGCAGGCAGGCTCTGTTTCTAGTGGACGTGGCCGTGGACGTGGACGTGGTCGTGCATCGTCATCAGCACATGGCCATGGGACACGCGCGTCTTTGTTTTCGGCAGCTGGACATGTGGAGCCGCATCATGCTGAAGGCTTGGTAGAATGGATGACCAAGCCCTCCTCATCCTCCTCATCCTCTCTCACCCAGGTTCAGGGTACTGACAGAGCATCATCAGCCACCCCTTCCCTAGACCCACCATGTCCTCCTGAGGAGTCCCCCGAACTCTTTGAGCACAGTGTTGGGTACATGCTCCAGGAGGATGCCCAACGATTCGAAGGCTCGGATGACGATACCCACCTTGAGGAATCTGGCAGTACTGTTCCACCAGCTGCAGCTTACTGCCAGGTTTGCTCTAGTGGTGAAGAGGGAGGGGATGATGAGGTCACTGACTCCACGTGGGTGCCTCAAGGGAGAGAGGATGAGGAGGAGGACGAGGAGGATGCGGCGTCACATGTCCAACGAGGCAGGATGCCCCCTGGAGGCCAGGTAGAGGCCAGCACAGCAACTGTACAACACCGCAGAGCTCCGCCTGTGCAGGGCGCTGCCTCTGCACGTTATCAGAAAAGTTCTTTGGTGTGGGCCTTTTTTGAGACGAGTGCAGCAGATCGCACCACTGCTATTTGCAATATTTGTCTCAAGCGTATCTCGCGTGGCCAAAACATCAGCCGCTTGGGCACGACAAGCATGACCAGACATATGGCGACCTGCCATGCAGCTCGTTGGCAGGCACACATAAAAGACCCACACCAAAGAACTAAGCGGACCTCTCCTTGCTCCTCCTCAGCTGGGATCTCCATCCCCACTACACCTTCAGTCCTCTCTGAAAGCTGCTCTGAGAGGACTGAAGGTGTAGAATTAGGTGTGTCACAACCAAGTACTTGCAGTACACCGACGTCCGATTGCAGCAGGCAAATTTCCCTGCCCCAGCTGCTGGACCGTAGAAAGAAGTACACTCCCAGCCATCCACATGCCCAGCGGTTGAATGCTAGCCTTGCTAAATTGCTAGCACTTCAACTGCTGCCTTTTCAGTTGGTAGACTCGGCCCCCTTCCGTGAGTTTGTTCAATGTGCGGTTCCTCAGTGGCAGGTTCCCAAACGCCACTTTTTCTCGCGGAAGGCGATTCCGTCTCTCTACCGGCATGTGGAGGGCAATGTCCATGCCTCGCTGGACAGGGCAGTCAGCGGTAAGGTGCATATTACCGCTGACTCATGGTCCAGCAGGCATGGACAGGGACGGTACCTTTCTTTCACGGCCCATTGGGTCACTCTATTGGCAGCTGGGAGGGATGCAGGACAAGGTGCAGTAGTGTTGGAGGTTGTTCCGCCACCACGCCTCCAAAACGCGACTACTGCTACTGGTTGTGACACACCTCTCTCCTCCACCCCCTCCTCTTCTTCTTCCTCCAGTGCTCTGTCCTTGGAACCAGCGGTGCTCCGTAGGCGTACAAGGGGCTACGCAAGTACGCAGGCAAAAAGATGCCATGCCGTGCTTGCGCTGGTGTGTTTGGGGGACAGGAGCCACACTGGGCCAGAGGTTCTGGCAGCTCTGCAGGGGCAGGCCGAGAGGTGGTTGACGCCACGTCAGCTTAAGCCAGGAATGGTCGTTTCTGACAATGGCACCAACCTCCTCTCCGCCCTGCGACAGGGGCAGCTCACCCATGTGCCCTGCATGGCTCACGTCCTCAACCTGGTGGTGCAGCGGTTCTTGGGCAGGTTCCCAGGCTTACAGGATGTCCTGAGGCAGGCCAGGAAAGTCTGTGTGCATTTCCGCCGATCTTATAATGCCAGTGCTCGGCTGACTGAGCTGCAAAAGGAGCTGAACCTGCCCAAGAACCGCCTAATATCTGACATGCCCACCAGGTGGAACTCAACGTTGGCCATGCTGCAGCGACTGCACACGCAGCAGAGGGCCATCAATGAGTACCTTTGCGACTACGGCACCAGGACAGGGTCAGGGGAGCTTGGTTTTTTTTCCCCACGTCAGTGGAGCATGATCAGGGATGCATGCACTGTCCTCTCACCATTTGAGGAGGCCACGAGGATGGTGAGCAGTGACAGTGCATGCATCAGTGACACTGTCCCTCTTGTCCACCTGTTGGAGCATACGCTGCGTGGGATAATGGACAGGGCACTTGAGGCAGAACAGAGGCAGGAAGAGGAGGACTTCCTTGCCTCTCAAGGCCCCCTTTATCCGGACAGTGTTCCTTCTGTCCCACCCATCACACAGGAAGAGGAGGAGGAGGAGGAGGAGGAGGATTGTGTGAGCATGGAGGTGGAGCCTGGCACTCAGCATCAGCAGCAGCAGTCTTTTAGGGATGATGTACAGTCCCAACAAACCAGTGGACTTGTACGTGGCTGGGAGGAGGTGGCTGGCGATCATGTCATCCTCAGTGACCCAGAAGACTCCGGACCGAATACCTCAGCTAACCTACGCTGCATGGCCTCCCTGATCCTGCAAAGCCTGCGGAAGGATCCTCGTGTTCTTCGGATCAAGGAGAGGGACCATTACTGGCTGGCCACTCTCCTTGATCCGCGGTACAAGGGTAAGGTTGCGGACCTTATCTTGCCATCGCAGAGGGAGCAGAGGATGAGACATCTCAGGGAGGCCTTGCAGAAAGGTCTGTGCAACGCGTTCCCAGAAACTGGGAGGCTACAAACTCCTGGTCCTGGGCGACGAGTTGCTGAGGCTTCGGTCAGTGGCAGAAGGAGCGGTGGGGAAGGTGGACGTCTGACCGATGCGTTCAGACAATTTTTTAGTCCGCAGCCCCAAGGTATGATCGGTTCCAGCAACCATCGCCAGCGTCTGATATACATGGTGCAGGAATACCTTGGGGCAAGGTCAGACTTGGACACCTTTCCCACTGAAAATCCTCTGGCTTACTGGGTCCTGAGGATGGATCACTGGCCAGAGCTTGCACAGTATGCAATTGAGCTACTGGCCTGTCCTGCCTCCAGCGTTCTTTCCGAACGCACATTCAGTGCTGCTGGAGGATTTGTGACTGATCATAGGGTGCGCCTGTCCACCGCCTCGGTTGATCGACTGACATTCATCAAAATGAATCAGTCTTGGATCACCACCAGCTACCAGGCACCTGAGACGGATATAACCGAATAATTTTTAATGTCACATCCCTTCAAGACTGCCTATGCTGATGCTGAGTGACTGTCCTCTTATGTTCACTGACTATCCTCTTCCTCCTCCTCAATGATCCATGCCACCACACCAGTGCCTAAGGCACAATTTTTCAGCCCCTGTTTAACAGGGGCGTGTACTTCCAATTTTTTTAAAAAAATGCTTCGCAACACGTGTGACTGCTGTGCTCCAAGTACAGTCTCTGTGAGGGGTTGCAGTGTTGTGGCACCAGCACCAGTGCCTAAGGCACAATTTTTCAGCCCCTGTTTAACAGGGGCGGGTACTTACAATTTTTTAAAAAAATGCTTCGCAACACGTGTGACTGCTGTGCTCCAAGTACAGTATCTGTGAGGGCCGGGTTGCAGTGTTGTGGCACCAGCACCAGTGCCTAAGGCACAATTTTTCAGCCCCTGTTTAACAGGGGCGGGTACTTACAATTTTTTAAAAAAATGCTTCGCAACACGTGTGACTGCTGTGCTCCAAGTACAGTATCTGTGAGGGCCGGGTTGCAGTGTTGTGGCACCAGCACCAGTGCCTAAGGCACAATTTTTCAGCCCCTGTTTAACAGGGGCGGGTACTTACAATTTTTTAAAAAAAATGCTTCGCAACACGTGTGACTGCTGTGCTCCAAGTACAGTATCTGTGAGGGCCGGGTTGCAGTGTTGTGGCACCAGCACCAGTGCCTAAGGCACAATTTTTCAGCCCCTGTTTAACAGGGGCGGGTACTTACAATTTTTTAAAAAAATGCTTCGCAACACGTGTGACTGCTGTGCTCCAAGTACAGTATCTGTGAGGGCCGGGTTGCAGTGTTGTGGCACCAGCACCAGTGCCTAAGGCACAATTTTTCAGCCCCTGTTTAACAGGGGCGGGTACTTACAATTTTTTAAAAAAATGCTTCGCAACACGTGTGACTGCTGTGCTCCAAGTACAGTATCTGTGAGGGCCGGGTTGCAGTGTTGTGGCACCAGCACCAGTGCCTAAGGCACAATTTTTCAGCCCCTGTTTAACAGGGGCGGGTACTTACAATTTTTTAAAAAAATGCTTCGCAACACGTGTGACTGCTGTGCTCCAAGTACAGTATCTGTGAGGGCCGGGTTGCAGTGTTGTGGCACCAGCACCAGTGCCTAAGGCACAATTTTTCAGCCCCTGTTTAACAGGGGCGGGTACTTACAATTTTTTAAAAAAATGCTTCGCAACACGTGTGACTGCTGTGCTCCAAGTACAGTATCTGTGAGGGCCGGGTTGCAGTGTTGTGGCACCAGCACCAGTGCCTAAGGCACAATTTTTCAGCCCCTGTTTAACAGGGGCGGGTACTTACAATTTTTTAAAAAAATGCTTCGCAACACGTGTGACTGCTGTGCTCCAAGTACAGTATCTGTGAGGGGAGGGTTGCAGTGTTGTGGCACCAGCACCAGTGCCTAAGGCACAATTTTTCAGCCCCTGTTTAACAGGGGCGTGTACTTCCAATTTTTTTAAAAAATGCTTCGCAACACGTGTGACTGCTGTGCTCCAAGTACAGTCTCTGTGAGGGGTTGCAGTGTTGTGGCACCAGCACCAGTGCCTAAGGCACAATTTTTCAGCCCCTGTTTAACAGGGGCGGGTAATTACAAATCTTGATCTAATAACTCACAACAGGGCCCATTCCTGCGCCCACCAAGAGTAACTGTGAGGGCCTACAGTCTTGTGGCAACACCGTCCACCACCACCGCCAAAGGCCCAATTTTTCTGCCCTGTTCATCAGGTGCTTGCAATTACAAATCTTGATCTAATAACTCACAGCAGGGCCCATTCCTGCGCCCACCAAGAGTAACTATGAGGGCCTACAGTCTTGTGGCAACACCGTCCACCACCACCGCCAAAGGCCCAATTTTTCTGCCCTGTTCATCAGGTGCTTGCAATTACAAATCTTGATCTAATAACTCACAGCAGGGCCCATTCCTGCGCCCACCAAGAGTAACTGTGAGAGCTTACAGTCTTGTGGCAACACCGTCCACCACCACCACCACCCCCAATTTTTCTGCCCTGTTCAACAGGTGCATGCAATTACAAATCTTGATCTATTAACTCATAGCAGGGCCCATTCCTGTGCCCACCAGTCTTGTGGCTACACCAACATCTAATAGGGCAAATTTCTGCAGAGTATATACGCCAGGCCCCTACTTTCAAACATCCAACTTACAAACGACTCCTACTTGCAAATGGAAAGAGAAAACAGGAAGTGAGAGGAAATCTACCCCTAGGAAGGGAAATTCTATCCTGTTAGATTTAATTTGGGAAAAAGGTATCTCCTCTCTACTGATACTTTATCACCAATCCTTGTTTCAATTAAAACCCCACTTTTCCAAAAACATTTGTCATTGGGACGGAAAGTGAGGTGACATGTTCTGAACAGATGTGCAAAGACAGCAAATGTTACAGGGGTGATAACCCCTCCCTATGTTCTCCAAAAAGCTTAAAAATAGATTTTTTTGGGATGGAGCTACACTTCATAATGTACCTGTTCAGATTCTACTTAAGAACAAACCTAAAGCCGCAAGTGGTTTTAAATGGCTTCTTTTTTTCCTTTACAAATGTCATTTTGTGCAAGGACAGTTCTAAACACGGGAAACACATGCCACTTCACAGGCATACATTAGACACCCCCCAGGTACCATATTTAAAGGAAAATTTCACTTTTTTTTTTTCACTTTATGCATCATTAAAATGACTGCTCCCGAAAAAACGTTAGTTTTTAAAAGTTCTTTTTGCATTGATATATGTCCCCTGGGGCAGGACCCGGGTCCCCAAACCTGTTTTATGACATTAACATGCATATTGGCCGTTGTAATTAGCACTTTTGATTTCGAACGTTCGCGTCCATTATAACGTATAGGGTTCGAAAATTCGCGCGAACTTTCGGTCCGTTCGAAGGTTCTGGTTCGAACCGAACCCGGGGGTGTTCGGCTCATCCCTATCCTTCATACTGGTAGGATGAATTATTCAACTCAACAACAATTAAGGGGTTTAGACTTCCATCCCTGTAGTATACAATCTATCAGGCTATCTAGTTTTATAGAACAGAGCTTAGAAAACTCAGATAAACACTGCACCACTTTGGAGTTTTCACAGTTGAGAACATACATTAATAACTTGATCTGGCAAGCTACGAAATAATTTGTTCCTAAAGACTGCAAGAGTTCCCCCGATAGCAAGTACTGTCAAATTTGGAGAAAGCCTGCACAACAAAGCTGAATTAATTCCTGATTTGAAATCTTTTAAAGGGGATCTTGGCTTGGCTATTTTTAATAAATGTATTGTGTTTATGGCTAAAATATACAATGTATTTTTGTTTTTTTTTTTAGTCATGAAATTATAAAATATTGCACATAAATATTCATGACTGAGAGCCAGCAGGAGGCAGGTCTTTTGAGATGGGTTTACATTCCTATACAAGTCTACGGGGAATGCAAAACGTGCTTCAAGCAGACCAACTGCACCCGTCATTGAATTCAGAAGGATCTCAGTAGCGTCTCAAATTAATGTAAAACTGATATCATCAACACAAGCCGCATATGGACACAGGCCCTAGCTGTTATGTTGGAAGAGACATGAGTAGTAAGTGTGATCGCATTGCCCATACTGCTAAATGACTCAGAGGAGGGACACCCTCCCTTTTATTCTAGAGGGTAACTGACCATCTGTCTCAGACAGTTATACATGGGCTGCTAACAAACCAGCAGATATTACTGGGCTTTCTAACTAGAAAAAACAGCAGACTTTGAAAACAGAGTGTCATGGATGCTTGTTTGTAAAATAAACATTTTATACAAATATTTCATAAAAAAATTTATATGTAGCGGACCCCATGTTTAGATAGGGTGCACCTACAATGGCTGGTAATGCCTGGGAGCCTGATGTCACCCATAGGCTTTATTGGTCCATCCATTGTTGGTGCTCCCTCTTCTCATCTGGGTTTTTGTGGGTATAGGTCAGATGCAGGTAAATTTCCTGGGCCTAGTTTGTTTATTTGGGGATGGGAATGTTAGTGTAGAATGGGGTGTGACCGCCTACACTTGAACTCAGGGATACCTCCTCTGTTGGACAGTGGGCAGGACTGGACAGAGAGGAAGGACTGAGGTTTTGAAGGCCTGGGGGTTCAGAGAACCCAGAGCTGGATAACCGAAGGAGTAGGAGTCCAGAGGACCCACAACTGGTCCCTGAAGAAAACGCAACCATGTAGAAGTCTAATGTAGACCGGATGTCCCATGCGGGGATGCACCAGACCTTAAAGGAGGAGGAAGTAGGAGTCAAGCGGATGGAGAAAACTGTGAATCGGCTTTCTGTGAGTAACATGGACTGTTGATTGGAAGTGAGCAAAGGGAGTGCAACCCAGTAGTGCTATTCCGTGAACACACTGTATGTCCAAGGATTACAGTGATACACAAATTCCAGGACTTGACGGAGGAATGATAGCAATAGTCATGGAAATAGGGAGTGTGGCCTGTGACTTTGTCATCTAACTCAACGCATTATTCAGAGTGATGCTGGTCAGTCCATATTGGAAGTGTTAAGTTCAACCGAGCAAAAAGCAAAGTGCAGGAGGGAGTCATCAGGAGAAAAGATGTAACGTGCCAATACAAAAATATACCAGGGCATCTCATATTATCAGCTTCATTCAGTTATTCAAATACCCCAGAATAAAGCATTATCAACCTTAAAGCCGTCTGGTGTGTGAAATTGCATGGGACAGGAGAATAACGGGACTAACTGACAAAAAGATAATGAACAACAGGGAGTAGTGCGCTACATATATATATATATATATATATATATATATATATATATATTTATATATATATATAAAATGTACCTATGTATATATATATATAGGTTTTCCACTTAAAGCCGAACTTTACCCAAAAGGGGAAGTTCTGCTTGTTTGGACCCCCCTGCCACATTTTTTTGGGAGGAGCGGGTACCTGTTTTTGACTTCCATTTCTGGTCAGATTGACACGGCAAATCAAACAGAAGTTCAGCCCCCCCCCCCCCCCCACCAGCCTTCAGGGATACATTACAGGTCCCAGAAGACTGTGAGACCATTCACAAAGTGCAGTGCTGCTCGCTAATGCGCTGTGGTAAACAAGCTTCACTGCCGGTTCCTCTTAGTCGAGATGCCTGTGCCTGCATCCAAAGCCGATTGAAGAATCATCTAGGGTGAAGACACCGCTAGATTCATGGACAGGTCAGTACCCTAACATTAAAAATCAGCAGCTACAGTATTTGTAGATGCTGACTCTTAAAATGTTTTGGGGAGACTGGAACTCCTCTTTAAAGAGGAGCTCCAGGCTCCTTCAAAAGATTTTTTTAAAGTCAGCAGCTACAAATACTGTAGCTGCTGACTTTTAATATTAGGGCACTTACCTGTCCATGAATCTAGCGGTGTCTTCAGCCTAGCCAATTTTTCAATCAGCTCTTGGGTGCTGCCGCCTCCATCTCGGGTAAGGGAAACCGTCAGTGAAGCCTTGCAGTTTCACAACCGGTTTCCTACTGAGAATGCATGGGGGGTAGGAGGAGGGGGGGGGGGGGGGTCAAACCTCTGGATGAGTTCACCTTGGCAAAGTCAGCCAGAATTGGGAACGGGTACCTGCCAAAACCACGTACCCAGTCCCCCCCCGAAAGGTGGCAAATGTGGCAGCAGAGGGGGGAGGAGGCAAATAAGCAGAGCTTCCCCTTTTGGGTGAAGCTCCGCTTTAAGGACTTAGACAAAGAAGATTTTTCCTCATTCCTTTTTACAATAGAAAGTAATGAGTATTCTTTCCAATGGGGACACAGACAGAAGCAAAACCACATTTTTAGTAAAGTAAGGAAGAGTCAGAAGTTCTCACAAAGTTCTGACAATGGGCTTGAATTGATAAAGCTGTAAAGACTGTTTTCTTAAAAAGAGGAGGATTTTTGGTGGTACATGATTGGGTGATTGAATTGAAGAGAGCCTTACTAATCTAGGTAAACATTTTCTTTGCAAAGTGAACATGCTCTAGTCCAGGGTTTCTCAACCAGGGTTCCATGGAACCCTTAGGTTCCTCCAGAGGTTGCTAGGGGTTCCTTAATGAATCATGAGTTGTAGATATAGTCAGTTTTAGCAGTTGTTCCCTGAGATTGAAAAGTTATTTCAAGGGTTCCTCTGTGTTGAAAAGGTTGAGAAACCCTGCTCTAGTCCTTTAGTAAATTTACCTGAGTGCTTCAAAGTTTGTCCTGCTACAAATGCATCCTTCCCTTAATTTCTTCTCCAAGCTGGGTCACAGACAGCAATGAAGACCTAAAATAAATACAGTGTAAATAAAGATAAGTTGGCCGGAGTTCAGCTTTAAAGCGGTAATAAAGTCTGCTTTGTGATATTTAACTACAGGCGAGCTTATAATAAAGAGAGGCCCGGAGTAATGCCACATCTATGGCTCATCTATGCCCACCCATGCTCATCCGTGGATCATCCATGCCCATCCATGTCTCATGCATACCCATCCATGGCTCATCCATGCTCATCCATGTGTCATCCATGCCCATCCATGTGTCATCCATGCTCATCCATGTGTCATCCATGCTCATCGATGCCCATCCATGCTCATCCATGCCACCCATGGCTCATCCATACTCATCCATGGATCATCTACGTCCATCCATGCCCATTCATGGTTCATTCATGCTCATCCATTGCTCATTCATGCCCATCCATGGCTCATTTATGCCCATCCATGGTTTATTCATGCTCATCCATGGCTCATTCATGCTAATCCATGCCTTATCCGTGCCCACCCATACCTCATTCGTGGCTCATTCATGCTCATCCATGCCTCATCCGTGCCCACCATGCCTCATTCATGCTCATCCATGCCACATCAGTGCTCATCCGTGCACATCCATGCTAGATCAGTAAACCATGCATGCCACATCAGTACTCATCCATGCAACATCTGTGCTCATCCGTGCCTCATCCATGCCACATCAGTGCTCATCCATGCCACATCTGTGCACATCCGTGCCTCATCCATGCCACATCACTGCTCATACGTGCCACATCAGTGATCATTCATGCCACATCAGTGCTTCTCCATGCCACATCAGTGCTCATACGTGCCACATCTGTGCTCATCCATGCCACATCAGTGCTCATCCGTGCCACATCAGTGCTCATCCGTGCCACAACTATGCCACATCAGTGCTCATCCGTGCCACATCCATGCTACATCAGTGCTCATCTGTGCCACATCCATGCCACATCAGTGCTCATCCGTGCCACATCAGTGCTCATCCATGCCACATCAGTACTCATTCGTGCCACATCCATGCCACATCAGTGCTTATTCATGCTACATCAGTGCTCATCCGTGCAAAAGTGTAATAGGTAGTCAAATTAGATTTGAAATGTATGCCTCTAAAACACCTGACGGTGCTCCCTGCATGTTGGTCCTCTGTATGTGGCCAGGCTATGGAAAAGTCTCACATATGTGGTATCTCCATACTCAAGAGTAGTAGAATGTGTTTTGGGGTGTAATTTTTGCTATGCACTTGCTATGTGTCAGAAATATCTTATACATGGACAACTCTGTGTAAAAAAGAAATGCGTTTTCATTTTCTTACCACATTTTCCAAAAACGGGTGGAAAAAAATGACATGCTCAAAAGACTTATTATGCCTCATAAATTATACAATGGGGTGTTTACTTTCCAAAATGGGGTAATTTTTTGGGTGTTTCCATTCTCCCATATCTCCCAACTGTCCCTGATTTCGAGGGACTGTCCCTGATTTGGAACAAAGTCTTTCTGTCCCACCATTCCTCCTCATTTGTCCCTCATTTTGGTCTGATCTATATAGTTGCACTTTTTATCTTTCAAAATGTATTTCCCAGTGCTAAAGCTTTCATCCAATTTTTACATTTCTGCATTGGTAATTTTCAAAAGCTAGTATAAAGGAATAGTAGAGGTAAAAAAACAAGCATTTGTGGGTTTAACCAATCACTTTTTTTGTATAATTCTCCTACGGGGGTGTGTCCTATGCCTACGTAGTTTGCTAGTATAGGTGTCCCTCGTTTCCATCTCAAAAAGTTGGGAGGTATGTTGTCCTGGTGCTCCAGGGCCTTCAAAAGTGTAAGAGGTAGTCAAGAAATTAATTGTGTAATTTATGTGCCTAGAATATCTGACGGTGCTCGCTGCATGTTGGGCCTCTGTATGTGGCCAGGCTGTGTAACACATATGGTATGGCCATACTCAGAGGAGTAGCAGAATGTGTTTTGGGGTGTAGTTGCAAGTATGCATATGCTCTGTGTGAGAAATTACCTGTTAATATGACAATTTTGTGAAAAAAATAAAAAAAAATAAAAGAAATCTTAATTTTGCAGAGTTGTGGGGAAAAAATGACAACTTCAGAAAACTCACCATGCCTCTTTCTAAATGCCTTGGAATGTCTACTTTCCAAATAGGGGTGAATCGGGGGGTATTTGTACTTTCCTGGCTTGTTAGGCTACATTCACACTGGGATGCCTAGCCGTTAGCGCTAAAGCGCAACTTGTTTTAGCGGCACTTTAGCGCTGTTTTAGCAACGCTTTTGTTGCACTTTTCGGCAGCTAGCGGGGTGCTTTTTACCCTCCAAAAAATTGTAATAAGTCCTGTTTTGCAGCGCTTTCAAATCGCTTTTAAGGCAATGGGCAGGGCGTTTTGGGAGTGCTAAATACAGCACTCCCAACCCTCCCCGAAGATGCTGCTTGCAGGACTTTTCGTAACGACCCGCAAGCGCACCACCCCAGTGTGAAGAGACACACTGCAATGAATGGGAGGTGGTTTTCAGATGCTTTTTTAGAGGCTATTTCCTAGCGCTAAAGCACCTGAAAACCGCCATAGTGTGAAAGTAGCCTAATGGCCTGTAAACACGGTCGGACTTTCCGATGGAAAATGTGCGATCGGATTGTGTTGTCGGAAATTCAAATCGTGTGTGGGCTCCATCGGACTTTTTCCTTTGGAGTTTCCGACACACAAAGTTTGCTATAATAAATATTTCCCCCAAAAATATACAAAAAAACTATTTTTTTCCTCAGTTTATGTGTTCTTCTACATATTTTTGGTAAAAAAAAAAACGTAATAAGCGTATATTGATTGGTTTGCGCAAAAGTTATAGGATCTACAAAATAGGGGATAGATTTATGGCATTTTTATTATACTTTTTTTTAAATTAGTAATGGCGGCGATCTGCCATTTTTTATTGTGACTGCGACATTATGGCGGACACATCGGACACTTTTGACACTATTTTGGGACCATTGTCATTTATACAGCGATCAGTGCTATAAAAATGCACTGATTACTGTGTAAATGACACTGGCAGGGAATGGGTTAAACACTAAGGGGCGATCAAGGGGTTAAGTGTGTCCTAGGGAGTGATTCTAACTGTAGGGGGGATGGGCTCACTACAACATGACAGATCACTGCTCCCGATGAGTAGTGGATCTCTGTCATGTTGCTAGGCTAAACAGGGAAATGCCTTGTTTACATTGCCGTTATGCCACTCCGTGACATGATCGCAGGGCACCGGCGGACATCGAGTCCGCGGGACCCGCGGGTACGGTCACGCAGTACGCAGCACGTGTGCACGCGCTCACTAGCCTGCAAATTAAAGGGAACCTACCTGTACACCCATTTGCCCACTGCTGCCATTGTGCCGACGTATATCGGCGTGTGGCGGTTAAATACCACCAAAAAAAGAAAGCTCTATTTGTGTGAAAAAAAGGACAAACATTTCATATGGGTACAGTGTTGCATGACTGAGTAATTGTCATTCAAAATGTGAGAGCACCGAAAGCTGAAAATTGGTCTGGTTAGGAAGAGGGTTTAAGTGCCAAGTGGGCAAGTGGCTAAGGAACAGGTCATCTCCAACTTCCAGACCAGGCAGTTGTTTTGGTTCTGATCTTTCCATTGGCTGCTATCCTTGTATTTTCCAATAAGGAATATATGTTGCTCATTATTATAAAGAGGTTGTTAAAAAAAAAAGACACAAGTCCATCAAGTCCAACCTATGTGTGTGATTATATGTCAGTATTACATTGTATATCCCTGTATGTTGCGGTCGTTCAGGTGCTTATCTAATAGTTTTTTTGAAACTATCGATGCCCCCGCTGAGACCACCGCTTATGTGGAAGGGAATTTCACATCCTAACCGCTCTTACAGTAAAGAACCCTCTACGTAGTTTAAGGTTAAACCTCTTTTCTTCTAATTTTAATGAGTGGCCATGCGGTTTGTTAAACTCCCTTCCGCAAAAAAGTTTTATCCCTATTGTGGGGTCATCATCACCAGTACGGTATTTGTAAATTGAAATCATATCCCCTCTCAAGCGTCTCTTCTCCAGAGAGAATAAGTTCAGTGCTCGCAACCTTTCCTCATAACTAATATCCTCCAGACCCTTTATTAGCTTTGTTGTCCTTCTTTGTACTCGCTCCATTTGCAGTACATCCTTCCTGAGGACTGGTGCCCAGAACTGGACAGCATACTCCAGGTGCGGCCGGACCAGAGTCTTGTAGAGCGGGAGAATTATCGCTTTATCTCTGGAGTTGATCCCCTTTTTAATGCCAATATTCTGTTTGCTTTGTTAGCAGTAACTTGGATGCTATTGCTGAGCCTATCATCTACTAGGACCCCCGGGTCCTTTTCCATCCTAGATTGAGATTCCCCCAGAGGTTCTCCCCCCAGTGTATAGATTGCATTCATATTTTTGCCACCTAAATGCATTATTTTACATTTTTCTACATTAAACCTCATTTGCCATGTAGTTGCCCGCCCCATTAATTTGTTCAGATCTTTTTGCAAGGTTTCCACATCCTGCGGAGAAGTTATTGCCCTGCTTAGCTTAGTATCACCCGCAAATACAGAGATTGAACTGTTTACCCCATCCTCCAGGTCATTTATGAACAAATTAAATAGGATTGGTCCCAGCACAGAACCCTGGGGGACCCCACTACCCGCCCCTGACCATTCCGAGTACTCCCCATTTATCACCACCCTCTGAACTCGCCCTTGTAGCCAGTTTTCAATCCATGTACTCACCCTATGGTCCATGCCAACGGACCTTATTTTTTACAGTAATTGTTTATGGGGAACTGCAAAATCCAGATACACCACATCTATGGGCCTTCTTTTATCTAGATGGCAACTCACCTCCTCATAGAAGGTTAATAGATTGGTTTGGCAAGAACGATTCTTCATGAATCCATGCTGATTACTGCTAATGATACCATTCTCATTACTAAAATCTTGTATATACTCCCTTATCATCCCCTCTAAGTGCTTGCATACTATTGATGTTAGGCTAACTGGTCTGTAATTCCCAGGGATGTATTTTGGGCCCTTTTTAAATATTGGTGATGCATTGGCTTTTCTCCAATCAGCTGGTACCATTCCAGTCAGTAGACTGTCAGTAAAAATAAGGAACAATGGTCTGGCAATTACTTGACTGAGTTCCCTAAGTACCCTCGGGTGCAAGCCATCTGGTCCTGGTGATTTATTAATGTTAAGTTTCCCAAGTCTAATTTTAATTCTGTCCTCTGTTAACCATGGAGGTGCTTCCTGTGATGTGTCATGAGGATAAACACTGCAGTTTTGGTTACTGAAGCCCCCCGATCCCCTTGTGAAGACTGAGGAGAAGAATAAATTCAACACCTTCGCCATCTCCCCATCCTTTGTAACCAGATGTCCTTCCTCATTCTTTATGGGGCCAATATGGTCTGTCCTCCCTTTTTTACTGTTTACATACTTAAAGAATTTCTTGGGATTTTTTTTGCTCTCTTCCGCTATGTGTCTTTCGTGTTCTATCTTAGCCACCCTAATTGCACCCTTACATTTCTTGTTGCATTCTTTATAAAGTCTGAATGCTGATGATGATCCCTCAACCTTGTATTTTTTGAAGGCCTTCTCCTTTGCTTTTATATGCATTTTTACATTGGAGTTAAGCCATCCAGGACTTTTGTTCGCTCTTTTAAATGTATTACCCAATGGGATGCATTGGCTAATGCCCTTATTTAATATGCTCTTAAAGCAAACCCATCTCTCCTCCGTGTTCTTTGTTCCTAAGATTTTATCCCAATTTATGCCTTCTAGCAAGGTTCGTAGTTTAGGGAAGTTGGCTCTTTTGAAATTCAGTGTCTTTGTATTCCCCTTATGTTTCCTATTTGTGTGATTTATACTGAAGCCAAATGACCTGTGATCGCTGTTTCCTAAATTTCCCCGTATTTCCACATCCGTGATCAGGTCTGTATTGTTGGTAATCAGTAGATCCAGTAGCACTTTATTTCTAGTTGGTGCGTCTACAATCTGACCCATGAAATTGTCCTGCAAGACATTTAGGAACTGGCGAGCCTTAGACGAATGCGCGGTTCCCTCCGCCCAGTCTATGTCTGGATAATTAAAATCCCCCATTATGATAACACTTCCCATACTTGCTGCTAATCCAAATTGTGATAGGAGATCCGTCTCCCCCTCCACCCTCAGGTTAGGGGGCCTATAGCATACTCCCAGTATTATTTTCCCCTTAGCTTCATCCCTTTGGAGCTCTACCCATAAGGATTCCACCTCCTCCCTAGCTCCCTTAGTGATGTCATCTCTCACATTCACTTGTACATTATTCTTGATATATAGGCATACTCTTCCCCCTTTTTTACCCTCTCTATCCCTGCGATAAAGGGTATACCCTTGAATGGTTGCCAGCCAATCATGAGAACTGTTGAACCAGGTCTCTGAAATTCCCACAAAATCCAAATCCTCTTCATACAATATTATCTCTAGTTCACCCATCTTGTCTGCCTGGCTCCTGGCATTGGTGAACATGCCACGTAGTCTAGACCGGTCGCATACTATCCTCTTATTGGGTGTTCCGAGATTGCAACTAGGACTTGTTACTATACTTACCTTGGGTTTATGTGCTTTAGTCAAAATACCACTAATGCCCCCAATACTACCCTCTGGAATATGTTCGCGTGCTGACTATCTCTACCTCTGGACCCCCCCCCCCCGTCGCCTAGTTTAAAAACTTTTTGGCCATCTTTACTCCCAGCAGATCTGCACCCTCCTCATTTAGGTGCAGTCCGTCCCTTCTATAGTACTGGTGACCGACTGAGAAGTCGGCCCAGTCCTCCAGGAACCCAACCCCCCTCCTTACTACACCAGCTCCTCAGCCACTTGTTTACTTCCCTAATCTCCCTCTGCCTTTCTCTTTGTTATATGCGCTACAATTTCGTTCGTATTCGTTGAAATTCGATATTTATGTATTTATACTGAGAATAATACCTTGGAGGTCCTTTTCCTCAATTTAGCTCCCAAGTCCCTAAATTAATTCTTTAGGACACTCCATCTGCCTCTGATTTTGTCATTGGTGCCAAAATTAATCAGCTGATTGCACTGTAAGATTTACTTTGAGTTGACCTTTTGTTTCATTAGATTACCATATATACTCGAGTATATATACTCGACTGTGTCTGTGTCCCGACTCCCAAATTAATGTACCGCATATACTCGAGTATAAGCCGACCCGAATATAAGCCGAGGCACCTAATTTTACCACAAAAAAACTGGGAAAACGTATTGACTCGTGTATAAGCCTAGGGTGAGAAATGCGCAGCTACCGTAAGTGTAAAAGAGGGTCAACAATACCCATTTGCAGCCTCACTGTGCCCATTTGCATGCCTCACTGTGCCAATTTGCAGCCATAGGTCCCCCAAACTTGGTAGTTAAGGGTTCCTAGATGCCCCCTAGCTGCAGCCAAAATTTGGGGTCTCTGCAGATGGACACAGTTGACCGACTTTGGGGCCCTGTATCTTGGGCCACTTGGTGCTAGGAACCCCAAATTTGGATATGTTGTAGTGCTGATTCCACTAGGTTGGCATACCAAATTTCCTAGCACCAAGTGGCCCCGAGATGCGGGGCCCCAAAGTCAGGTCGGAAAATGTAATTTTCTGCTGCAGAAAAATGCTTGACTCCAGTATAAGCCGAGGGGGGCACTTTCAGCACAAAAAAATGTGCTGAAAAACTCGGCTTATACTCGAGTATATACGGTAGATTAGAATCATGTCGAATTCATTCGTTATATCCGCTATAATTTCTTTGGTATTCGTTGAAATTTGTTATTTTTTTATTCGGACATTCGGATGCATCCGAATGTCCGAATAAATAAATAACAAATTTCAATCGAATACCAAAGAAATTATAGCGGATATAGATGCAAAATTTGGCCGAATTTCAATTCGTTACGAAACTAAGCCTACGGGGATGCTTTTTGAGAAAAAGGAGAAGGTGTCCAGAGGGGAGTTGCTTCACTATGACTCGGATCAAGCTAGGTCATCTGAGGAAAGGTAGTAACTGAGGCGAGGTCGAAAAGCTTATCCAAGCATTCCATACTTTCCGAAATGTTGTATATTTCTCATTGACCGCTGGCAGGACCCTTATAGGCGAAAGGAGGATCTATGGGGGGGGGGGGGGGGGAGAGGCATAGAGCCCTGTAGTTGGATAAACCCTATACATTTCTCTTTTTTTAAGCACCAAAAATTCACAGAATGGTTTTTAATTTTACCGGGAGTACTCCGTTAATTGGATAATGCTCATGAAGGAAACTGGCCTCGGCACAACTTAAAAAGCCTTCAATGGACTTCAAATGGCCATCTATGTACACCTTAATTCCAACCTATTCCTATTCAGAATCAACATAGAAGTTTCCTTATCTCTATTCAGGGCACGGTGAAAACTAATCTGAATAATGAAGGCCCTGCTGACCTCAGCAGAGATAAATAATGTCTGATTATATGGCTTCCAAACACTCCGGGGGACCAGGGTTCACTTTTCTGAATACATTTCCAATACTGTATGTAAATGATTGAACTTCTGGCACATTAAGTGGTCACCATGAGAATAATATTAATAAGGATCAGCTTATGCAGGTCCTGCAGGTGATCTATTAAAGCATTAAGGAATTTATAGGTTTAATAGCACTTATATGTTGTGGAATTAATGTAATTCTTGAAACAGCTGAGCATCCCAAAGGCTTCAAGGTGCGGAGAAGCCGCAGATAGCAGTGTGATATGCCAGCTGTTATTTACATACAGTATAGGAGCTGACGCCATATGGATGATACGATCATCATGCTATGCCATGCTGTGTCAACCTCGTAATCTGAATTGGAAGCAACTTCATTGTATTCTTATTACACTGAAAGGCTTTCAGTGCAATAAGAATGCAATGAAGTTGCTTCCAATTCAGTGAAAGCTCTGAGCTCTACTTTTGCCACTTGGTTGGAACAATCCATGCTTTTATTCCCGTGCACATTGGTCTCTGAAGAGCAATCTGTGTTCACGTCATTCTTCGTAGAGCAATTGACAGACAGTGAGGAGGCATTGTATTGCCTCCTCACTACCTGCTTTAACTCCTTGAACACTGACCACGACTGCATGCATTGTGTGCAGTTGCTGGGTGCTTGCAGAGTGGCCCCATTGGATCACGCTTAGTGGGTACTATGCCCACCAAAAGTGACAGGGGATATATTTCCTGCTTTAGTCACAAAGCACAGCATCGTGGCATGCAGGTAAAGGTGATGGTGTTGGGGCTCATAAAAATGAGACTCAACTGAGGGATTTGCCCATCCTTCAACCACATGTAGCACTACTGCCGTAGGAGGGCCTGGTTAGAATGAGTCCTCTGTTTCTTGCCTCAACCCCCTTAAGAACTTCAGCCCCTCTGACACACCAGGTTGAATACGCAAAGCATGCAATATCACAGAAAATCTCTAAAGGGAATACTTGATACCCAGTAGTGGTAATATATCAAGAAACAGGCACGAAACAAGTTAGTGAAGGCGAGTCTTAATGTATTGTCACACAATATGGATAGTAATGAAAGAATGCATAAAAATGGATTGGCAATAGTGAGGACACAATTTGACAGTAGCTAGCACTAGACATAAGATAACACTTTGCTCCAGATCAGCTTAAATAGTAACAAGGTCACCGCAGGGTAGCAATGGACAGTACTGTAGCTTAATTAACTGAGTTAAGGGGACTTTACTACCAAGGTGCCTTACTGGTGACTATGCTCAGCATAGGCTCACTGGGGGGTACCCACTAAATTAATAATGGACAAGGGCTAGTAGAAAAGCTTGGGGGGCAGTCTGTTATGTTGTCCTTCTGCCGGTTATAGTTGGGGCCCTTTAGGAGTGTTGGTGCACTTAACAACAGTCTTTGTAAACCCACATGCAGTATAGTTGCAGTATAGGTGAGGTATAATCAATGTCCTGCCTCTAATGGCTCAATCCCTGCAAGCAGCATGAACAATGGGGAATGAGCCCTCTCACCAGTCCCTGTGGTGCAACTGTGCTGCGAAAGGGGGCTCCCTTTGTCTCTCTACAGAATGTCCCTGGTTATCAGCTGTGGGAAGAAGAGAGTGAGAGCATGCTTGGGTCTCCCTGTTACAAAAGTGCAGATGCAATGCCGCGGTCCTTTTCGGCCGTACGCAGGGTGTCTCTGCTCCCAGGCTTTAAGCTCTGGTCCCTGGTTGCTGGATTGTCTTTCTGCCAATATGTGGGCACTCAGGCAGGTGTGCTCACATGGACTGTCTTGGTGCCAAAAGGAAGAAGTTGTTTGTGCAGTCTCCACCCCTCTGCATCATGGTATTCTGGGAATTGTAGTGTAAAGGGTGCATGAGTCCCATTCTTTGGCTGCTGTCCCACACTTCAATTCCCATGATCCTCAGAATTCTGCATAGAAGTCCATAGGCTTTCCTGGTTATAGCTCTCCCTCTACTGACTTGAGGGGATAGTGCAACACAATATCCAGCGTAATAATAGAAATGGAAAATAAAACTGACTGTAAAGAGGATAATGTCTCTTTCTTCATTCTCATTCTATAGTTCAGCACCTGGCTACACACATGTGTAAACAGGCCCTAACACAAAAATCACAGAAGAAGATATAATACAGAATATTTGACCTCAGATACAGGAACTATGCTGTACAACTTTCAAGTGGGATCGTACATATTACATCACAGCTCATATCAGGTTATGGTCCTTGTGCTTCTCCCTAATTAAGTTGGTCATAGACAAGTACATTTTGTAATGTTGAAAAAAATATATGAAAATTCTCAGTATATTCGTCCGAAAGTACTACATTTTGTTTGCTTTTATAACTCAATTTTGGAAAGCAACATACACTGTTACAAATGTGGTAACTGGTCAAAATAGACCAACTAACCATTAGAAAATCAAATAAGCATAATATATAGATATGGTTAATGTTGTCCAAACCATTTTACGTGAATGGCCATCAAATTATTTTTGAATAGGTCCTTGAATTTTGTATGGTAAAATATTTTGAAGATTAATATTGACAAATATTTGCCTTTCCCTATCTTGATCCCCTACTGGTTCGAGGGGAATTTAAGAAGGTAAGCTAATTGTGTAGTTGAGATGGATAGATAAAGAAAAATAAAAAAAGCTAAACTGCTTACCTTTCTGGTAAAATTGGGGCTCCATGCTCTTTCTAATGTTGGTAACATGCCAGAAAAAAAACCTATGCAGTTGGTCATGAGATCTCTGCAAATCAGAGGATTGCTTTCTAGACTCAGCTTATTCAAATAACTGGCCATCTTCTGTTGGTAGGTTTAATTCATTACTGCACCTTTGTGTTGATGGAAGGGATCTGGCTTACTGAACTAGAAGAAGCAGTTTTTTTTTTCTCAGAGAATAGGTGCAGGTACTCCCCACTTCCTAGTCACCCCTTGTCTCCACCCCCTACCCACCATCAAGCACTGTCCCTTAGTTCCACCTCCTACTAACCTCCTAGTACCTCTTCTTAAAGAGAATACAGAACCAAGTATAATGTATATGGAATGTGTTATTGATAAAAAAAAAGCCGTAAAATACATCCCCTGCGTCCAGCAACATACAGTAAAACCCCCCACCAGCAACAATAGATATACTTCCCCCAGCACTGCCAGCAGCAATAGATCCCCCAGAAAAAATATACCCAACAGCAACAATACACCCCACAGCAACAATAGACCCCAGCCAGCAACAATACATCTCCCAGCAGCCAGCATAATTAGAAATTCCAGCAGCAGAAGCCCACTCCAAGCAACAACTGTGTCAGGATCTCGATCAGAACCTGGAACCTCTGTTGTGTCTGGCTGTTTCCTCTTGCTGTGTCACCTGAGATACTGGACAGCTCCCTGCCTGACTGATTGGGCAACCTTGATTTGTGTCTTGTTTCTGGTGAACCTTGAACCCTTTGCTCCCCTCTCTGGCCAATATTTTTTTCTTTTTGCTCCTGCTGCTGTCCATACCTTCACTACCATTTATTATTAACGTTTGGCTTACTCCTCGACTATGTTTCTGCTTGATAGCAACCTGAAACCACTTTTTACCAACCTTTGTTTTGTTTACTGACTACACTTTTGCTTGATCCCCACTTGCTCCATCAGACCCCTAATTGGTCATCTCCTGGTGTGGCAATCCTGAGGACTGTGACCTTGCACTAGCATTCAGCAAAACCCATCTCTACCATCAGGAGCTCTGGTGAAGACTAGGGATGGGCTCGGTGTTCGATTCGAACCCATGTTCGAATCAAACATCGGCCGTTCGTCCGCTCATCGAAACCAGAACTCTGAGGGCCGTTCGCATCAAATTCGTGTGATGCGAACAGTCCACAATGCACTGCGCCAGTCGCTGTGCATTGCTGGCTGATGATTGGCCAAGCATGCACTGTGACCCGCATGCTTGGCCAATTATAGAGCCAGCGGCGAGGCAAGCAATAATTGGCCACAGGCAGGATGCCTGTGGTCAATTATAGCTCAGGGGGGTTTAGTACACGCCCCACACTATATAAGGCTGCCGCGCCGGCGGCCTCGTGTAGTGTGTTCCGGCGTTAGAAACAGTGACAGACTGTACTGTGTACACACTATATGAGCTTGTGATTCATTTCTGTGTGGGGAATAGTGTAGGGAAAGAGGAAAAATAGGCAGGGATAGATATTCTTCTCAGTGCTGTTCTCTAATCTCTACCAATCCAGCCATCTGCAGGAGTTAGTGTGTGTGCGTGCTGTGTGAGTATAGCACAGCAGTAGCACACTAAACCACCTTACCCTGTATCTGCCCTTCTGCCCTGTTGTTATCTAATCCAGCCATCTGCGACATGACATTAAAGCCGCAAGCAGTTTTAAATGGCTTCTTTTTTTCCTTTACAAATGTCATTTTGTGCAGGGACAGTTCTAAACACGGGAAACACATGCCACTTCACAGGCACACTTTAGACACCCCCCAGATACCATATTTAAAGGAATATTTCACTTTTTTTTTTCCACTTTATGCATCATTAAAATGACTGCTCCCGAAAAAACATCCGTTTTTAAAACTTCTTTTTGCATTGATATATGTCCCCTGGGGCAGGACCCGGGTCCCCAAACCTGTTTTATGACAATATCATGCATATTGGCTGTTATAATTAGCACTTTAGATTTCGAACGTTCGCGTCCATTGTAACTAATAGGGTTCTAACGTTCGCGCAAACTTTAGGTCCGTTCGCAGGTTCTGGTGCGAACCGAACCCGGGGGTGTTTGGCTCATCCCTAGTGAAGACCGGTTAGTGCTTAGATCCTGTGTCTTGGGTCAGTCTGCATGTATATGTATCCTGTTAGTTGGTGTGAACCACTCTACTGCTATAGCTAATGGTCTCTGAGCCTGATTCCTGACCATGACCGCCTGGGCCTGATTCCTGGTCCTCCAGCACACACCAGCACCCCTTGCCATTATATACAGTACATTGAGTGCTAAATGTGCCAGAACTGTGCTCCCTGCGTTCCTGCTGAAAAAAAACCTGAGAAGGATAATATATTTCAGACAGCACATTAATACACTGGACTAAGGATTTTGTTTGGACACTTCAAACTGGGATCATAAACTTTATATAAATGGGCTGCACTGATTGCACTTTTTATTGCTCTTTAAAAATTTAAATTTCTTTGTACCTCTTTATTTGCACAGTTTTTTAGTTTGCCCAATGTTTGCTTTCTTGCTCTCTTTTACATGTTATTTGCACATATAGTAAGCTCTTGTTATTCATTGACCTATTGGTTTTAATAGCCTCCGAACAATTTTAAGTCAACCCCCATCGGATGAGGCAGTCTGTGTTTTGGATGATGCCGTTAAATTATTCAGAGGCTTTCAATATGGCGAATGGTTCCCTCTTTGGATCTTTTGTAGATACCGTGCTAGTGGCCACTTGTGGGCGGGTTCTACTGTGCCCTTGCGCATGGGGTAACATCTCAGCCGAAGGTATTCTCACCAATGCCCCGTCATATGAAGAATCAAACATTAAGGCAATCCCCAACTCAGAGATGAGCCACTTATGTGCAGCAGTATTGTACAAAGTTCCTCTGTGAGATGTTTCATCCCATGTCACTACATATAACTGATGTATATTTGCTTTAGGAGGGATGTGCTCAGTCTTTGCTCAGTCAATCAGTCCAGCGGACCTCTGTTATCTGACTCCCAGTAACAGAATGGAGTCCCGCCACCTAGTTCCCGTACCTAGTGATCAGGCCTTAAATCTCCGTAACGCTAGTCTGCTCTCAGTTACCCATCAGAGCACCAACCCCCTCACTACCAGAGGGCCTCATCTAGCCAGGTACCATGCCAAACAAATGGCTGCTGTATCTGTTCTTCCTTTTGGTTATCAATGGCAACTACCTCATCTTCTTTGCCTTAAGATTTAACTATTTGTAGTGGTGCTTTTACAGACCCAGGTTTTTAGGAATATACCAACACCCAACATGCACTGAATAAATTACTTCCAAAGACCATGCTCAAAGCAGTTGAAAAAACTTTACTGGAAACTTTGCATAACAGTTACAACAGGGCAAAATGTCCCTTACCTCAGTGGCCATCAACCCTGTCCTCAGGGCCCACTAACAGGCCAGGTTTATGTATTACCATGGGGAGATGCAGACTAGAATACTGCAATCACTGAGCAGAAAATTATGATGCATTTCAGTTATCTTGCAAACCTGGCCTGTTAGTGGGCCCTGAGGACAGGGTTGATGACCACTGCTTTACCTAACACTGAATGCCCCAGCATACCTGTACTGTACAGGTAAAATCCTTTTGGGTGTCGAAGTCTATAATGGGAGAATCCAGAATGTCCATTGTTACGGTGTCCAGATTAGTCCAGATTAGTCCAACCACAGGTCCCAGCAACCTTCTTCAATAACTCCCGTGTTCTTGCCCCTTTGGGATCCAAATCTCTCCCCTTTTATATTGCATGGAAAAGAAAGCCAGACCCCAAAAAGCCAGTGAACTTGTCCAGCGGAGGCTGCAAAACTTTAACCCCTTCCCCTCTGGCTTGGGGAGCCAAACTGACAAAATAAATACAGTAGGCAACCTGTCTACACGCTGACTATAGGAACTGTCTCCAGGGACTGGTGGCATTTCGGGGACTCAGCCTGCAGCAAAATATTTGCTACCTTTATGTACTGGTTTTAATACTTTGCTCTGTTTTTTTTTTCTTTTATGATTTTATATTTTTTTAAAAGGGTATCACCATAGGTTTAAATTCTGATCAGGGGGTGAGAAAACAAAAGGAAATAAGTTAAAAGTCAAGGTGGTAAGGGGTCCCGAAATATTTTTTTTACGCCTTCTGGGAAAGGGGGCTTGGAACACATTTGTCTGCCTGGAAGATTGGGCAATGTTCATAGATAGTTGGGAACCTCGGCAGTTTGGGAATATCAATTTGCTCATGTTTAGGTGGGACAAGTTTTGATCTTTTACGCTTAGATACTGTTTTGGTGCAATCAATGCCTATTCAGTTTTCTTTTTCAAAAAAGGAAAAGGTTGGCTTTTGATCAGACATTCATCATGTAGAAAAACCCTTTGTTCAACAGCCAACACTTCTGACTCGCAAATTATCCCCTAGAGTCTTCAATCTGTCGTTTTGCATGCAACTATCTGGCTGCGTTCAGTGCTTCTTTGCCCTCAGTGAATTTACCGGTGTGGTTACAACTTTTTATTTCCACTGAATTGTATATAAAGTTTTAATTGTTCACTTCATATGACCACCTTAGCTCATGAATATGACAGCCAATGCTTCAGCTACAATATTATAATGGACATAATTAGCCAGCATTTTTTTTCCCCCCTGAGATGTACTGGAGCTAATTGTCATTTTGTCATTAAATTACTAAACTACTTTTGATTTGAATAATGCATTTCACACTGACTAATGGGAATTTATTTATTTTTTTGTCCGCAAGATGATAAGTATTCTTGTAAAGAGACAACTGTGTGAAAATGCTTCACATGTCCATATTATTTTTTAATTAAGCATGAAATTTAGGTAATAAAGCAATTATTAATAAAGCATAATAATTTGTTAATATTATACAACAAAAGAACATTCACTTTTCGGCTCTAAACATGAGACTAGCACAGCCAATGCAATTATGATGCAACTACGACGGGTGCTGCTGGGCTGGGGTAGGCAGGTAAGATCATGATTTGGTGGCAACTTTACATGACCATGGATATAGTTTTTACAACTTTCTTCATCCCACTTTGCTTTTGACTTTTCCCAATTCTGCGTGAGCTAACCTTCCTTCCATCCATCACCACATCCCTCAAAACTGTCTGTGAAGTTTCCCATTGATCTAGGTCATGGTATATCTAGTAGGTGTTAGTCAGATTCAGTTGGACTTGTTCTGTAATGTTGAGTCCATTTTGTAGCTTATCCAAGCCATTGTTCTAATGACACTCTTTAGAACTCAAAAGTGGCTTGGAGCAGATGTCGCAATATAGCCCCAGTAGAAGCTACATATACAGGGCTGGATTTGCACCTCAAGAGCCTATATGCAGATAATTCTAAAGTGCCCCCCCCCCTACAAAAGAAAAAGACAGCAAGACCAACTTTTTTTCTTGATAAAGTAGTAAAAATCCTCTCCCCCAAATCCCCTCTCCCAGCACAAATGCGCTCCCCTCAAATCCCCCCTCCTAGTACAAATCCTCTCCCCCAAATTCTCCTCCCAGCACAAATGCTCTCCCTCCAAATCCCCATTCCTAGTAAAAATCCTACCCCCAAATCCCCCCTCCTAGTACAAATCCTCTCCCTCAAATTGCCCCTCCCAGCATAAATCATATCCCCCCAAACCCCCCTCCCAGTACAAATCTTACCCCTCAAATCCCCCCTCCTAGTAGGCTCTGTCATTACATTCAGAGGTGCTCAGACCAGAGCCGCAATGCAAGCCCTTGGCCTCCAATCAAGGTATGTAACAGGGACACTTAAGGTAAGGGTGACACAGCAAAATGTGGGTGTGACCAAAGTCATGTCAGTGGGAGGGGCTTAAGGTGCATGGTTAAACAAAACAAAGCTTCCTTGTACCTAAAAAAGTATGCTGAGTGTAGGGTTTAAGAGCACACTACATACAGAGTGCAGAGTTGAGGGGTGCGCTATATACAGAGTGCGCTACATACAGAGTGTAGAGTTCATGGATGAGGTGTGTGCTATGTACAGAGTGCAGGGTTCAGGGGTGGGCTGTGTACAGACTGCAGGGTTGAAGAGTCCGCTATGTACAGAGTGCCGGGTTGAGGGATGCGCTACATAAAGAGTGCAGGGTTGAGGGGTGCGCTATGTACTGAGTGCAGGGTTGAGGGGTGTGCTACATAAAGAGTGCAGGGTTGAGGGGTGCGCTACATAAAGAGTGCAGGGTTGAGGGGTGCGCTACATAAAGAGTGCAGGGTTGAGGGGTGCGCTATGTACTAAATGCAGGGTTAAAGAGTGCAGGAATGAGGGGTGTGCTGTGTAAAGAGTGCAGGGTTGAGGGGTATGCTATGTTCTGAGTGCAGAGTTGAGGGGTGCACTAGGTACTGACTGCAGGGTTGAGGGTGCGCTACATAAAGGGTGCAGGGTTGAGGGGTGCGTGTGTATAGAGTGCAGGGCTGAGGGGTGTACTACATACACATTTGTGGGATGTGCTATGTACTCCCAAGCCCCCCTCCCCTAAGTAAAATGTCCTCCCCCCATTCCAGTACAGAGCTCTTTTCCTGCCACAACTCCTCTCCCAGGAAATCATCAGATTGGGGCTACTGCAAAAGAGCAGCTTCAACTTACAGCATCTGTGCAGGCTGCCGGTGCAGTTATAGGAGGAGCTTCTGCCGTGTAGCTAAGAGCAACCCTGCCCCCTTCCTCCTCTGCTCCCATTTGCTCCCTCCTCTGCTCTCCTAGATGGGAGGGGGTTCTGTGTGGCCGATGGAGCTGGCATTTGTAAACAGGGAAGCAACACTTCCTTATTTACAAGTGACAGTAGTGAGCAGGGAGAAGTAAGCAGCGCCAGGGGTGGTAGAACTTTTCACAGGAAAAAAACCTTTGCTCGCCAAAGCACGCCCCTGCCAGAAAGTCAATGGAGCCCCATGCTGGAACTTGTTTGGGCACTGGGTTCCACTCAAAGACTTAGCTTTGATTCGCCGGGACACCGGAATTTACATCCAATCTCAGGACAGTCCTGGCGAACCAGGAAAGGTTGGCAGGTATGCATATGCAGCATCAGATCGATGCTGCATCCATTTAGGTGAGTATAAATGTTTTTTTTTTTCACAAACTCATGCTTCTTGTAATGTTGATTGTAAGAGTTAAAGCGGTTGTAAAGTCAGAAGGCTTTTTATCTTAAAGTGGAGTTCCACCCAAAAATGGAACTTCCGCTTTAAGGGAAGGTGGCCCCCTGAAATGCCACATTTGGCATGTTATTTTTTTTTTGGGGTGGGGGAAACCTTCTTTTTAGAGGGTTCCAGCTCCCACTTCCTCCCGGGGCTCCGCTGTTCCGGAAGTCAGTTCACCTCTCCTACCTCCCTCTCGGCAATCATCTGGGACACGTTACATTGACAATGCTGGGAGGACCTGACGTTTGAGGTCAGTAAATAACAGTCTTTGATCAAGGATAACCCAGGTCAAGATATCACACCTACATACGAAAGCTTGAACTAAAGACCATTAATCTTCAAGATAGTCAATTAAACCCTCATTGTTCCAAGGATGAGACTGTCTCTTCAATAGGAAACTGGTGTTGACCTAACTGTGGCCCAAAACAATGGCAGAGACACCCAGTTATTTATACACCAAGTGAAATCCAGTTTAATTTCAAAACAGAATATACAACATCAATATATATTAAAGCTGAAGTAAACCCATACTTAAAACAGTTTCATTTCCGGAACGTGACGGGAATGTAACACTCACATTGGTTGTGCTCTCAACCAAACTGTCAAACCATCCAATGGCTGGTGTCATAATTGGCGCCATGACAGTTGTAGATTAAACAGAGGCAAAGATGGCAGCTTCCATGGCTGAAAACGATAGGGGTGGTTTACTTTACTTTACTTTAATTTTACTTTAAATTACTATGGTGCTCGATACAAAAATCAATATATGCCAGAAGTTAGCCATCAACAAAAAAACAAGAAGACACCATCAGACAAGGACATGAAATATGCCCATCCACCTATTGTAAAACAACTTGGTAATAAATAATATGAAGGGGGAAAGGGTTTTGTTTGTTTTGTACCATGAAATTATGAAAGCCACAGTATATTTATTAAAGGTCTCAATTTCTTGTAACCAACAGTAAGGCGGGCAATCACCAGATCACTGTAATATGAAACATATTAAAATACAATCATAATAATACCAGATACAATTATTTCAATTATAGAACTACAATGACAACTAGTGGGCGGATGAGAAATGAACAGTTATCGCCAAAATTTAGAACCAACCAATTATGAGTTAGTAAACATGAGGGGGGGTCCTAATTCAACAATAGTACTCCACCCTATAAAAAAGAGATACACACAATATTCGAGACGGAACCACACACCCACATGCTGATACACTTCCTGGACGACTGAGTAGCCTGCTGCCAGTTGAACACACAGGACTTTGCTGCTGGAACTAACAGATTATATTTTTAATACTTTGGACAACTTCCCCTTTGGAAACAGTGGGGAGATACAGACTCTGTATACATTGACTAACCTTTTTCTCGGAAAATTGCAGGGATTGTATTTTGACTGTTTGTATTTTGATATTATTATTTACAGGGTGCAGGGCAAATTTTTTACTAAAGTTTCCCACATAGTCTGTCTATGTTGTATTTTGAAATTGTGTTGGGGTAAATCAGGTATAGACCTGTACCGCAGCTAAATTGGCTATTTGTGGTGTCCCAGGTAAATTCTCTATTGTCCACCCTAATTTAACAGCTCTATTGAAGTTAGGACTTATTTAAAATTTTAGTAGCATTTTCCGTATTGGCTCTTCAAGATATGTTCCTTTCTCTCTTCCGGCCGCAGAGAGTCAGAAATTGTCTTAAGAGTGCTCAGGGATCTTCTTTTTAATCTTTTAATAGCACGGTTAATCACACTTTTATAGTTGGTTGAGGCTGTCCCAGGTTTGTTTTTGAAATTAAAGAGAAATTACTTTCATGTTGTGTTGATGTCTTTGATTGTGTGTGTGAAATATTAATCACCAGTGATTCCGTATTTTTTTTATGAAATTGCATAATTATACTTGTATTTTAATAAATTATATTCTTATTAATTTAATTGGGAGATACTGTAGTTATACATTGGTGAGAAATCAACATAGATTAAAGAACTGTCAGAAACCATGAATCAGACTGAGACAGAAGTACAGTTAAATCTCACTTGTTTTATAACCGGAACGGATAGTCAGACAAGCCAAAATGTCAGGGAGCCAGAGATGAGCGTAGTAGAACAGCCAGAAGGGATGTTAGCCATGCAAGTCTTTAACCGCTTCAGCCCCGGAAGATTTGGCTGCTGAATGACCAGGCCATTTTTTGAGATTCGGCACTGCGTCGCTTTAACTGAAAATTGCGCGGTCGTGCGACTTTGCACCCAAACAAAATTGACGACCTTTTTTTCCCACAAATAGAGCTTTCTTTTGGTGGTATTTGATCATCTGTCCTTTTTTTTTTTTGCATATAAACAAAAAAAAGAACAACAATTTTGAAAAAAACACAATATTTTGTACTTTTTGCTATAATAAATATCCTAATTTTTTTTTTTAAAAAAGCACATTTTTTCTCAGTTTAGGCCGATATGTATTCTTCTACATATTTTTGGTAAAAAAACAATTGCAATAAGCGTATATTGATTGATTTGTGCAAAAGTCATAGAGTCTGCAAAATAGGGGGATAGATTTATAGCATTTTTTTTATTATTATATAATTTTTTTTACTAGTAATGGCGGCGATCTGCGATTTTTATCGGGACTGCGACATTATGGTGGACACATCGGACACTTTTGACACATTTTTGGGACCATTGGCATTTACACAGCGATCAGTGCTATAAAAATGTCACTGGCAGGGAAGAGGTTAACACTAGGGGGCGATCAAGGGGGTAACTGTGTTCCCTCTCTGTGTTCTAACTGTAGGGGGGAGGGGACTGTCTAGGGGAGATGACAGATCGCTGTTCATAGTTCGTATGAACAGCACGATCTGTCTCTTCTCCCCTCAGAGAACGGGGATCTGTGTGTTTACACACACCGATCCCGGTTCTTGCTCTGTCACGAGCGATCGCGGGAGCCCGGCGGTCATTGCGCATTGGCTCCTGGCGCTCGCGCCCCTAGTGGCCACAGTGCGAAGCAACGTAACATAAAGTAGTTTCACCCAGCCGTGCCATTCTGCCGCAGTAAAACTGCGGCGGCTGTTCGGCAAGTGGTTAACAGGAACACAGGAGAGCGTCTCTAGAGATGTGACCAAGGCGAAGGCAGAGATCATCTGGACTGGATGGCTTAAGTAGGCAGGACTGACGAGCAGGATATCATCAACAGGTGAGTCACTGTGGAGAGATAGGAGCTGGCAAATAGCCGACAGCTGAGCGGCCAGCTCAGAGAAGGAAGAGCTGAGCCCAGCCCTGACAAGACCTCAGGAAATTGTTGTGCTATACTATTGTCTGAACAAAATTCAATTAAGTTATTTATTAATTGCCGTAATCGGCTGGAGGCACTGTCCATCTACTATATATTTTTTTTGAGACACTACCCTTTTATTTATAATTTACCATTCGCCAAAACCTTCCTTTTTGTTTACATAAATATTCCCCATATTTATTACCATTACATTTTTATACCACACATTCACTACAACATGTATCTGGAAGATTCATCCGCAGTGAATATTGGGCAAATATCACATACACTGCTTGACAAAAGTGTTCTTAAAGTGGAGGTCCACCCACCACTGCAAAAATTTTAAACCAGCAGCTGCACATACTGCAGCTGCTGACTTTTAATATTTAGACAATTAACTGTCTTGGAGTCCAGCGATGTCGGCACCGCAGCTGATGTTTCCATCAGCTGTCAGGTGCTGCCGCCTCCATTGCGAGTAAGGGAACCCAACAGTGTAGCCTTTCGGCTTCACGCCGGGAACCCTACTGCGTATGTGTGAGGCTCCGCTCCTCTCTCCTACTGGCCCTGTGGCCGGGGAGGAGGAGGGAGCCCCAGCCATGACGTCAATACCCGCGCTGAGGCTCCTGGAAGTGGGCAAAGCATATCTGTGGAAAGACAGGTGTCCCAACCCCCCCCCCCAAAAAAGGTGTCAAATGTGTCACTGGAGGGGGGGAGGAGTACAATGAGCGGAAGTTCCACTTTTGGGTGGAACTCCGCTTTAAGTGTAATCTTCTGTGTATCCGGGTTTGTGTTGTTATATTAGTCAGTAAATTGTGGGTTGGTGTGCTGCCGGTTTCTTGTTGGCCTGATTTACTTTTCCATATAAAGCACATATTATACGCTTCTAATTTACTATGTTACACACATCAGGCAGAAAAGCTGACCTTAAAATTCTATATTTTATAAGAAAAAAAGAAAGTAATTTGTAATTATTTATCCTAACACATCCAGTGGAGCCATAACAGATGACGTGCTCTTTTCTAGAATGCGTCTTTTAGCGAGGTGCCGTATATATGCCAAGGAAAGGGAAATATTTACAGGAATAGGAAAAAAAAACGACATTAATGCCTGGCCTGACATCTGTGCATTACTGTGCTTTCAGCTTTCACAACTGGTCAATTTGTTGTCATTTTCTCTGGATTTAAAATATTTTGTACTTTACTGCATAAAATCATAATTTACAGTTTGGTTTGATGCTTTTTAATCTGGGGGTCGCTAAACTGCAAAATCCAGCCTGCTGCATAATTTTCCCCGGTCCTCTGTAAGGGATGACCTTAATGGGGACTCTGATGTATCGTAAGAGGGGACTGTGATGAGAACTCTGATATAGGGGGGACTCTCACATATGAGGAGACTTTGATAGGGACTCATGTAAGGGGGGGCCGTAAAGTCTTCAATTTAAGTGGGGGGATTTGATGAGGACTCTGATGTAAGGGGGACTCTGATGGGCTCATGTTTATTTGTGTAGCGCCTACCCAGGGACACTGATAAGGCAGTATAGCCAGCCCTCCTTTACTGGGCCCAGGCCCCATCAGTTCAAAATGGGGCCCAGGGACCTACTAAGCAGGAGGGCCGGCTGTACTGTCTTATTGCAGACACCAATCCTCTTCTGCCTTCCCCTGTAACACTGCCAGCTTCTCCCTCCGGCTGAACTACAGGGAGAGTGGTTCTAGCACATGCACCCCTTCCATCTGCTGTCCAGGCCCACCTGTGTGCCCCTTTCCTCCTCAGTGCTTCCGGCTTTCCTCCTCTTCTCTCCTGCTGGCAGCTGCTGCAGGCGCACAGGGGGAATTTATTGGCTTCTTCCTTTCCTAAATGAACACAGTGAGTAATGGGTACCCATCACTCCTGTGCCCATTCATCACCGAGGCATAGCAAACTGTTTACTATACTTCAGCTTGTGAATGAGCAAGAAGCTTCAGAGTGCTACCAATTGAGGCTGCAAAGAAAGGGATTGATACATCTATGTCCTCAGTTACTTATGGCCAGGGGGGTATCAGATAGAAATAATGGGGCCCCAATACAGCCTAACAGCAGCCCTGGTGCTATTCCCATGAGGGCCACTCAAAGATTCTGTACCCCATTGGTTGCCTTGACCCTCTGACACCTCTGACACTCTGGATTCTGACATTTTTGCTGTAGACAAAGGAATTTAAAGGCACGCACATGCAAAGTAAACCAGTTCGATTTTTGTTTACTGACAGACCAAAGGCAAGAAAATTTAGCAACAAAGAATTTGTGACATACAGGAGACAAGATATGGTTAATAAGATCTAAGGCAAAACCAATTAAGAAAATAGACGATTAGAACACTTTTGGAATGTAAACTAGCAGAGTTTAACCCTGAAGAGGGTCTATGACTACAGCCCAAAGAAAGGGTAGTAAAATGACTAGACTTCCATCAGACCTCTACCTTTAATCACTGTAAAAAAACAAAAAGATGGCGCACCAACTTTGCGCATTACCCAATTGATATTTATTGAAATCAAAAGGAAAGAAGGAAACATACTCACAAACAAGTGGATAATAAAAGCATATCAGAGTCCACAATGGTCACAGAACAACCAGGTCACCAGGACCATGTCCAGCACACTGGAGGACCTTCCAGATGGCTGACACGTTTTGTGGGGAGATCCCCTCTTCCTCAGAGCCCTTTCCTTCCTTTTGATTTCAATAAATATCACTTGGGTAATGCGCAAGGTTGGTGCGCCCTCTTTTCGTTCTTTTACAGTGTTCCCATTGGGTGTCCCCTGCCTGACCCTTGGAGGGCAGCCAGGTCTGTGCCTTAACCGGGAGCCATAGGAATCCTAGTTTATTTCCACTGCCATCACACCACTGTTGAGCGCAGGAGATTTTGTTTGACTGATCTCTACCTTCAATTCCCTGACGCCACAGTCCCAATAATGTATAAACGCTAAATTCAAATTTAGCAAACAACTCTAGAGTCCTTATCACTATTTTCTATTGAGTAGAGTTCTGTATGGGCACCAAGAGTTCTTGTCCTTGTCAAGTGGGGGGGGGGGGGGGGGGGTCTGTAGTCCAGGTGTCAGCAACCTATGTTTTTTAGAGCCGGTGGTTGGCTTTGTTGGGATAACAACCAATGCGGCTGAGAAGCCACTCGCCTGTTATCCCAAGCAGCGGGAGGGGACGCTCTCCTGAAGAGGGTCTATGACTACAGCTCAAAGAAAGGGTAGTAAAATGACTAGACTTCCATCAGACCTCTACCTTTAATCACTGTAAAAAAACAAAAAAATGGCGCACCAACTTTGCGCATTACCCAATTTATATTTATTGAAATCAAAAGGAAAGAAGGAAACATACTCACAAACAAGTGGATAATAAAAGCATATCAGAGTCCACAATGGTCACAGAACAACCAGGTCACCAGGACCATGTCCAGCACACTGGAGGACCTTCCAGATGGCTGACACGTTTTGTGGGGAGATCCCCTCTTCCTCAGAGCCCTTTCCTTCCTTTTGATTTCAATAAATATCACTTGGGTAATGCGCAAGGTTGGTGCGCCCTCTTTCCGTTCTTTTACAGTGTTCCCATTGGGTGTCCCCTGCCTGACCCTTGGAGGGCAGCCAGATCTGTGCCTTAACCGGGAGCCATAGGAATCCTAGTTTATTTCCACTGCCATCACACCACTGTTGAGCGCAGGAGATTTTGTTTGACTGATCTCTACCTTCAATTCCCTGACGCCACAGTCCCAATAATGTATAAACGCTAAATTCAAATTTAGCAAACAACTCTAGAGTCCTTATCACTATTTTCTATTGAGTAGAGTTCTGTATGGGCACCAAGAGTTCTTGTTCTTGTCAAGTGGGGGGGGGGGGGTCTGTAGTCCAGGTGTCAGCAACCTATGTTTTTTAGAGCCGGTGGTTGGCTTTGTTGGGATAACAACCAATGCGGCTGAGAAGCCACTCGCCTGTTATCCCAAGCAGCAGGAGGGGACGCTCTCCTGTCCCACCGGGAGACCCGAGCAACCAGCCGGCACATATTTTTTTTAAATGCTCCAGCCCTCTGTGCTTACACACAGCTGGGGGGGCTGTGTAATATGCAGGGGGGTTGGGTAGAGGTCGGCTGTGTGATGTGCAGGGGGGGGCTGTGTAATTTGAAGGAGGGGCTGTGTAATGTAAAGTTGTCCAGAGGTACGGGGGCTGTGTAATGTTGTTATCTTCATTTATTAGCAGATGAATGCGGCCCTCCATGCATTCACATACATTGAATCCGGCCCTTAAGTGCAAAAAGCTTGCTGACCCCTGCTGCAGTCCTTTAAAGTTAAGAGCTTGCATCTTCAGATAGCCCTTTAAGATGGGCATAATATGTCCCGGCGAGTAATATGGGCACTAGATTTTCTTAGTGTGGAATAAAGTGTAGCAAGGGTCCCCTCACAAGCTTAGTGGAATGAATAAGGCAAGGGTGTCTACATGCAGTGTCCTTTAGTATAAGGAGAATGAGCAAGTGCCGCTCACCAATACAAGCAACCTTCTGTCTTGGAGAGTGGCGGTTATGACTCCACAGCAGACCCCCTGTGAAGTCTGGCTCAAGGGACAGAGCTAGACCCTGCATCATGCTGCGCTACCATCCAGCTGGATCTGGAGTGGACGCGATGACAGTGGCCTTCAGGTTGCCACCGAACGATCAGATGTTGCTGGCAACGGATGCACCCACACCCACTCTCTTTCCGTAGCACAGGCTGCAACCCAGCCACAGCACAATCTACCGTCCGAGTCACTGCTTGTAGATCCAGGCTGTGGTCCCAAAAGAGAAATTCCCTCTCTGCACAGGCTTTATATTATCCCTTCCAGCATTCTGTTCTTCTCCAGCAGGCTGGTATTGTAGTCCATGGTAGTCTAATTTCAATGCAAACCTGGCTCCTTGGACTACATGTCCCAAGATCCACTCTGCATTCAGGACATGGTGACATGGGAGTGAACAGCTGCACTATAACACGTTTTGCAGGGTGTCCGCTGATAGCGCAGGCAATCTTAGGCAGCTCCTGACTACATTTGTAATGTCTTTGTTTTTCTGATGTTTTCTTTTGTTCTAAATCACTTCATGCTGATAAACTCCAAGTGAAACATATCAATTCATTTCATTTGGATTAGTTCATTTATAAAGCAGTTTTTTTTTTTTTTGGGGGGGGGGGGGGCTGCAAATATTTGTAAAATATACAGGAGTTTGGAAGCCCCTGCTGTAATTGTATAATTTTTCAAATACAATTTTCAAAAAATTGTGTATTTTTTTCACTTTTAGATTGTACTCTTTTTAGCTGTTTTGTTTATATCCACCTAAGTTGCACTTGCAGTGGAGAATTTGGAATTTTAGCAAAAATCTGCCTCTTAACCACATCAGTCCTGGAAGGTTTTACCTCCTTAATGACCAGGCCATTTTTTGCAATATGGCACTGCGTTACTTAAACTGACAATTGCGCAGTCATGCAACGCTGTACCCAAATAAAATTTATGTCCTTTTACGTCCATTCTGTACACAGGTTGTGTACATAATGCCCCCCAGAAATGTAATGACCTGCTTGTGTGCTTGTCTTATGGATTTTCCCAGAAGTCTGCACTAAGATATACAGTAAGTCAGGCTTTAGGCATGCCTTGCAATAAAATCATTTTTGGTTTGATACTTCCATATAGCAAAATTACATTGGCAAAGTGGTTGTAATATCCTGACCAGACGTCATATGATGTGGTCAAGATAACAAGCCGCTGTGCGCCCCCAGGGGCGATTGTTGTTGCGGAGTGTCAGTCTGACACACTGCAACTCCAATCTAGGTAAAGAGTCTGATGCATACTCTTTTCCACGTGATCAGCCGTGTCCATTGGAAGATCCGTTTATCAGCTTTTCCTCACTCGCATCTGACGGGGGGGGTCTGCGCTGATTATTTATCAGCACAGCCCCCCCTCGGATGCCCACACAGGACCACCAGGGATGGCCACCACTTATGACCACCAGGTATGGCATCCCTGGTGGCCATGGGTGGTAATGTGTGCCCACACATGATACCAATTAGTGCCCACCAGCAGTACCTGCCAGTGCCTCCTAATCAGTAATGCCAGTCAGTGCCATCTATCAGTGTCAGTACCACCTATCAGTGCCCATCAGTGCCCAGTCAGTGCCACCCATAAGTATTCATCAATGCAGCCTTTCAGTGCCCATCTGTGCCACCTATGAGTGCCCATCTGTGCTACATATGAGCGCCACCTATCAGTGACGCATATCAGTGCCCCCTCATCAGTGCCACCTCATCCGTGCTCATCAGTGAAGGAGAAAACTTACACATTTTATAACAGAAACGAAGAAAAACATATATTTTTTTTTAATTTTCGGTCTTCTCTCTATTTGTTTAGCAAAAAATAAAAACCGCAGAAGTGATCAAATACCACCAAAAGAAAGCTCTATTTGTGGGAAGAAAACAATAAAAATTTATTTTGGGTACTGTGTAGCACGACCGCGCAATTGTCATTTAAACAGCGACAGCACTGAAAATTGGCTTGGGCAGGAAGGGGGGAAAGTGCCCAGCATCGAAGTGGTTAAAGGGGAACCTCACCTAAAAAAGGGATGTTCCACTTATCCTCCTACTCCCTTCCGCCCTATTGAATTATTATTTTTTTTTTTTTGGTGTGCGTGTACCTAGTTTTGACAGGTACCCAGTATCCACTTCTGCTCAAACTGCCACACGATAGCCCATAGTTACAATGACCAGTACACAGTTTAAATAGTATATCAAATTGGGTGCCTAGATTTACTAAGGATGCAGAGGGAAAATGTGGATATAGGAAAAAATAAATAAATCCAGAACTTTATAAACATTATTTGTGGTGTAAGTATAATGCTAGCTGATTATATATATATATATATATATATATATATATATATATATATATATATATACAAGTATGTGGTGAACTTTACTGACTGAGACCTGAATTTCCCATAAAAAAAACATGAATAATAATAACATAAAAAACACGACAGCAACAGTTAATATGAATACATTTTCTTGCTCCAAGATTTTCTCACTTCTCGCATGAGATCTTTCTGGGAATTTAGAAGGGTTTAAGCATTTAGTGTGATTGCAGCTTCCTATGAGATTTTTAGAGTCATTTATAATAATTTATGTGGAAAGAAAGAAGTGAAGGGACTGATGACAGATAAAGTGCAGGCTTTCCAGGGAAAAACGCCAACCTGAACTTTCTCCTGGCTCCCAGAACATAGGCTGGTGTGTCTGCTCGCCTCTCTGAGTAATTTTGTATGTCTGCAGTTATTACAAAAAATTAATATTCAGAGGTTTGGGTAACAAACAGTATCTCACAAAAGTGAGTACACCCCTCACATTTTTGTAAATATTTTATTCTATCTTTTCATGTGACAACACTGAAGAAATGACACTTTGTTACAATGTAAAGTAGTGAGTGTACAGCTTGTATAACAGTGTAAATTTGCTGTCTCCTCAAAATAACTCAACACACAGCCATTCATTTCTAAACCGCTGCCAACAAAAGTGAGTACACCCCTAAGTGAAAATGTCCAAATTGGGCCCAAAGTGTCAATATTTTGTGAGGCCACCATTATTTTCCAGCACTGCCTTAACCCTCTTGGGCATGGAGTTCACCAGAGCTTCACAGGTTGCCACTGGAGTCCTCTTCCACTCCTCCATGACGACATCACGGAGCTGGTGGATGTTGGAGACCTTGCATTTCTCCACCTTCCATTTGAGGATTCCCCACAGATGCTCAATAGGGTTTAGGTCTGGAGACATGCTTGGACAGTCCATCACCTTTACCCTCAGCTTCTTTAGCAAGGCAGTGGTCATCTTTGAGGTTTGTTTAGGGTCGCTAACATGTTGGAATACTGCCCTGCCACCCAATCTGCAGCCCAGCCTCCTGACTACTAGGCCAGAACTCTTGTCTGCCGGGCGGAGCTGTCTCTAGGGATGAGCACTGATTTCTATTCTTGGTATGATTATGAAGCCAGCGCACAGGTGTGCAATTAGAAAGCCTACCAAAATCAGGCATACACTGCTCATCTGCATATACAGTATATACACATAATAATACACAGTCACAAAGGTCTCAATCAAGTGTTAATGCCGATGTGCATGTAATGAACATCATTAAAAATAAAAATGTGAACTCCATACAAAGTCAATAATAGGTTGCATTATTAATATTATACAGGGTTTATATAGCATCACCGGCTTGCGCATCACTTTAAAATATAAAAGGGAGACAGTACAGTTACAATACAATAAAATACAAGAGTGTTAAGAAGGCCCTGCTCATAAGAGCTTACAATCTAATAGTATGGGGCAAGTGGTACAAAAGGTTGTAACTGTGATGGAAGTAATAAAAGATTAATTGGAGGCGTGATAGGCTTCCCTGAAAAGATGAGTTTTCAGGGATCACCTGAAGGCAGTCAGAGTAGGAGATAGCTGGACAGATTGGGGTAGAGAGTTCCAGAGCATGGGAAAGATGCTGGAGAAGTCCTAGATACGAGAATGGGAGGAGAAAACAAGGGAGCTAGAGAACAGGAGGTCTTTAGAGGAGCAGAGAGGATGGTTTGGGTGATATTTGAGGCCAAGTTGGTGATGTAGCTCAGGGCAGAGTTGTGAATGGCTTTGTATGTTGTTGTTAGTATTTTGAATTTAATTTGCTGGGCAATTAGAATCTAGTGTAGGGATAGGTGGAGAGGGCAGTTTTCATGATAGACTGAAGAGGGGAGGAGCCTATGGAGAGGTAGGCCTATGAGAAGGGAGTTGCAATAGTCAAGGCGAGAGATAACAAGGAGTGAATGAGGAGCTTGGTGGTTTCATTTGTTAAAAAGGGGGGAATTTTAGAGATGTTATGGAGGTGAAGTCTGCAAGGTAGATTTTTATTGGAAATCACAGATAAAGTACAGTGGGTAAGCATACGCAGATGAGTAGAAGCATATGTACTAAGTATTGAATGGTAAATACAAAAAAGAGAACGAAACAAAGGAGTCAAGACAGTATATCTTTTATTTTTTTTTATTTATTTTTTTTATGGTTGAACTGGATGGACTTGTGTCTTTTTTCGGCCTAGCTAACTATATAACTATGTAACTATATTGGTACGACTAAAATGCCACTAGATTAGGTTTTTCTTTTTTGACCAGAACTCCACTCTATCCAGGGTTGCCGATCTTCAAGAAGGTCGGGTATTTGTTCAGACTCGAGGCAAGGTCTTTATCATAAGAGATAGTTCTAACCAGGGAGAAGGCTTCCGAAGGGTTAGGTGCCAGTTGGGATTTCCAGTATCTGACAAGTATAGTTCTGTCTGCCAAAAGGATATGGGTGATAATTGCACGGTATTCTGTTGGCCATTGGTCAATGCCTAAGTTTAGTAATGCTAGGGCTGGGTTAATATGCCACAATATTCCTGTGATTTTAGAGCTAATAGTAGACATCTTACGCCAAAAACTGGTTATACATTCGCAGGCCCAGAGCATGTGGTACAAACAACCCACTTGTCAGCAATCCTGCCAGCACATAGGGAAACCAGTGGAGGAAAATTTGGATATGTATAGTGGTGTGTAGTACCATCTAGATTACATTTTTTGGTGCAACTCCCAGTGATTGGCATTACATGATGCTGAGTACACATATCGGAATGCAACAATCCATTGTGCCTCAGAAAACTGTTGGTTGAGCCCTAACTCCCATTTCTTAATGGCATCCATTGAAAAATTGATGTTTTGTTTGTTTTGTTTTGTTTGTCTTTTTCTTTTAACATTTTTATTGGGTTTTTTGAAAGAACAAAAAACAGATACAGAAGAAAGAGGAAAAGTGTGCTTATAAAACACAACATACAAATCGCAATTACATGGGAAGAAACCTAAGGCAATAGAACACTGCATATATAGATCAAGAAGAGAATTGTAATATGCAGAGGTTTGTTAAGTAATGCATACGATAAAATAAAAAATAAAAAGTAGCAGCGCTATAAAAAGCAAAAAATGAGAATAAGAATGAGAATAGTCCAAAATAATGAATGTGTGTAAACAAAAATACATAAACAACATAAGTGAACAGTCCATGAATAACAGACTGCTGCTCAAGTCTCCCAAGCTATTTGGTGCTTAATCCAAGCCCCTTTCCATCACTATCTGTGGATAATCAACTTCTTTTTGGATAAAGGCCCTGGCTGGGTATTTAGCCGCAGGCTCCAATAAGCTTGCCTTTTGGTAAGCACGCATTTTATGTGGTGTAGGTTCACTGTCGTCAAGAGGTGTTATATCACAACAACCCACATCTATGTGTTATTCATGGACTGTTCATTTATTGTTATCACTTATGTTGTTTGTGTATTTTAGTTTACACACATTCACTATTTTGGACTATTTATTCTCATTCTTTTCCTTTTTATAGCGCTGCTACTTTTTATTTTGTATCTGTATTTGTGTGTATCTCACGATTTTAGCAACTGCTTGTTTTATATATACATATGTTATTCAGCACAGTATTTTTTACATAATTAAATGATAAAATACTCTGCCGCCGTAGAGGTAACAAGGTAAAAGGGAAAACATCTAGTATTTGTTGGCATTAGGTAGGACATCTTCAGGGTGGAGGAGAGGGAAGAGGGGAGACTGGTACAGTATCTCCAGGTAATTTTAGTCCTACGAGAGAGTTAATAAGGTTTGCCTTGATATACCATTCCGTAAATAGAAACGCTTTTTATAAGAAGATGGATTTCCGAGCCCGGAAGAGAATGTTCCATGAATAGCTTCCAATGACTGAAGAAATGTTTGATAGGTCCAAAATTCTGTGAAATAGTAGTTTTTCAATATATAGGAGATTTTTCAGCTCCTTTCTAACTATGATAATTGAGGGAGTGGAAGATTATTGCGGTGTACACACACTCAGACTTTCCGACGGGATTATCCGCCGGACCTAGTCCAGCGGACAAACCGCCGGACTTTCCGAACATGTGGACTTGCCCACACACGCCCGGACTTTTCCGGCGGACAATTGTCCCCTGGAGTTTTGGCCAAAGTCCGCGGGACTTTTGAAATGAACGGACTTGCCCACACACGGAGGAAAGTGCGTTAATTTAGAACGTGACTCCAGGTAGACGGGACTAGCAAAGGAGGTGAATGCCGATGCCTCGATCGGCGACATTGACACCTCGCTAGCCCCGTCACCTGGTATGGATTTAAAGGGGAATCCCTATGCCGAAAAAATGGTGTGGGGGTCCCTCCCAAAATCCATCTCAGACCCTTAATCCGAGCACGCAACCTGGCCGGTCAGGAAAGGGGGTGGGGACGAGCGATCGCCGTTGTCGTCTGGGGGTCTTGTTCCGCCTTCTTGTTCCGCTCTTCTGTTCTTCTTGCCGCCGTCACTGTCGACGCCTTCTGCGTCTTCTTCTTCTTCCGATGTTGACTCGTCACCGTCTCCTCTTCTAATGGCTCAGACGTGTTGCGCTGCCAGTTATATAGGGACAAGGGGCGGGTCACCTGCTCATGTCACATGGTGACCCCACCCCCATACAATGTCACAGTCCCGGAGGATGCTGGGACTGTGACATCATATGGTGCGGGGTCACCATGTGACATGAGCAGGTGACCCGCCCCTTGTCCCTATATAACTGGCAGCGCAACACGTCTGAGCCATTAGAAGAGGTGACGGCGACAATTCAACATCGGAAGAAGAATAAGACAACGCAGAAGGCCCTCGAAGACCCCCAGACGACGACGGCGGCGATGAAGGAGAAAGCCGGGAGAGAGTAGAAGGCGAGAAGACCACCCAAGACGGAAGAAGACCCCCGGAGCTGTGCAATAAAATATTTTAAAAAATGGTGTCTTTTTTATTTACACCTTTTTCCTTAGGTGAATGGGTAGGGGTACATCGTACCCCATACTCATTCACATAGGGTGGGGGGCCGGTATCGGGGGGCCCCCTTATTAAAGGGGGCTCCCGGATTCTGATAAGCCCCCCACCCGCAGACCCCAAAAACCAATGGCCAGGGTTGTCGGGAAGAGGGCCCTTGTCCTCATCAATATGTGGACAAGGTGCTTTGGGGTGGGGGGCCGCAGGGCCCCCCTTTCCCCAGGGCACCCCCATGTTGAGGGCACGCGCCTGGTACGGCTCAGGAGGGGGAAGGTGCTCGCTCGTCCCCACCCCCTTTTCCGACAGGCCGGGCTGCGTGCTCGGATAAGGGTTTGAGATGGATTTGGGGGGGACCCCCACGTCGTTTTTTCGGCGTAGGGATTCCCCTTTAAATCCATACTAGGTGACGGGGCTAGCGTGGCAGCATTGACTTCTTTCGCTAGTCCCATCTACCTGGAGTCACGTTCTAAATGAACGGACTTTCCTCCGTATGTGAGGCAAGTCCGTTCATTTCAAAAGTCCCGCGGACTAGCACACAGACGGCAGGATTGTCCGCCGGACTGCCGAGTCCGGCGGACAATATTAAGTCAAAACTTAAAACTTAGTCCGCCGGACTTTTGGGAACAAAAAGTCCGCCGGAGCCCCACACACGGTCGGAATGTCCGGCGGACAATCCCGCGGTAAAGTCCGATTGTGTGTACGTGGCCTATGTCCAGGCTTTTAGGATAGTCCAACGTGCCGTCAGCAAGCAAAGAAGTGTCCATTGAGGAGAAAGTTTGTTTGTCTTTAAATAGAGCAATGATAGGTTGATTTGAAAGTGGAGCTAAACTATATATGAGCACCACACAATTTACTTCATTTTTTAATATTCAAAACTCCCTCATCCATTCATGTCTCCATGTTTTATTTGTTGAGAAATCACTTTGATAAAAAAAATAAAAAAAAACCCTATCATTTCTAGCAGCGGCCATCTTGAGTAAGGGCAGAATCATGTAACATTAACTTACTGAAATCCACCTAACCTTAGCTCAGACATGTAGTCTGGAGGGTGTGCTTAGCTGAGAAAGCCCCTCCTCCCTTCCTGAAGACTCTAGCGATGTATGGCATCATTGGCTTAGGCCAGGAAGCACCCTAGCAATGTAAAAAAAAAGTTAAATATATGCTAGCAGCATAAGGATTAAAAATAGGCAATATTTATTGAGAGGATGTGCCTAGCCGAGAAAACCCCTCCTACCCCCCTGAAGACTCCTGGGATGTATGACATCATTTTGGCCTAGGCCACAAACCAGTAAGTGAAGGAATCTAAAAAAAAGTTTAAAACAAGTACAGTGCCTTGAAAAAGTATTCATACCCCTTGAAATTTTCCACATTTTGTCATGTTACAACCAAAAATATAAATGTATTTTATTGGGATTTTATGTGATAGACCAACACAAAGTGGCACATAATTGAATGTGAAGTGGAAGGAACATGATAAATGTTTTTTAACAAATAAATATATGATATATTCAGCCCCCCCTGAGTCAATACTTTGTAGAATTCACTGCAATTACAGCTGCAAGTCTTTTTGGGGATGTCCCTACCAGCTTTGTACATCTAGAGAGTGAAATTTTTGCCCAATCTTCTTTCAAGGCACTGTAAATATAAAATTGCTCCTTATCTGCTTACTAATGCTAGCAGCATAAGGATTTAAAATAGTTCATGTTGACTGAGAAAACTTAGTTTAGTACAATAAACTGTAAAAAAGTAATTGTTCCTTTGTTACCCTCTTCATTCGTCTTTAGAAAATAAATGGTAAGTTAGTTATCCAGCATCGAAGACTGGCATAACAATTTTTGCGGGGGGGGGGGGGTCATAAAATTTGGCTTACATATTTTTAGCGCAAATGGCTTTAGTTGTATTTGTTCTAAGCTTATTTTACAAATAAGAATCCTTAATTGCACCATAAAAATTATTCTTTAAAACTTGGAGCTTACACAGGGCTGAGGGCTTTCTCCTAATCCTCATGTGACCAGTCACCGAGCACCAGGGCTGTCACTAGACATGAGAAATTCATTTTTTCCGAATTCGTTTTTTCATGAATTTGTCGAAATTCGTTAATTCTAAATTATCCAAACTAAAACCCGTTTAACACATTTTTCTGAATATTTGTAAATTCATAAATTCAAAAATTTGGAAATTTGGAAATTCTGAAATTTGAAAATTCAGAAATGTGAAAATTCAAAAATTCAGAATTTTGGAAATTTTGAAATTCGGAAATGTGAAAATTAGGAAATTTGGAAATTCTGAAATTCTGAAATTCGAAAAAGCAAAACGCCCGAAAATTTGAAAATCTGAAATAACTAACTAATAATAACTTAACTGTTACTAACTATTAAATTATAGGTATTGGAATTTCCTTTCAAATGGGATGGGCCTGTGTGACTTGGACACTGATTGCTGCTCCCGATGACAGGGAGCAGACGATCAGTGTCCTGTATAGGCAGAACGGGGAAATGCTATTTACATCGGCATCTCCCCGTTCTTGAGCTCCGTGACACGATCGCAGGTATCCCCGCAGCGATCGAGTCCGTGGGTCCCGTGGGCATGGTCACGAAGCTTGCGGCAGGCGCGTGCAGGGCGGGCGGGAATTTCAAAGCAATATAGGGGATACGTTACTTTGCCCAGCCATGCCATTTTGCTGACCTATATGTGCTGACAGCGGTCGGCAAGTGGTTAATAACGGCTTTAATGTTGAATGTCCACGATAAGTTTTCAGCAATGCATGTTCCCAAAAACCTAAAGAGACCCGCTTCGTGCACACGCCTTTAATAAAAAGCTTTATTTTCCCTGTGTTTAGGATCAGGTTATTCGCTGTACACCATTCCACTATCCTATCAACCTCTCTCCTGTATTGCTCCTCATCGTCTCCAGTGATACAACCATGATAGCAGAAAATAAAACTATTACGTTAACAGGAATCATGATGTGCATTCTAGTACTACTCAAGCCAATGTGACCGTTTCTGGGATATTGTTGGTGACATGTAGAAACATGCGTTTGTAGGATCCATGGGTATGCACTAAGGCAACTACCTCGTCCATGAATATAAGGTCAGGGGACTTCCAATGGCGGACAATAGCTAGCCTTGTGGCTAGGAGTATGTGAATGGTGATAGATTGAAGGCAGAGAGGGATGCCCTCCCTAACAATGCCCAGTAGGGCAAGCTCCGGAGAGGGGGATAAAGATAAGCCTGTAATATCTGTGAGAAGTTGGAACTCTTCGAAACCATAGGCTAGCTAGACACTTTGTTGCATTGCCACAAGAGGTGATACACATTCCTTACCTCTCCACAGTGTCTCCAACATAGGGGTTGAACAGCTGGGTCGAATGTGTGAATCATAGTCGGCGTGATATACCATCAGAGGTTGATTTTGTGGACAAGTTCCCATAGGCTTGCTGAATGGCTCTCCATGTAGCTCACTTTAAGGGAGATTTATTTTACCTTTTTATTGGAAATGTTTAAAAACAGAAAGTAGAAAATATAGTTTATTTTGTTTATATAATTAAAAATAGTAATTATAAAAAAAAAAAAACAAGTGGAGATCAAATGCCACCAAATAAAAGCTTTATTTGTGTGAAAAAAATAACAAAAAAATTTCATATGCGTACAGTTTTTCAATACCACGCAATTGTCATGACCACGGAGGTCAAGTGGTTAAATTATATGAACAAATTAAAGCTTTGTATTGAAGAGTGTAGAGATGCTGCAAAAAGCAGTAGGGTCTCTAGTTTAAGGCTTTCTTCACACAGGCGTTTAGTCGCATAGACCAAATTCCAGTAGCAGGAATCAGTGGATTCTTGTGGCTGGAATGAAAGGTGCATGCAAATAGCAGTTGACAGAATCCATCGCTGTTTGTCTGTTGCTGCACACCAAGCAGTTACCTGTGGTTAGGGACGGGTGTCTGAGCCTGGACAAAGTCAGATGCATGATATAACTGGGTACTACCATTGTCTTATGGAGGATCAGGAAGGATCTTTTTCCCCTGCTGGATCATGCTTTGCTGTTTTTTCCCCCCCTTCCTCTTGATCAGGGGTTTCCAAACTCTAAACAAAGGGCCAGTTTTCTGTCTTTCAGACTTTAGGGGGGCCGGACTAGGGCCAGTGGGAGTAGAACATGTCCTGGAGTCCAGTGGGAGTAAACAATGCCCTATCTTTGGTGTCAGTGGATGGAATAGTGCCCATTGTGGGTTTTAATGGGAGGAATAGTGCCCCATCATTGGTGTAAATTTAAGAAAATCTGCCCCATTGTTGGTGACAGTGAGAGGAAATGTGCCCTTTCTTTGTTGTCAGTGGGAAGAGTAGTGCCCCATTGTTAGTGTAAGTGGGAGGAATAGTGGCCCATCGTTGGTATCAATGGAAGGAATTATGGGAGGAATTATGGTTGGTGTCAATGGAAGGACTTGTGCCCGATTGTTGGTGTCTGTGGAAGGATTTGTGCCCTTTTGATGGTGTCAGTGGGAGGAATAATGCCCTATTGTTGGTGTCAGTGACAGGAATTAATCCCCACTGTTGGTGTAAGTGGATGAAATGGTTCCCCAAGGGCCGGATAAAAGCAAGCAGTGGGCCGCATTTGGCCCCCAGGCCACAGTTTGGAGACCACTGCTCTGGATCAACTGTGGGCATAGGATTGTGTATATAGGATTGTAAAATACTGGATATATTTTTTTCTCCCTTTTATTGGTTTAACTGGATAGACTTGTGTTTTTTTTCAACCAGCCTAACCATGTAACTATGATCCATAAAATTAAACAGATATGATTTTGTGATATCTGTGCCCATTTAAATTTCTGAATCGATGGGTTTTCGGATGTAAATGGACTTTTGTCCATTTACATCAGGCTACCTCTGAGATGTCACGTTTAGGTTGTGAAAAATGTAAAAGGTCACATCTTTTTTCCGTTTTTCTTTTTTTCTTTTGTGGACCTGGACAGACTCAAAGGTAGGCAGGGATAGGTCCGTTTACATCTGCCTGCCCATAGACCTACATGAAGCTTTCGATCAGGCTCGCCTGAAAAACTGACAGGCCACTGAGAACGGAAAGCACTTGTTAAAGGGTCTTTATAGCCAAATCAATAATAATGGACATGTATCTTCTTTTTTTTTTTATATATTCTTTATTTTCATTTTCTTATTTTCTCCAAACATTTCATCATTTACAATCATAACTAATCACATTTACATATGTTTCATAACAGTTTCTTCAATGTAATTTCAGGATGTGGTTGTCCACATGTGTCTGAACGGTTTGGACACAAAAGGGTAGCTAGCGTGGAGACAGGTGAAGTTTAACCTCCCCTCTGTAGGTGGCGCTGTGATACTGACCACTTTGTATCTAAATCTGCTAGTACACCTTATGCCCTGTACACACGATAGGATTTTTCGACAAAAATATCCATGTTTTTTTTCTGACGGATGTTGGCTCAAACTTGTCTTTCATACACACAGTCACACAAAGTTGGTCGCAAATTCCGAACGGCAAGAACGCGGTGACGTACAACACGTACGACGAGCCGAGAAAAATGAAGTTCAATAGCCAGTGCGGCTCTTCTGCTTGATTCCGAGCATGCGTGGCACTTTGTAGGTCGGAATTGTGTACACAAGATCGGAATTTCCGACAATGGATTTTGTTGTCGGAAAATTTGAGAACCAGCTCTCAAGTTTTGTGTGATGGAAATTCCGATGGAAAATGTCCGATGGAGCCTACACAAGGTCGGAATTTCTGACAACAAGCTCGTATCAAACATTTTCCGTTGGAAAATCCTATCGTGTGTACGGGGCATAACACTCCCTCCCCCCCAGACTGACAATGCTGCTGTCCAAAGGTGCCCCCTATGCTCCTTCATCCAGGGTGGGGGCACTCCAATACAGGAGGTGTGTTACTGGACAGATCAATAGGTGAAAACAGAGGGGAAAAAATCCCCCCAAAAAATAAAATGAATGCAGCCACCACAGCTAATGATTGGTAAGCTGCTTGGATTTAATACCGCTTTAACCGGTTCCCGATATACGTCGGCAGAATGGCACGGACAGGCACGAGGGCGTATATATAAGTCCCTCCTTAATGCCGTCCATGCCATCGGGAGCGCGCCGGGAGCGGCGTGCTCCCGCGCCGGTCGGGACCCCCGTGAGGCCGATCGCGGGTCCCGCGGACTCGATCGCCGCGGGGGACACCCGCGATCGTCTCACGGGAAGGCAGAACGAGGAGATGCAGAAATAAACAGCATCTCCTCGTTCTGCCTAGCAACTAGTGACGCCGATCTCTGCTACCCTGTGATTGGAGCAGAGATCAGCATTCACTAGCCGACAGCCACGCCCCCCCCCACAGTAAGAAACACACCCCTAGGCATACTTAACCCCTACACTGCCACCTAGTGGTTAACCCCTTCACTGCCAGTGTCATTTATACAGGAATCAATGCATTTAAATAGCATTGATTGCTGTATAAATGACAATGGTCCCAAAAATGTGTCAAAAATGTCCGATGTGTCCGCCATAATGTCGCAGTCACAATAAAAATCGCTGATTGCCGCCATTACTAATAAAAAAAAAATTATTAATAAAAATGCTATAAAACTATCCCCTATCTTGTAAACGCTATAACTTCTGCGCAAACCAATCAATAATCGCTTATTGCAATTTTTTTTACCAAAAATATGTAGAGGAATACGTATCGGCCTAAACTGAGGAAAAAAATAGTTTTTTTATATATTTTTGGGGGATATTTATTATAGCAAAAAATAAAAATAATGCGTTTTTTTTCAAAATTGTCGCTCTTTTTTGTTTATAGCGCAAAAAATAAAAACCGCAGGGGCGATCAAATACCACCAAAAGAAAGCTACTATTTGTGGGAAAAAAAGGACGTCAATTTTGTTTGGGAGCCACATCGCACGACCGCGCAATTGTCAGTTAAAGCAACGCAGTGCCCGAATCGCAAAAAGGGGCCTGGTCCTTTGGCTGCAAATTGGTCCGGTCTGAAAGTGGTTAAACAGGCATGATGGTCAGTTTTTTCACAATCTTTGTCTTTATGATGAATTGGAAATTTGCCATGCGTGTCTCCGGTATTAGCGTTGCTCGCTCTCACTGCAAGCATATGTGCTCATTGAAACCTCCCTTCAATAATGAATGTCACAATCATTTACAAAAAACATTTGTCCCCTACCGTAAATGGCATTGTTAAATTAATCAAAAGCGTCAATCGAGGAAAAGCAAAAAAATAAATCCAACCTGCACTTAAAAGCTGAATATTGATCAACTGCAATTTGCATTTTGAATGGCCTTTTTATAAAAAAAATCTCAATGGTATCATCAGATTGTGGCAGGGTGCAAACCTATCCAGTGATCTTTGAAATGCTGAGAGATTTCTGTGTCCGCCAGGAGGGAGACCAAATGACGCCGTTTGGTACGATAACGAATTCAGGCCGGCCTATTACAAAAGAGCGTATAAGTAAATTCAAATGTAAGGAAAATGCCATTATGTAGAGAGCGAGGCTTTTCGATAGTATAGCAAAAACAAAGCTGATTTACAAATGTTATTTGTTCCCTGTGGGCACGGCAAGCATTGTTCTATACAAATGAAAGCGGCGTGATGTTGATTTACTGGAAGGGATTGTAATTATCATATTACGTTGGGGAAGGGCTGCAAACTCACTTTTCTGCATTTCTTGACATTAACAATGCACCTACCTGAACTTCGTCTTAGCAGTCAGTTTTTGTTACAATGGTGGTTCCCTTCTCTTCTTTGGAGAAGGGTAAATTGTTTTCCAGCTTCTGAAAGTTGGCATTCTTGTCTTTTGCTGCTGGAAAGGCCCGAGACAAAAAAAAGTGGGACAGAAGTGGGACAGACATAACAGTGTGAATGAGGGGGGGGGGGGGGCAGGTGTCAACGCTGAATGGGTTAAAATTGGGCATAGGGTTTTAAAGGTTAGTAAAACTACCTGACTGATAGTGGCAACGAAGTTCGGAGGGTCCTTAACCGCTTCAGCCCTGGAAGATTTTACCCCTTCCTGACCAGAGCACTTTTTGCGAATCGGCACTGCCTCGCTTTAACTGACAATTGCGCAGTCGTGCGACGTTGCACCCAAACAAAATTTACGTCCTTTTTTTTCCCACAAATAGAGCTTTCTTTTGGTGGTATTTG